>JALIGW010000009.1:19295000-19730000 GCA_023053685.1 Diadophis punctatus similis | reverse complement strand
TGTGTGTGCCGGGAAGCTGAGCTTCTGGTTTTGGCTAGCTGGTCTTCATGCGTGCATGCGCACCAGAAACCCAGAAGACCAGGTGGCCAGCGCACATGCACATGCCAGAAACTGGAAGCTTAGCTTCCCAGCGCGTGCATGCGTGTCAGGGAACCGCTCTTCCAATTTTTGGTGCTCTCCCCCGCGCACGCGCTGGGAAGCTGCTCTTCGGGTTTCCGGCACTCCCCCGCGCATGTGCTCCCGTTTCGGCACTTGGTGCCAAAAAGGTTTGCCAACACTGCTCTAGATACTATAAAGGAAGGATATACCCTGTAAAAAAAAACTAGTTTGTTCTAGGTCCGTGATGGCGAACTATGGCACGGGTGCCACAAGTGGCATGCGGAGCCATATTGGTGGGCACGCGAGCTCAGGTCCGGCGTGCATGTGTGCACCAGCCAGCTGATTTTCGGGCCTTCTGGGCCCACTGGGAGTCGGGAAACAGGCTGTTTCCAGCCTCCACAGGGGGTGGGGAAGGCCGTTTTCGCCCTCCCCAGGCTCCTAGAAAGGCTCTGGAGCCTGGGGAGAGCGAAAAATGGGCGTGCCATTGCATGCTGGGAGCAGGGGGGTCATGCGTGCATGTGCGGGGGTGCATGGAATTATGGGTGTGGGCACGCACACACGTGATCCCCCGCATTCCCCCCCCTTTTCGCACGTGAACCAAAAAAGGTTCGCCATCACTGTTCTAGGTAGATCATAGAAAATGTGTTGGTTCATTATGGGGAAAAAAATCTAACCACAAGATAGGCAACTGTGACCAATCAGAATGTTACAAAATTACCTTTTTAAAATAGAAAATGAAACAATATAAAAAAGTCAGTAGATTCAACATGTAATGTTTCAGGTGTTTTGGATGACAGTTTTCATAATCCCATGTAGTTGATCTTACCGCTTGAGGGTGATAGAAAGCACTCCAAAATATCTAGAGGATTTCTGATTGCAGTGGCTGGTCCTGGGAAAAATCAGCTATTTTTTCTGGTGTGCTTTTCTAGTAAGTTATGGTAAGTTAAATTACAGCATTAGAAACATATTCATATCCTTCTGTAGACACAGCAGGTAGTTAAAATTGTGGGGGTTTGTGTGGAGGTAGATTGCTTATTCCAAAATACAATAAGCTATCCCTAATGAATCGAGGCCTCCTATCCATTCTGATCAATGAGTCTCTTTCTATCTACAATATCCTGAAATCGGCTATACAACTTAGAGATTGCAACCTGATCACCTTAGTAATCTATGTATTGGTAATTTCTTTGCTGGTTACTGTAAGGGTTGCACTTGAAAAGATCTGTAGAGTACAGCTGGTACAAAATCTTGTGATCCAGTACTAAGGGGGCTAGAAAGACAGACTCACATTATTGCTGCCCTGTAAGCATTGCCCAAGCTGTTGATAGCATCCAAGGCTCAGGTACTGCTACTTACCTATGAAGTCCAAAATGGTTATTGAGATATCACCCCATCCAATGCCAACATTCTAAAATCTGCTGGGGAGGATTGCAGGTTATCCCATTGCACAAGAAGTTTAGTGGTGAGCCTTTTCCATAGTAGCACCAGATTTTTGGAATAAACTTCCAATGAACTTGAGGCAGACTCCTCATTCTACAGTTTTAGTAAACAGTGTCCAGAGGTCTGGTTTTAATTGTAACTTGAGTAGACTTTTTAAATTCAGTTTCATTAATATTTATTTATGAGTTTTTATGCATAACAGCACTTTATAGTTTAATGGTTATTTTACTGCTTGAAAAGTAGCTATTTTAACTATTTTTAAATTGTCAGAACCTGCCCTGAAAATTTTTTGAAATGGAAGGGAGATAAAGAAAAGTAAATAAAGTAGGTAAGTATTCTTGTGTGGTAATATAAAAATAGTTGTGATCTCCCTTACAGGATTATGAGGATAAAGACTGTACAGCATTTCTCATATGGAAAGATCAGCAGCAGCAATAAAACAGAATACTCCCATAAATGAGGAGCAATTCAAGGTCATCCAAACTGATTGTCATGGAGCCAAACCTTTTAAAATTCTTTTCTGGTTTATGTCAGAGCCAGCTCTATGGACATCATATATAGAGACTTCGAAGTCTTGAAAGGAAAGATGTCCAGTTATATCATTAGACAATGTATCCTTACAATATATATAGCTGCTGTGGCCTAGAGGTAGAGCTCTTGCCTCACAATCAGGAGGTTGTGAGTTCGATCCTAGGTAGAGGCAGATGTAGGGTCTCCTGCTTGGGCAGGGGTTGGACTAGATGACCTGCAAGGTCCCTTCCAACTCTGTTAATCTGTTAAAATATTATCTGTCACTAGAGTTTGGTTGTGACAAAGGCAGGCGCTAAGAAAAGAATGAACACAGGCTTGGAGGTGATGGACCAAGATAATTATGATGGAGGATGTCTGGGAACGATTAGTGTTGTTTCAGAAGAAAAATTGAATATAACAGGGTGGAATTACAAGCTAGGATGCTTAAATCCTGGGTCCTATTTGGAATTTAGAATATACATAACAATGATAAGAAGGTTTAACACTGTAGGATAATGAGAAGAACCTTTTAATGTCAAGTTTAGAATATATTTGCATGCTTAAAATATCAGGGATCATCAACACCAGCAGGGTCTAGTACCCGGTAGGTGAAGTTAAAGCCAGTAGTAAGCACTTCTTTCCCAATCTTCTCTCTTTTTTCAATATATTTCAATATTCTTTTTCTCTCTTGTCTTTTCCGGACCCATCAAAATCTCCCTCCTGTGGTAACTAGTCTTAAGTAAAAAGTTTCCATACATCCAACTGAGGCTTCTTCTTACTAAACCTAATTTTGTGGAATTCTTTCCTCTCTTTTTTAGGGATGGCGAGGGTCAAAATTGGTGGCTGCTGGAGAGAAGAGGGTCAGCTTTACTTTTTCCAGTGACCATTTCTTTGAAGCATAACCCTTTTAGTAATTAGATTTAGAGAAAAATTGTAAGATATACGAGAAATAAAGTTGGCATTTATTGCAAATTATTCAGTGTAGAATACAAGAGGAGGATCATATAGATAGACCAGAAGGAGGACTTTCACAGTCAGAACAAATTCATAAATTCACTTAAGTATAAAATTTGCCATTATGGAAAGAATGAATCAGTCAAGTGACTGAAAAAGGGAAAAGATGAAGGGGCTACTGTATCTCCCCCCCCCAAAAAAGGTGCATTTATTGTAAGATTTAAGAAGATAAAATGCATGGGTGTCAGATTCAAGTTCAGTGAGGGCTGCATCAGCATTATTGTCGTCCTCAAAGGGCCAGTTGCATGGAAGACTATGACGACTCACAGCAGCTAGGTCAGGGGTCAGCAACCTTAAACACTCAAAGAGCCACAAAAGTCCTAACCGGAAGCCCCCAGTTCAATTCTGGAGCCGACCAGAAGTCCGGTTCCCCCACCATAGTGTCTCCTCCTAGCATGGTGTGCTTTTTCCTCTACCAGTCCTAACCGAAAGCCCTATCAATTGTGGAGCTGACTGGAAAACCCACCCCTTGCCATAGTGTCCTCCTAGCACGCCCTGCTTCCCCGGCCCACAACCGGAAGCTCCTCTCAAAATTGTGGTGCCGACTGGCGACAGGGAGCCGCAGCAGAAGGATGAAAGAGCCACATGCGGCTCCAGAGCCGCAGGTTGCTGACCCCTGAGCTAGGTGGACGTGACTGGCTAGGCATGACTGGGTAGTCACAACTGGGTCGCCGTCACTGGGTGGGCATGACTGGGTGGACATGGCCAGTTCGACATCACTCCCTGGGCATGGCTGACTTGGGACAGTGGGGTTAGGACAAGTGGTGGGACTTGAATAACTTAACAACCGGTTCTCTGGCTGGGTAGGCATGGCTGGTTGGTCATGTGACTGGGTAGGTGACATCACTCGTCACACCCAGCCCCGCCTCCTGGCCATACACCTCAAAGGCAGAGGTAGGATTCAGCCGGTTGGGGCTAATCCCACCACTGGCCGTCCCCGCCCCCGCTCATTTTTGGGCCTTTTTTTGGATCATTTTCAGGCCGTTTTTGGCCCAAAAATGGCCCATAAAACAGGCTGAAAAATGAGTGGGGGCAGGGCCAGCCATTGGTGGGATTTGCCAGTTCGCCGAACTATGCAGAATATTAACTACCGGTTCGCCCAAACCGGTGCGACCCGGCAGCAGCCCACCTCTGGTTGAGACTGGACATGGGGACAATTCAGTGCCCCACAAGCCCCTCGCCTCCCCAAACTGTTGGCAGCCAAGTGTGTGTGCATAATTGGACTTGGAAGAAACTGCTTCCTGCAAACTTTCTCCTCCACGCTTCCACATACAGCAGGGTAATCCTCCGCCTCCTGTGGGGGGCCAGGCAAGACTGGGAGTGGGGATCCGGAGGTCTCCAGTAGAGGAGGCGAGACCAGGGCAAGGGCCAAAGCCTCATCCACCAGAGGAGCCTTGCTGTCTCTCTCAGGCCACGCTGGGGATCCCCAGACGGTGGCACAGGCTGCCCAGAATCCTGGGCAATGGAGGGCAAGCTCCGAGCCCAGCCCTCGAGATCCTGGTGCACCAGGACCCCACAACCCAGGCAGCCCAGCCCAGCCCCAGCCCATTTCTCTGAGGGGGTGCCCGGCCGCGTTTACCTCCTTCTTGAGGCTGCTGCTGCTGTGCTTTCTCTCCTTGGCCAGGTTGCTCATGGTGGGTGTGGGAAGGCAAAATGCATGGGTCAGAGGCCCACTCCCTCTCCATACGAGGAGACCTGGCTTTGTAAGCAAAAGACCCTCAGCGATAGGATGGGATATTTGACAATATCAAAGTGTCTAGGTGTCTATAGATAACTGAAAAAGCTCTTTGGATGGAAGTGAAGCATTTTCAAAGGAAAAAACCAAGAAAGGAATGTGGTGCTCTCCAGCTACCTTTTATTACAATTCCCATTCTCCCTAATGCCCTTCTTAGAAAAAGTAAAATTTTGTTTTTTTCTATAATGGTGGGACCTAAGTTCTTTGTCATGTGATTCATCATCTTCTTTTAACGACTCCAGTCTGGGCAGCTGAATGGGGCTGAGTGTTTACTGGCCGCATGCCTTTCCTATCGCCAGTGTGGAGTTTTGTTCAGCAGATAGATTTTTATTGTGCACAGAGAAATAATTGCCTCTACCTAGGATCAAACTCACAGCCTCCGAATTGTGAGGCGAGAGTTCCACTTCTAGGCCACCACACCACTCTTGTCATGTGATTGATGGGCTGAAATTCACTGACATAGATGTCAGCACAGATTTCTAATTAAGCATCAGTACTGTGGACAAGGTCTGGTCAAACCCACATAGGCTGGGGAGATTTTACAGGTTTTCCTGCGCCCATAAAGCCTTGCTTGAAGAAAAGTCTTTGTACATTCTGCTGTTTCCTTAACTACTACTACTACTACTACTACTACTACTACTACTACTACTACTACTACTACTACTACTACTTTGGTATTCCATTTTTGCTCCTTTTTGTCCCCCCCCCCTTCTGATTTTATTTTACTCTAGCTTTTTCTGTCTTTGTTTATTGGTCCCGATTTTCTGCTCAAAATTCCTTCTGGAATTATTGGCGATCATTTGTTCTATAAATCTTTGAAATATTCATTTCTGCTTGCCGGCTCATTTAATTGTGACAATATCTCAATGCTATTTACATAATGAAATTATACTAGAGTAGACTTCCCTCACTTAGCATTTCCAGGTGAGTTGGACTGAAATTCATGTCATCCTGATCATGTCATTGCATTTAACCATGTACTGATTACTAAGGTTTATTTGCATGACATACTTAGCCATGATTCATTTAATCATGGTTTATCAGCCCAATTTTCTGGGTTTGCATAACACACTGCTTTCTCCTTGGTGAGTTTAGCCTATCCAGGGAAATCTTACAGATCTCATATGCCAACTGTCTCCACTCTGATAAAAATCAGTGTTCCCATTGCAGTTGCAAAATTTTGTGTAATCATAAATATAAACCAGAGTTTATGTTTTATTTGTATCTGAGCTATGATAATAAAGAAATAGATGAGAACTATTCCTATACTTTATGTATCATTTTATTAAACTTTAATTATAATCATTTAGTCTTTATATTCATTTTTTCTATTATATTTTTGCTTCTTAGTTTACAGTATTAGTTTTAATTCAAGAACCTTTATATAAAGATTTTAGTGTTATAATGTTATAGTGCCATGTTGACAATGCTAGATTTTAAGTATATTTATATTGTATTTATTGTATGTTTCATTATTACTGAAGTGGGTGCAATTCTTATTTATATTATTTTATATTGGCCTATGACTGAAATAATGATAGGTAATGCAGCACGACACACTGCATAATAACTGGCAAGATTCACAAAGCATGCTAGATAAAATAAAGGTTGCTATATGAGATGCTAATTTGACTCTGCATACAGAAAGAATTCTAGGAATTTATTACACAATTACCCTTTCCTTGCTATTTCAACTCACTGAACTATACCTCTCTCCTTTTCTGTATGCAACTGTTAACTTCACTTGATTGACTTAATTGATACTGCCCTCAACAATATTTAGGGCAAAATTTACTTTAGTTTATATACCACATAATCACATTTTTCTTTTCCCACCCTCCAACAATCAGACATAAATTTTAGCCAAGCACAACTTTGCCATATATATAAAGTATAGAACACAGCATAAAAGTTAGAAGCGACCTTGGAGGTCTTCCTAGTTCAGCCCACTGCTCAAATAAGTGACCTTATACCATTTCAGACAAATGAATGTCCAATTTCTTCTTAAAAGCCTCCAGTGATTAAGCACCCACAACTTCTGAAGGCAAGTTGTTCCACTGGTTAATTGTCCTGTTAGGACATTTCTCCTTAGTTCTAGGTTGCTTCTCTCCTTGATTAGTTGTCTTGCTTTCTGGTGCTTTGAAAAATAAGTTGACCACTTTTCTTTGTGGCAGCCCCTCAAATATTGGAAGACTGCTATCATGTCACCCTTAGTCCTTCTTTTCTCTTGACTAGCCATACCCAATTCCTGCAACCATCCATATTTTAGCTTCCAGTCCCCTAATCAACTTTGTTGCTTTTCTGAAATCTTTCCAAAGCCTCAACACCCTTTTTATGTGACCAAAACTGAATGCAGTATTCCAGATGTGATCTTACTAAGGTTTTATAAAGCAGTACTAAAACTTCATGTGATCTTGACTCTATCCCTGTTTATGCAACCAAGCTTTAGCTTTTTTGGCTGCTGCCACACACTGCTGGCTCACATTTAAGTGATTGTCTACTAGGACTCCAACAACCTTCTCAGTTACTGCTTTTGAGCCAGGTTTCACCTAATCTGTGCTTGTACATTTGTTTTTTTCTGCATTAAGTGTAAAACCTTAATTTTCTCTACATTAAATTTCATTTTATTAGATAGGGCTCAGTGTTCAAGTCTGTCAAGATCCATTTGGATCCTGTATCTATCGTCTGGGGTATTGGCTATTCCTGCCAGCTTAGTGCCATCTGCAAATTAGATGAGTTCCCCTTCTATCCCATTGTCTAAATCATTGATAAAGATATTGAAGAGTACGGAGCCTAAGACAGAAGCTTGTGGTACCCCACTGCTTCTTTCCTTCCATGTAGATGTAATACCATTAAGGACTACTTGTTGAGTAGAGTTTTTAAGCCAGTTGCAAACCCATCTGGTGGTGATGCTGTCTATTTCACTTTTGTTTTTAGCTTACCAAGAGTGTCTACATTTAGGTGCTGACCCTTGGCCATGCCCACTTTGCTTCCAGCCACCACCACTGAACCACAGCAGGCTTTTCCCCACCACTGTCCCATTGCCAGCGACTGTCTTATACCAATGGCCCCCTGGCCCTCCATCCTCAGCTCTCCATCCCAGCCCATTCCCCGAAGCATGGTGTGACACAGGCATTTTGCTGAACTGGACAAATAGCTGCCAGCCAATTGGGTGGTGGACGGCAGCAATGGCACTGGGACAGTGCATGATTGGCAACGGGAAGGATGATCTCAGGGGCTGGGAGCAGTGTATGATGTGATTGGCTGTAGGCTGAGAGGCTTTATGTGATTGGCTGTAGGCTTTTCAGTGTTATTTTTTCTTATATGCTGCAAGTTAACATAGGTATATATTTGTGGCAGCAAGAATATGTGCTTATGCAAGTGATCAGCACCAATAGCAGTATGGAGCACGTAGGAAGATTTCACCAATACTGCAGGAAAAGGAGTCTAGAGATCTCTGAGCCACATCTTGTCTCAAAATCATTTCATAGCATCACCTTATTTTAGAACTGTTATATTTATTCAGTGAAACCTTAGTACTCTGTACTTTTCTTTGTCCATCAAAGACCCACCTAGGCCAAGGTGGAAAGATCAACACATGACAATATGGAATTATTTTATACTGACTTTCTTAAACAAAGAAATTTAAACGAAATGGTACAGATGACAGTGAAATGCCTTAATATAGGCCAAAGCAAAATCCAACTGCAGGAGTTACAGCCCAAAACTCAGAAACACATGAGTTCACACATTCAGGGATAGAAGAATAAACTTTTGGAGAAGTAGCTGTAAACTTGGTACCAAATATATACATACTGAATAACATTTTAAAAGACCGCTCCCTATATCTGTATCTTTTTCTCTTACACACATACAGTACATAGAGATTATTAGCAGAGCACTATCCCACCACACACATTCACTTTCACTGTGTAAAGGCAGGTTTACTATTACTGTCCCAATTAGTTGCATAACCACATCCCAAGTCATCCAAGTTCTTTAGATCATCATGTCTTGCTATACTGGACAAATAAGCATATTTATGGACTCTACAATTTGCAAGCAGCTTGCCAATAGTAAATTTCCAAGATATTAAATTGCCTGGATAGTTAACATATTCAGGCTAAGAACACTATCAGTTGTGTGAAAACATATCAAATATTTTAAATATTACATCCATATGAATAGCCTGCAAACTTCATTTGCTTGGTGATGATAGCATTGATAGCAAGTGTGGAATAACAATTATTTAAAGAATGAAGTACCCAGCTAAGACATAGAGAAACATTTGATAAGAACAGCTTAGCAAAATGCTGACCTTCAAGTATAAGGTTCTGGCTTTACAAATTCTTCACCATACCTTTAACTACCTTACCAAATAATCAATATTACTTTGACCAAATCGGGAGAAGAAAAACCTATCAATCACAGTGTTTGGTGCATTATAGTATTTAATTCAGAAACATTTCTTCCATTTTCTCCCCTTTTGACCACAATGCATTCTTCAACATATACAAAGGTGCCATTTATAAACATATATGCAGCCAAGAAGGAACTGAACATTATTGCTTAGATGAGTGGGATTCCAGCAAGGAATCAAGTGTGCTACACTTTCTATACAATGGAGATTTCAAATGTATGTTGAATGTTTCTGTGACCAGTCTCTCACACAGCCTGCCTAAGAAGGAAAAATATATTGACATGGCATTGTTTGTTATAGATGTAGTCAGTTGTTGCTGTGACAATTAGCCAATGAAGAAAAAAACAACAAACTACCCCTCCCCCAAGCATTGGTAGCTCAGGAGAACCACTGGGCAAGTAAGCACATCTTTTGGTTTTAACTCCAAAAATCAGTATGACATTTAAAGAGAAACACCTTTTCTCATAATGTAATTCTGATTATATTTCCTTCCTTTCTGTATCTCACCTTGTTTCTTGCTGCAGTTTATTCTGGAGAATTCTTATCAGATCACCTCTGTATTACCCCATTCATTAGGATTATTAATCAAGTAGGGTCAGTAGTATCTGGCCACATGTTCTCCCTCCTCCCATTTTCCAAATCAATTTTATAGCCCCCACCAGCAATATTTTCAATGATGTTATTTACTGAGAAGTAATTATATCATTTTTCACTAGAAAAAAAAATAAACATCATGTGCTTCAATATGTTCCAGTTAACTCCGACATTCTGAATAAAACCTTTAAAGGAGAATAAAGGGGAAACCAATGAAGAAATTACATCTGCTACATGAATTAGTGCAGTAGGAAACCTAAACCTTCCGGCCGGAAGATCTCATATTATGTCCCATGTACTTTCCTCCTGGCACTCTTGACATGAGGATCATAAGATTATGGATCTAATTTTTTAATCCTGACAACCAAGCAAAACTCCTCAGGAACGCTGCTGTGAATGCTGTAAAATTTGCATGATTACTGAGACAGCGGCTAAACGCTCAGCAAGTGCTTGGTTAGCTTGAGATAACCCCAAATTAGTGCACAAAAAGTGGAAAAGGTCTATCCAACAGTAATTTGAAAACAGTGCAAACATAACTATGCATAATTAAACAAGGATGGGAAATTCGTCTTCCAAATAGATTTTCCTACTTTTGGTTTATATCTAAACATTATTTATTTTGGAAAATTGGTACGGCTGATAATCGCTTGTTGCTTATATCATCTATTTTCATGGTCCTGGCCCAGAAAAGGCAATATAAATGAGTCTGTGTACTTGGTGGAAGATTTATTGTGCCATACTTTAACACATATTGTCCAACAAATATTAAGTGCTTCTTTTTCTTCTACAGCTTCCACTTGGCAACACTGACATTTAAATACATTCTAATCTGTATTGTCTTTATATTAGCTCTGCAAGCAATAAATTTCCCAAGCTAGAGTCTGACTCATACATGCATTTACATTATTTGATTTCATTATGCTTAGTTTTTGGCAACTGAATGGCTAAGCTCATTTGCTGAAAGCATTTCTAATGATATAAACTTCCTGGTTATGGAATCTGGACATTGTATTTGCAAGTCATTACTTAGTGTTGCAGAACTTCTATGGTATAGATGTGAATCAGGCCAATATAGTGATGTCTTTATGATATGGAAATACTTGGAATAATACTCTGATCTCAAGTAAAAAAGAAATACAGATTGATTTTTGAGACGGAATTGAGTAGCTTGCTATCGTCTTCTCCCGTGAGAAAATGAATTTGACTACTAAGGACTAACTGATGAAAAAAAAAAACCTGCGGTGGAGTTTCTATCTAGTGCATGACTAAATGATCATCAGAATGTGAGAGATGGCTTAAATATGGAGGAGTCTAAAACTCATCTCTAAACGCAACACCAGATTCTACCCCTGAATCAGCATTTCTTCCTTATGGCAATTTCTTCATTACATAAATTTTTTTGGGTCCCTATTGCTGAGTAATAACATAGTTTAAGATAGAGTTTGCACACTTGACCGAATCTTCCTGATACATCATTTGTTTCCTTGTTGCATTCTGCATATGCCTATATTTTTCCCTTGTGATAGCAAACAGGATTTGTTTATTGTAACAGCAGTCTTTCACCATCAATTATGGCAAAACCATGTATAGTGTGAGGATGACTTTTATGATATTAGCCTTAGGTTAATAAAAATATTCACTAATAGTCTTTATGTAAGGAAGCAAGAAAATGTATTTCTACTCCAAAAAACAAAATGGAAAACATTTTACTGAATATCATGAATGTGCTGTGTATTAATCATCACCAAATCACCAAGTCTTATTTTGAAAATACCTGATGAATTAAGCACTTAGCTGTATATTTTGTATATTGTTTGTTTATTTATTTATTTAAATCGCTCTTATAAGCCGCCCAACTCTCGTGGGACAATTTGGGAAATTTAAAGTATAAATAAAGAAAATATATTTCTGGAGTTTTGGGGGAAGCAAAGGAATACCTATTGCTAAGTTACTAATAGGCTAGAGTCACAGTGTAAGACCTAGGAAAGAACTCTGTTTCCCTGGTTTGATTATGCAATATAAGAAAATAAGTGCTGGACCTAGGTAAATGAGCCATGCATGTACATCATGTTTGAATGTATTTAGTAGTGTAATGGATCTGTTATACATACTATTGGTTAAATGGTGATCAATGGTCTATCTCACTTACAGAAGTATTTCATGTGAGCCATATGTGGCCAATATCTCATATGTGGCCTGTTATATATTCCAACTGGACCCTAAAAACCAATGGATTTAACAAGGCATCTCTTCTTAACCAGCAAATCAAGTGAAAAAATGCTAGTTCGCTCATACAAAGGATGTCTATGCAAATATCATATTAAATAACTCTTTTCAAATTATAGACTTTCTTTCTTTCCTTTTCTTTCTTTCTTTCTCTTTCTTTCTTTCTTTCCTTTTTTACAAAAATATATCTGCAAATCACATAGCTGAAAGCATGCTGGGAAACAAGGAAATCTGGAGTAACCTGGATCTTTGAACTCCTGTGAGCAAAGCGGTAATATTCTCTGTTTAGTTCAGAAAAGCGTCTTGCTAAGGAAGGTCCCTGAGAAATTATCAATGCTGCTATCAGTTAAATGGTGGGTCAGCCACTACACACTGAGGAGCAAACATAGTTGTATGATTTCCCCAGGACCCAGGAAAGGGCACAACAGAATTGCAAACCACTTTGCCTCCTAAAAATTAAGCAGAAGAGGCTCCAAAGTAAGACTCCTCAGTATGTGACCAATAAAAGGCTGTATATAATTGCCTGGCTACATCATCTTTTTGACAGAAGGTGATACTAATTGTGAGCAGTCACACAAATACAGAGAAAGAAAACTAACACAGAAACCAACACGCTACATGGTCTTCTTAGTCAGAGAAGGGCTTTGCATTTCCATGGGTAGCTTGCATGCAACACAGCATTGTCGGGGAATTTCTGAAAATGGGAGGGGGTCGAGAGCCTTACACTAAGATAGATCCCTCCCAATAAGTTAAGGCTAGTTAATTATTAACTGGCATCCATTGTCAGGGTCCAAAGACAAGAAGACAGGGTGTGAATCACAGCAGAGGAAATCTCCCTAACATTCACAACACACAGAGCTCTTCACCAAAGACCTTTACGGAGACTGCAGTGAAATGTGATGAGAAACTAAGTCAAACAGGAGTGAATTTCCAGCCCCACATGGATAAAGATACACAGCAAGTGGTGCTCCTGCCAATTCCCTCTCAAGCCTCCTTTCATCCTTTCCACAAAAGCTGCTCGCAAGATCCAGTGGGAAGATTCTGTGAAACAGTGATTACCCAGGTGCTCCGATATGGGGTGGCCTAGAGGAACACAAGGCAGCTTCGCTCCCCTTGTAGGCGTCCTCTTTTTAGTGTATACTTCTCTCATTTTGCTCTTCATCTTTCATCTTCAAATTTCTGTCAGAGCGTCAGCAGGCACCAGCCCACGTTTTTTGCCACTTGTCACCTTGATGAAACCTTCATTCTCTTTGGTTTTTCCCACACCAACACAGATCTAGGAGAATCAGAAGAAGGGGTGGGGAGAATCCCAAAATGTTATCAAAAGACTCAGAAATGGTAAATGTACACGTATTAGGAACTCCACAATGTGACACTTAAAGTATGTAATTGGAGTAATAAATTAGTATTACTTACTGTCTTGTTTGTGTGTTTTGGAGGCATTTAAAAAAATGAAGTTTGGATTTTGGCTCAGTGTTGTTATTCAGTCACTTTTGATTCTAATTTATTGTCAGATAGCTTTTGAATTCTGCCACAAAGCCTTTGATAGTAGTAGTATTCCAAAACTCATTTTTCTCATGGGCATTTTAAAAACCGTAGACAGTTTTTCATAAACAAAAGGTTCTTTTCAGCAACAATCTTGTTCTGGCCAAGAAGTTGCACTTTTTAAAGTTAATCCATAAAGGCTGCAACTTTCATAGTAAAAATATCCAGAAGACTTTGGCGGCTTGTACGACTCATCGTACAAGCCGTATCATGTCTCACCAATTATCCAAAATTTCAAGTGGCAGATAAAGAGTGGTATATACAACATATATAAACATAACCAAAACCTTTCTTTCCTGATCAGTGCCTATAATAACTGGGAGACTGTTCAAGAAAGAGAAATAGCACACATGACATGTGAACCTCATACCACAGCAATATATGTATGGAAAAAATAAAAGAAAGAGACTGGTTCCAAAACAAAGGAGGGAAATGTATTGGATACTCTTTTATATACCAGTCCCACTGCTGTAATAAAGAGAAGAGACCGATCCCCTAATTCTGGAATGAATTTTATGAGATACCACTTATATGAAGTTTAAACTTAACTTTCGTTTGGATTTATGCTGTTAACACTCCTAGTTACCGAATTTTTCGCTCCATAAGACGCATTTTTCCCCTCCCAAAAGTGGGTGGAAATGTCTGTGTGTCTATGGCGAATATGGGCGACAGGCAGCAGCAGCGAACAGCAGCAGCGATCCCCGCCACCTGGAACAGCTGATTGGCAGTATTCCGGGAGACCGATTCAACTGCCGATCAGCTGCTTGGAGGCGAAGGCTCCAGCGTTCCCCGGCGGAGGCAGCAGACATGGAGGAGGCAGGCTATTTGTTGCAAGGACGCTAGCCAGATGATGGATGCTAGGAGGCAGAGGCAGATTTTTTTCCCCTCCTCTAAACCAGGTGTGTCTTATGAGGAGTGTCTTATGGAGCAAAACATACAGTACTTATAAGGTTTGAGCCGAGATGGCGCAGTGGTTAAAAGCAGCACTGCAACCTACTTCAGCTGATTGCTAGTTCAGCAGTTCAAATCTCACCAAGCTCAAGGTTGACTCAGCCTTCCATCCTTCCGAGGTGGGTAAAATGAGGACCCAGATTGTTGGGGGCAATATGCTGAACTCTGTAAACCGCTTAGAGAGGGCTGTAAAGCACTATGAAGCGGTATATAAGTCTAAGTGCTATTGCTATTGCTATTGTTTTCCAACCCTCTGTGAAGGCTTCCACATATTAGAGAACAAAACTCTAATACCAAGAAAGTTCATTAATGGGTGAGAATCCACCTCACAACAAAAGCTAGAACACCTCCTTTGTACAATGTCTGGATAATTTCATTTTGCTGAATTATAGTTAATCTGAAAGTGTCAAAGAAGCATTGCTACTGAACTACATACTGATTCAATGAAAAGTTCTGACTCAGCAAAATGTCTCCAGTTCCTAACTTAGTTCCAAGATTTTAATTCTTTAGCAATACACAAACAAGGTGCCCCTCAGCTGCAGTTCAGCTTGTGTGCAATAATATTGTACAAAATCATGTCCAATTCATCACCATAATGTGAAGCACAAATATTTGCTCCTAAATATAGAACTCTGAGAATTGGTAGTTCTGACATATTATTATGTAATTAGGAAATAACTAGTTTAAATGTTAAATTACACTGACAACAATGGTACATATTATCAAGACCATGGCTTTCCAGTTGTGACATACGGCTGTGAAAGCTGGATCATCAGAAAAGTTTAACCTGGACCACAAGAACAATACTTCATGAAGTAAAATTAAGACTGTTCAGTGCAAGCACAAATAAGAATGCTAAAGTTTAAATATTTTGAATACCAGTTGTGAAGGGTGAGTCACTATACAAGCCTCTAATTCTTGGAATAATAAAAGATAATTCCAAGAGTCTGACAGAAGACAAAATGACCAGATACTATCAACGGATAACACAAGCAAAAGTTTACAAGAATATAAAGAAGCAAAGGACAAAGATTATCCTAGCAAAATGATGTCCATCAGGTTACAAAGACTGAAGAAAAATACAGTTCTTTTTAGGACCTGGTGTTTGGATTCAACAAGCAATACCAGGAAAACAAGTTGGATTTGAAAACAAGCCAACCAAGCTCTCCCCCTCCCCCCTGCTTAAAAACTCATGGACTTGTCCCTAAATTTCCTAGGAATCATGTTTGACCCCTTTTGTTTTAAAGTACCTTTTACTTCAGGGGTAGGAAACCTTTTTCCCATAAGGGCTACAAGAAAAGTTATGAGTGGGACCAAAGCTGCATTTTAGTTCTCCTTGGATGACCCCATTTTATTTTCACTTCTTCAAGTTCAGGCAAGTGCCAGCTGAGAGGCAGGGAATATCTTTCCAAACTTGAACTGAAAAAGAGGCTAGAGGCCTTACTTGATCACGTCCATATTTGGGGGCATACATGCCTACCTGGTTTTCTTTAAGGCTCAGCTGTCCCTGTTCTTTGTTGCCATAGAAAGTCCTGAAGCATCTCCAGACAGTTTCACCTGGGCGAACTCGCTGGACAAAATTGGCTGGGAAAAAGCCAATGCGGTCTCCCATCTTCCCCTAGATTGCAAAACAAAAATGTCACCACTATTGCACAAAAGTCTATGATACTATTTGTGTTATACTTTTATATCTTGCCCATCAGCAGGCATAGAAACTTGGCCTTTTAAATTAAAAATTATAAACTGAGACCTGTAGTAATTCTCCAGATTTTAAATAAGAGCAAAAGCAAGCAAAATCGGCCCTAGAGAATTGTTCTGCTTTATGGTAAATACATTAGGAGTCATATATTTGCTGGGGTTTTTTTCCAACAGGCAATAAAGAAAAGTATTGATTTCATCAGATTTCTACTGGATTTTTCACAATGTAATTATAGTTTTTGTAATGGATTTATTGTTTTGAAATTTTTATTGCATGTTATGGTTCGAAAGCACCTGCGAGGAGGGTTTTAATAAAGGCAAAGTAGAAGTTTCTCTATTCAGAAATAAATATCTGAATCAAGTAAAACATTTGCCATTACACTTGCTCTTACACAATAAGGGTTGGAGACCCATCCTTACTGTTTCGTGAAGGTGACTCTTTAAAATACTGTTTTAGAGCTTCATCACCTTCTTTCTCAAAATCAGTTCTCCCCAACCTGTACTTTCCTAATTTGTTGGTACTGCATATCCCAGAAGATCCAAACAGTGTCGCCTTTGTGAATTTTGGTCCCAACTTATGGTATTTTTAGAGTGGTTGGTTGGAAAACTTGGCTGTATATCAGGGACCAACATTACGCATTTTCAGGACCAACATTACGCATTCTTCGATTGCTAAGCAGATGGTCATGGGCAGGATGATAGGAGTAACATCAAGGAATAAATAATCCTAGAGCCCAGTGTGGTTTGTTAGTTTTCTCTTTGCAATTCAGAGAACTACTCAATGATTCATTTTGGAATGTTTAAAAGTATGATTTCAATAACTTAGAGCTTGAGAAGGATTTCATGGATGGGAATCCACAGGGGGAAAACAATCCAAGAGGCCTGGGAAACTTTGAAAAGTGAGATTATAAAAGCCAAGTCTAGCACAATTCCAATGAAGAAGAAAAATAAGAGATCTTAAAAGAAACCAGCATGTCTGCACAAAGAACTCTCTGATAACCTGAATGACAAAAAGGACAAAATATTTTTTAAAATGAAAAAAATGGGTACATAACTAAGGCAGAATATCAGCAAATAGCCAAACCTACAAAGATGAAGTCAGGAAAGCTAAAGCTCAGAATGAACTAAGGCTTGTGACAAAAGTAAAAAATAACAACAAAAAAAGCTTTTTTCATGTAAAAAAGCAAGAAAAAAATAAAGGAAACATTTGGTCCATTAATGGGAGAAGATGGCAAGAAGATAACAAGCAGCAGGGAGAAAGCAGAATTTCTTAACGGAGTTTTTGCATCTGTCTTTACACAAAAGGAAAAAAACAGTCAATCCTATTAAAAAAATGCAAAATGCAGATTAGGAATGTACAGTAAATCAAAATAAGCAAGAAAATGGTAAGAGACTTTCTATCCACTTGAGACAAGTTCAAATCACTAGGACCAGTTGGATTACACCTCAAGGTTCTGAAGTAATTGGCAGATGTGATCACAGAACCACTGAACCATATCTTTGAAAGATCCTGGAGCACTGGGGAACTAGAGGATTGGAAAAGGGCTGATATAGTTCCCATCTTCAAAAAAGGGGAAAAAATGATCCAGGAATCTATCAATCTGACATCTATACCTGGAAAGATTCTGGAAAAGATAATCAAGCAATGAATCTGTGAACACTTAAGAATCAAGCAAAGTCATAATCAGAAGCCAACATGGGTTTATCAAAAACAGATCATGTCAGACAAATCTTATTGCATTTTTTGACAAAGTGACAAAATTAGTGGACTAGTGAAATGTTGTGGATATAATTTACTTGGACTTCAGTAAAGGATTTGATAAAGTAGACCACAACCTACTATTTGACAAGGTAGGAAAATGTGGGTCAGATCAAGGGGCCCCAACCCCCGGACCAGTACCAGTCTGTGGCCTGTTGGGAACCAGGCTGTGCAAATGGAGGGCAAGCATGCAAAGCTTCATTTGCACATGCACGGGAGCTAGGCTGCGCATGTAAAACCGTCCCCTCCCTGCTGCCACCACCGCTGCTGCCGATCTGTGGACATAGAAACATTGGGGACCACTAGGTTAGCAGCATCGCTATCAGATGGTTTGTAACTGGGTGATCAACCATACACAATGTGTAGTCCTTAATGGAACTGTTTCTACATGGAGGGAAGTATGCAGTGGGGCACCTCAAGGCTCTGTCTTAGGGGACAAGGGGATACAAATTTGCAGATGACACCAAGCTAGCAGGAATAGCCAACCCTCCAGAAGACAGGCTCAAGATGCAGAAGGATCTTGACAGACTTTAACACTGGGCCCTATCTAACAAAATGAAATTCAATGGTGAAAAAGGTAAGGTTTTACATTTAGGCAAGAAAAATCAAATACATAGATATAAAACATCTGTGAGATGTATGTTCAAGTCCTAATGGACAATCACTTAAATATGAGCCAGGAGCATGCTGCAGCTGCCAAAAAAGCCAGTGCAGTCCTAGGCTTCATTAACAGAGATACAGAATCAAGATCATGCGAAGGGTTAATACCTCTTTATAATGTCTTAGTAAGACCACATTTGGAATACTGCATCTAGTTGTGGTCACCACAATATAAAAAAGATGTTGAGACTCTGGAAAGAATGCAGAGAAGAGCCCCAAAGATGATTAGGGGACTGAAGGGTAAAGCATATGAAGAATGGTTGCAGGAAATGGGTATGTTTAATGAAAAGAAAGATTAGGGGTGATATGACAGCATTGTTCCAAGGGGCTGTAACAAAGAAGAGGGGGGTCAACCAATTTTCCAAAGCACCTGAAGGTAGGACAAGAAGCAATGGATGGAAACTAATCAAGGAGAGAAGTAACCTAGAATTAAGGTGAAATTTCCTGGCAGAATAATTAATCAGTGGAATGACTTGCCTCTAGACGTTGTGGGTACTCCAACACTAGAGGTTTTTAAGAAGGGATTGGACAACTATTTGTCTGAAATGGTATAGAGCTTCCTGCTTGAGCAGGAGGTTGGACTAGAAGACCTCCAAGGTCCCTTCCAACTCTGTTTTCTGTCATATACTGAAATAAATATATAAAAACCAGGACACTATAGTATTCCTCCCGACCTGCAAACCATACAAGGTTTGTTTCAGTATTTTAGATAAGCATAGGCTATCTTGGGTTGAGGAAATGAGACCCAAAGAAGCATATAAATGTTTATAATTAAATTATCCAATTATAGTGATAGAATCTCCACTTTAGAATACCTCGGTATTGAGAACCTGGTCTTCTGTACCTGCAGACGTGCAGCTGGAATCTTCTATCTATCTATCTATCTATCTATCTATCTATCTATCTATCTATCTATCTATCTATCTATCTATCTATCTATCTATCTATCTATCTATCTATCTATCTATCTATCTATCATCTAATCTATCTATCTATCTATCTATCTATCTATCTATCTATCTATCTATCTATCTATCTATCTATCTATCTATCTATCTATCTATCTATCTATCTATCTATTCTATCATCTGAATCACCCATATCCTCAAAGATGAAGCCTTTAATCACAATGGGCTACAGATTTCCTCCCCCTCACCCATATCTTTAGGATCCTGTCCCTTGCTACCAATCACGAAACCTTTGAAGACTTTTCCGAAAGAGCAGAGGATGTCACCACTGTAGTGCAATGGTTAAGATGCTGGCCTAAGATAAGGGAGTCCCTGGTTCAACTATATGGTAATCTATGAAGCTCACTGGATGACTGTGGCCCAGTCCTTCTCTTTCGATTCAACCTACCTCATGGAGTTGTTGTGGGGAAAACATAGGAGAGAAGGAGCGCTGCATAAGCTGCTTTGGGCTCCTGAATGAACAGCAGGTTAAAAAAAAACCAATCGATTGCTCAATCAATCAATTGGTCAAACACATGTGGTGGCACTTGTTCATATAAGGAGTTGCATATTTTATTTGCATATGGGAAATACAGTATATGTTCACATCTCTGTGTTCTGCCATAATATTCTGCTCACCTTCCACCAATCTTCATTAGAATCATCTATCAGCATGATTCGGTCTCCTGGCCTGCAGGGACAGACAAAATCTAGTTTATCTCCAGCTGCCTTTTGGGTAGTGAGATGTAGGGAATGCCACAGTATAAAAATCACTGGGCAAAATAAATAGCCTACTAGAAGTACATGAGTCATTACTCGCAGGTGTCCCACCAGCTACCACAGCCTTAATCTTGAGTGGTAGCTCCTTTAAGCTCCATCAGCAAGGTCTCACAGTACAAGAACTGACTACTTTTGGCACTGGATTCCCCCCAGTGCCAACAAGACTGTAGCCCTGAGTGCTCTTTATAGCACTATCAATGACTTGGAAACTATCCACCTGGATGGGGTTTTCATTGTGGTAGGGGATTTCAATCATACTAACTTGAAAGCAGCCCTCCCTAATTTCCACCAATATGTGGACTTTGCCACTAGGGATGGGAACATCCTGGACTTAGCTTATTCTAACATTGAGAAAGCATTTAAGGCTTCCTCTCACCCTCATTTTGGCTCCTCAGATCATCTCTCTGTGATGCTTATGCCAGCATATAAGCCTTTGTTAATCAGAGAGAGACCAATTTAAAAACAAGTGAGAGCATGGCCAGCAGGAGCTATGGAAGCTCTACAAGATTGCTTTGAGTGCACTAATTGGAACATGTTTAAAGAGGCTGCAACGAATGGACAACATACTGATGTGAATGAATACGCTTCTACTGGGTCTGCTTATATGCAAACGTGTATGGAGGATGTCAGTGTTCTTAAGACTTTTGTCGTACGAGCAAATGAGAAACCTTGGATGTCACAGGAGGTCCGTGCGATGTTGAAGGTGAGAAACATCACTTTCAAATCAGGTGATGTGGCAGCACTTAGAATAGCAAGAGCTGATTTGGGACGTGCTATAAAAACAGCAAAGCGGGCCTATAGTCAGAACGTACAGAACTTCTTTCAAGATCCTATGGACCCGAGACGCATGTGGCAAGGTATTCGGGTCATTCCTGACTATAAGGCAGCTTCCCTGACATGCAAGGGGGACATGGATTCTCTAAACAAGCTAAATATGTTGTTTGGACGGTTTGAGGCCACAATGTTCCAGCAAGGAAGGCTGTTTCCCTCCCGGATGAGCAGGCACTCAGGTCTGATACAACTCCTGTTCGGAAGATCCTGCAAAAAGTCAATACTCGGAAAGCTGCTGGTCCAGATAATATCCCTGGGCGAGTACTTAAGGAGTGTGCTGATCAGCTGGCCACTGTTCTCACAGACATCTTCAACCTCTTGTTGCATCAGGCTGTGGTTCCATCATGTTTTAAGACTGCCATCATTATACCAGTGCTCAAAAAGACTATTATCACATGCCTTAATGATTACCAACCTGTTGCACTCATTTCCATTATGATGAAATGTTTTGAGAGATTGATAAAGGATTATATGGTTTCATGCCTTCCCCCTACATTTGACTCATTACGGTTTGCTTATTGGAAGATCCACTCTATAGATGATGCACTTTCCTATGTGCTTCATCGTAGCTTTGCACATCTGGAGGAGAATGTGTGAATGCTCTTTATTAATTTTAGTTTGGCGTTCAATGCAATAATTCCTCAGCATTTGTTGAACAAACTGGGCCTATTAGGTTTTAATACTCCTTTATGTAATTGGATACTGGATTTCCTTATTGACAGGCCCCCGTTTGTGCGAGTTGGGAGAAAAGTCTCCAACTCCATCTCCTTGAGTACAGGTTCTCCACAGGGCTGTGTCTTGAGTCCGCTACTGTTCACCTTGATGACCCACGACTGTTGTGCCAAATTTGCTACAAATCATACTGTGAAGTATGCAGATGACTCGGCAGTGGTGGGTCTTATCCGTGAAAACAATGAAGATGCATGTGGGGAAGAGGTGATGGCTCTGGTGGACTGGTGCAATAAAAGTAACCTGGTTCTACATGTTAATAAAACAAAGGAGGTCATTGTAGATTTTAGGAAGATCTGACATGGTCATACTCCACTCAATATCAAGGATGCATCTGTAGAGGTGGTCAACAATATTAAGTATCTGGGGGTGCAGATAACTAACAATCTGAACTCTTCACACGTCATCCTTAGTGAAGCGTGCAAACCAGCGTCTGCATTTCCTGCATTGGATGAGGAAAGCACATCTTTCTCCTTCTATCCTGGCCACTTTTACAGAGACACGATTGGGAGTTTAACAAAAAGCATCACTGTTAGGTGCAGCAGTGTCTCAGATAGAAAGTCCATTCAGAGAGTAGTAAGGACAGCCGAGAATATTATAGGAAACTCACTTCTTGTCATTCAGGATACTGCTTATAAGCGCTACCAAGAGCCGAGTTGGTGCAGTGGTTAAATGCAGCACTGCAGGCTACTGCTAGTTCAGCAGTTCAGCTGTTCAAATCTCACCGGCTCAAGGTTGACTCAGCCTTCCATCCTTCCGAGGTGGGTAAAATGAGGACCCAGATTGTTGGGGGCAATATGCTGAACTCTGTAAACCGCTTAGAGAGGGCTGTAAAGCACTATGAAGCGGTATATGTCTAAGTGCTATAAGTGCTATTGCTATGTGCTTAGAGCTCAAAGCATGGTCAGAGACCCCACACACTTACTTTACGGTCTGTTTCTGCTGCTCCCCTCTGGGAGAAGGTTTTGAAGTATTTCTAGCAATACTACTAGATTCTGTAACAGCTTTGTTCCCTATGCCATCTGTCTGATAAACTTGCAAGATTCGATTCTCTCGCAATGTACATATATACATCTAAACTAGACTGCGTTGTTTCTCCGTGTCATATACTATATGTGGATATATGCATAATTCTGTATTTATTTATTTATTTATTTATTTATTTATTTATTTATTTATTTATTTATTTATTTATTATTCATTCATTTTCATTCATTCATTCATTCATTCATTCATTCATTCATTCATTCATTCATTCATTCATTCATGTTTATGTAGTATATATTAGAGGTGGAGACCCTTTCAGAGCTGTATGCAATGAAATTTCATTTGAATATATGCCGATCAGTGTGCATTCAAAGTGACAATAAAGTTATTCTAAGTCTAAGACTACTTTATGCCTATCTCATACTATGGTTTTCTAGATTGGATATCTGAGAATAAGGGCATACTTACTTCAGTGGCAGATCATTGTTCTCCTGAGGCAGAAACTTGTACAGAGCAACGTAAGAATACATGGGTGAGACCTCTTTGCGTGCAGAGCCTTGAGATGGCTATTGGAAAAAGAAATAACAAGAAGAAACATTGCAGTCTTGAGACACATGGTGTAATCTTTAGGGATCTAGTCTGAAATAAACAGCAAAATACCATTTGGTGCAAAGTGTTCCTACATTTTAAAGCTTTTGCAAAATGCTATTACAGACAGATAAAGATCTTATGATTACCAGAACTTGCTACTTTCCATGCTAGAGATGGTGAAGGTTTGTTGGAAAGAATTTGTGAAAGGGAAAGAGTGCAGTTGAGCAAAATGGGTCAGGAAAAGGGCAAAAGCCAGCACAAAAGTAAAGCTGTGTGAAAAAAAATCACTCAGTTGACAAGGGCCCTTTTCCAGCCTTCTATCCATCCTGAAATCAATTGTTTTGCTTGGCTGTATTTTTCACAACTTTCTTCGAAGAAGAAAAAAAATCAGAACATATGCCACTTGGTTTCTTTAAAAAGCAGAGCTCTGAACCTTTAAATTGTTTATAGAATCATGGGGGATGGCATTTGAGCCACTGAATTCTGCCCCCACTCAATATGAAAACCCAGATTAAAGCACTGATGACAAATATCTGACTCACACTGTCCAAACATGTTTAGCAAATGTCCCTAAGAAATTGAACCCCTTGCTGTCAAGAAATGTTCTTAACTTTAAAACAAAATCTTTCTTCCTGACAGGTTATGGCCTTCTTCTGGATAAAATCTCTCCAAAGAATGCAGTCATAACCTTCTCAGTCTTCATTTCCAAACACTAAACACAATTCCCTTAATTGTGTCTAGCAGGAGTTATTTTGCCAGTCATTCTCATTGTCCCTCACTACATTTTCTTTAAGAAATTCTACACACATATAAAATCTCTGCCTCCTTCATGACTCACTAAGGAAGTTTATTATAGTGGGCCATCAGTAAATAACTACACTTCAACAAGAAAGGGTAGAGAATTTCTGGTTTGGAGTGCTAAAGAATTATCCCACAAGAGAAAATAACTGACTAGGCTTATTTAAAAAAGGAAAGTTGTGGCATGTTGTTCAAATGCAACTCTACTTTTAAAGTTGAACTACTGTACTAAACATTTTTTTTGGCTCTTGAATTTTAAAAAGGAATAAAAGCCAAATATAATTAAATAAATATATAACATTATTGCGTGCAATTTCTCTCTTTCCCTGCCTTCCTTCCTTCTTCCCTCTTTCTCTAGAAAGAAAAATCTGAGGAAGGCGCTAGATCCTACATTTTTGGGGTAATCTCTGCTTTTTCTCAATCTTGAAATGAAATGGGTACATTTTCTACCTGTTGCCCTGAGTTCTTTTCCTCCAATACAGGGTTCTCGCCTTCTGTGGCCACTGAGAAAACTGAAAGGGGGAAAAAAGGCAGAGGATATTAAGGATCATCGTTCCAGTATGCAACAAAACATATATTATTTCTTTTCTTTTTCCCAGAGAAGGATGCAATCCAACATCAGAGATGACAAGAGATTCTGGAAATTCACCAAGAAACAACACCCAGAAATCAGGGAAGCAGTCACTGACAGAAAATCTGGGCAAAATGATGTTCTTCAGGTTGCAAAGATTAGGGGGTAACTAAACTGGATTTTTGCAACCCCTTTTGATGGACCTAGCTTTGGGAGGAAATTTTAATTAAATGGCGTTTGCTGCAATTAGAGGAGTGTTTGTACAGGGGGATTTTTTTTTTAGGATTCCAAAATAGCCTCAGCCTCACCTTTAGCAAAACACTGAGAACTGAAGGAGTTCAAAGTCATAAGCCTTAATCTCTGAGCCAGTCTTGCCTTCCACAGTATAATTTGTGACCAAAGGGGTGAATTTGCATTAGAACAATTTTTGGAAGTTAATGTTTTCTTTTTTGAGATTGACTGTATCAGCTTACCAAACAGTAAGCAAGGATGTAATCATTCAAAACAAAATATACAATATGTGAAAGAAGATAGAATTAGAAAGAGCAAGATTTCTTGCCTTTAGTAGAGCCACTTGGATAACTCCAGTGACTTCTGGGATGAAGTTTACTTCCATCAAGGGGTGAAATTCAAAATTTTTCCCTATAGGTTCTGTGGGCATGGCTTGGTAGGCGTGGCAGGGGAAGGATACTCCAAAATCTCCATTCCCTCCCCACTCCAGGGAAAGGATATTGCAAAATCTCCATTCCCACCCCTCTCTGGGGCTAGCCAGAGGTGGTATTTGCTGGTTCTCCAAACTACTCAAAATTTCCGCTACCAGTTCTCCAGAACCTGTCAGAACCTGCTGGATTTCACCCCTGCTTCCATTCCAGAACAGACCAAAAGAAGAGGATACATTAAGGTGACCAGACGTCCCGCTTTTGGCGGGACAGATCCGATTTTAAACAAATTGTCCCGCGTCCCGCGGCGTTTCAAAAAAGTCCCACTTTTTGAATTTGCGCAACAGGCTCTTCTGCACGAAAGAGCCTGGTCCCTTCTGCCCGGATGTCTCCCACACAGAAATCTGTGTAACATGCACGGGCCGGTGTAAAAAAAAATCAGAGCCGGGATGTTTCTTCACACAGTCCCCTGGGAGTTGGGCGGCATAGAAATCCATTTAAATAAATAAATCTTCACATCAACGCCGCTTCCGAGCGAAAGGAAAGGAAGCGCTTCATCCACATTCCCGCCCGCACCTTTTTTTTCTCTCTTCCTCTCCCCAGGGTGATTCCTGGCGACGTCCAGGGACTCTTTCAGCAGCCGAGCCAGGCCCCACCCGGCTTCCTCCCCGCCTCCCGCGTGTCATTCACTCTTTGCATCTCGGGCCCTCCCCCCCCCCCCCCGGCAGGCCCATATACTCTCTGCCTCGCACTCGCCAAAGCGGATCTTGAGGGAAACAGCTCCGGGCCGGGCAGGGAAAACCCCCCACCGTGCTCCGACGTGCCCGAGGGCCCAGTTCAGCGCCTCGCACACTCTGCCCCGCTTGAGGACAGCAGCCAGAAATGGGCTTCCGGAGGCGTAGAGGGAGCAGCGGCTTTGGCAGATCTGACCATGTCCTTTCCCGGGTCTGCCACATGGGGGGAAGGAGCGGAGGCGTGGGGCACCCGCCGGACGCCGCCCCGGAGAGAAGACCAGGCCCGGCATTTCTCTCAGAGAGAGAGAGAGAGAGAGAGAGAGAGAGAGAGAGAGAGAGAGAGAGAGAGAGAGTGAGAGTGAGAGTGAGAGAGTGAGAGAGAGAGAGAGAGAGAGAGAGAGAGAGAGAGAGAGAGAGAGAGAGAGAGAGAGAGAGAGAGAGAGAGAGCAACAGAGTCAAAGACAAAGAGAGAAAACGAGGGAGCAAGAGAGGTGTGTAACTGCATTGACACAGGCTGAGCCATCCCTCCTTTCATGTATTACATATATACACGTGTATGTGGTGGGGTGAAGGTAAATTTTGGGCATGGTTAACAAAATAGGTTATTTTACATATGTTACATTGTAAGTGGGAATGGGAATTTTACTCACCATTATCGGTCATATTTTCCTCTGCTGTTGGTCCACTTGCTGTTGAGCCTTCTGTGTTCTGAACTAGTTCCTCCTTCTCATTCTGGAAGAAATAAATGCCTCTCTCTGAGATCAGCCAAGGTTGGCTGAATGTTGCTACCTGTTTTGACTATGGATTCCCTTAAATTGATCTTCTCTTTATAGAATGAGTACCAATGAAAAAAACATGTATTGCTTTCTTGATTTACTCATAGTTTCCATCTTTCTTCCTATCCTTTTTCACATATATCCATTTTCAATAAAAAATTTCTGCACTATCTTCACTAGATTTCATAAATGGGTTTCCCTCAACCCCAGTGTGTTCATCAGGGACCTGTTCATGTTACCAAAATGAAATCTTTGAATTTAGGGACTATACCAGACTCTTGGTGGGGGACTCTGAGGTGCTGCTGAAGCTGGAGCGATTCATGTAGGCCAGTGAAGTGCCGTAGCGCAAAGTCTCATAAACGGGATCTACCTTTCCACTTGGGCCTGCTGGTAAACCAGATACATTTTAGAATTAGATTGTCATGCACAAAGGAGAAGCAAAGGAAGCTGTCATAAGCAGGGTCACTTTATTCTATTATTCTGTACTTTGCGAGGCATACGCTGTCCTGGGTTATTTGTAAAATTCCTTGTGCAATGAGCGAAATCTGTTCTCATCAGGCAGATTAACCCACCATGCTTTCTAGTTATAATCTGGAAGGACAGATCTGAGTTGCAATGACCAGTCAAATTCCTCTACCTGGTTCCCTGATAAAGAATCTATTTGCTAAATGGGATCTGGGAGGCCTTTGAATTCCAAAATGAACCTCCCTCCTCCCCCCAACTTTCCATGCAATTGTCCTGCCTCAATCATGGCATTTTACTTGATGATCCCAGCACCATAATAATCTTCCATGTATAACTCTCCTGCATTTTCTCTCTGCTTCTTCTGTATTTTTTCTTACCCCTAAATATCCATTGAGAAGGCAGCAGAGGCAATTTAGAGGTTGGGTGTCAGAAGACGAAAACTATAAAACCCCACCCCTTTTTTTACATGCACTGCACATGCACATCTGCCATCTTTGGACCCTTCCCTTGGAAAGCCCTGGCTGGCAGTTCTAGGAGTCACAGCCTGGGAGCACCTCACCATCCATTTTCCGTGATTGAGTTTCTGTCACAAATTTACTTTTCAGACTTTAGAAATGGCCAAGTTTTTACCTGCAGGAGGAGATTCCTTGGCTGGGGCTGGTTGGGGCTGTGGTTCATGTAGCAGCAGAGGAGAACTAAGATTACGGCGGAAAGAGGTTGCCTGCTGAGGAACGAAGTACAGGAGAATATTTCACTGGCTGCTATAGAGTACTATGTGCTTGACCCTCTGCCATACCGCTGAGAGGGTGAATTAATATAGGAACCATGTTTGCTTCACTCTTGAAACGTTACAAAGACCTAGTTTATACTCTATTTCCTCTTTATGTACTTAACCTTCAGAGAAATTTTAAGCTAAGTAAAACAGGAGAGGAAATAGTATAGGACTCTGCACATCGGCTTCTAAAAATGGTGATCCTTAGATTCACTCTTTGCTTCTAGAAATCTGGTATAGCAGATTGAGTTTGGTCGCAAACCAAGAAAATTCCTCGCTCATATACTAACATCGATCTTACAGAGCTGTTGGGAACCCACATCTACTGTTCTGAGATCCCTGGAGGAAACATGAAAATATAATCTAATAAAACAAAAGTTGTGAAATCTGAAATGTACAGAGAAGCAAAACTAGCTTACAGAAACTGGCTCTAAGCGGTATAACACTTTCTTTATCATAATATCAATTGGTAAACCACAGAAAGCATATGTAATTCATATTGATAAAACCAGAAAATCAAATGTAATTAACTATAACACAAGATATGTGTATTATAATACTGCAGTTTATTCATTTTGCCTTTTGCACAACAAAATAAATAATGCAAGTTTAACATGTCAATAATGTTCACAAATTAGAACAAATTATATTGTAAAGCTGCTTTCCATACTTTCTTTCTTAACTATATTCTCAGAATGCATATCACCTCTCCTTTTCTTGGTTTACTGTTCACCTGGAGGAAGGACTGCAATACAAGCAACTATTTGCATGCAGTGAAACACAACTCATCGAAGCATGATTTCATAAGCTACAATTTGTTAAGGATAAATATAAAAAAAAGAAACAGAGGAGGTGGATTGATAAATACCTTAAAATGTTTATTAGTGGCCAAGTGCTTTTTAGAATGTCCTTGAGTGAAAAAAATTACAAGTGTCTAGGAATAAAATATGTTAATCTACTTTCAGTTTGAAGAAGGTGTAAGACAAATCAAGTGATTTATCCAGTTTAAGCAGAAAGACATATCAGGTAACAAAGAATTGAGATAATTGATTTCAAGAGACTTTATTTTGAGGAACGTATTTTTTTAAACATGAGTGGGCTGTTTTCCTTGCATAATCTATAAAATAGTACTTCTGAACAGCTGGAACTAGCAGTAAGTATAGAGAAAAATAAGGGTTGGGAGAAATATATTTTTCGCATGTTGCTTTATGTCTACTTTATGTTCATTGATTTATTTTTTATACAATTTGTTGTGGCAATTTTAAAAACCAAACCTGGTCACATATGGTAATTTTGATCTTACATAATAGGAATTTTCTTGAATTGCCCAAAATTTATCTTAGTTCAGCATTTTGAGAGGCCTTCCTTTGCCCTTTGTCAACTAATTTTTAACAATTTTAAAAAAAAATTCCATAATTTTAATTGTAACATTTCATTTTTTACAGTATATACTGCTTTTATATTTTCTCGTTTTATTGTATATTGGTAAGAGTACTTCTCAGAGGAAGTCAAGTACCAGTAGTTCAGAAATATGAATGTGAAAAATAAATAAAAAAATTGTTTTTCACAATAGCCACCCAGATGTCTCTGAGTACTTTTAAGTGGCAGAAGGAGACATATCCTTCCCTGCCCTTGTTCCCATAACCTGTTTGGAGGCATATTGTCCCCAAGCCAGAGGCAACATTAAATCTGAAGATAACAAACCTTGCTTTGAAGCCATTCATATTAGTATCCATCACCATGCCATGAAGTAATGAATACCACATATTATGTGCTATGTGAAAACATGCTTTCATTTGCCTATTCTAAATTCCTCTTAAGATTGTTTCATTGGATGACCTTTTCTCCTAGTGTTTTCAGAAAGAGAAAATATATTGTCTATTTTCTCCATGTCACGCTTAATTTTATATACCTCAGTAATATCCTTACCAGTCATTTTTTTCTAAGCTATCTTACATTTTCCAGCCTTTCTTTGCAAAGAAAATGTTAAAGACAACTGATTATCTTGATCTGCCTTGCCCTGCACTTCTTCCAGGTCCAACCATAATTGTATAGAACGTACCAGATATAAATATACCAGACATTATAATGCTGGCTGTTTTATTTTCAATTCCCTATGTTGTCACTCCTATCATAGAATATGCCTTTTGCAAAGCTGCTATGACAGATATCTGTTCAGAAAAACCTGAAGACCTTTTGTCTGATAAGCAAGTCATATCAACGAATATCTGAAATTTGGGGAGAGTTCTGTGTTGCCTTAAGGTACATCTCTTATTATTTATTTATTTATTTGTTTGTTTGTTTGTTTGTTTATTTATTTTATTTATTTATTATTTATTTATTTATTATGAGACTTATATACCGCCTCATAGTGCAAGCACTCTCTAAGCGGTTTACACCATTAAGCAATGTATATTTATATTGCCCCCAACAATCTGGGTCCTCATTTTACCTACCTCGGAAGGATGGAAGGCTGAGTCAACCCTGAGCCGGTGAGATTTGAACCGCTGACCTGCAGATCACAGTCAGCTAAAGTAGCCTGCAGTACTGCACTCTAAGTGCTGCGCCACCTCGGCTCTTTACACTTACTTAAACTGAGTATTTGTCATTTGAATGACCATTCACCCAGTTTTGAGAGATCCTTTTGGACATTTTCACAACAGAGCTTATTTGTTTTTTAAACCACCACCACCACCAAAATTATTTGTTTGCAAGAGAAAGTCAGTGTAAAGCAATCCAGTTCCTAGTGATCTTGATATTTCATCCAAAATGCAAAAACACTTTGTAGGCAGAATTCACCCTCCTGTGTCTTTTTTTCCTCATATCACTGCCAATCCTTCTCCTGCAGAATGTGTGTACTATAGTCTACGGCACTGGTAATTAATTAGTTAATTAATTAATCATGCATTTATTCATTTTATTTATTTATTTGTATCCTGCCTTTATTAGTCAAATAACTCAAGGCGGTGAACATTTCCAGCACCACCTTCCTCCTTCTATTTTCCCCACAACAACAATCCTGTGAGGTGGGTTGGGGTGAGAGTGACTGGCCCAAAGTCACTCAATTAATGTTCACTTAATGACCCTAATTGGGAACAGCAATTCCATCATTAAGTGATGTAGTCACCAAGTGAAACATCACATAACAGCTTAGCAATGGCAATTCCAGCAATGCCAATTGCTGTCATTGCATGGATCCCACACGGTTGTTTGCAGGGCCCAACCAGGATCCAAGCATTCTTGGAAAAAGGTAAGGACTGTCTCCGCTTCAACTTCTCCTATCTGCCTACCTACCACCCCCCTCTGCCCATTTGCCTGCCCGTTTATCTGCTGCCCACACTGCCCAGCCTTTTCTATTGCTACACTGCATGCCACTACTATACTAGTTGGGGCCTTCTTTTGTGCCTCCTGCTTTTACAGTGGTGCAATTAGGGCTTCTCTTGCATTCCTGTTTTGCGTCCCAACCAGGGGTTCTACATCTGCACTGGCCAGAAACTTTTTTTTCGGAAACAAGGCCAATGAAAGAAAGCCAGTGCCTGAAATATGGACCTTGCTAGCCAGGGCCTTCTTTTGTGCCAACACAGTTAGGACCCCAGACTGACTGGGGTCTCCTTTTGCAAAAAAAAGGCCCTGGCTGACCTGAGAACAGGGGCCCTGACAGGCATATGAATGGAGAACCTGGCTGGCATGCAAACTGAGGCCCTGGCTACAGCAGCTTGAAAGAAAGCAGCGTGAAACAAGTCCTTCCCAATACAGCAGTGGTATGCAGTGTGGCAACAGCTGGGTGTTGATGATGGTGGATGGCAAAAAAGACGGTCATAAATGCAGGTGGGCCCCAATGGGACCAAATTTTGTTCACATGACTACGGAGGCACTGCAATGGCTGGAACATCTAGGACTGCACGTAAACTCCTTCACTCAGCACCATTGTAATGTCAAACAATTGTTCAATAATTGAATGTTAAGTGAGGCCTATTTCTATTACATCAACCCTGTGTAAACTATAGAATAGAGCCCATCCTCTCCCTCTCTGGATCTTTCTATCCTAACCCATGCATAGCTTTGCTTAGCTACTTACTGTCTTGCCCAGGCACTGCTGATGGGAAACTTCTTCTGAACACCACAGATGCACGCTTGCTTTGCATGTCTTGCATCGTAGGCCTTGCTTGGAGTTTCCTAAAAGTAAAGCCAAGACACAGGGGAGTTAGAAGGTGGCTTTGCTAAGATAATAGATGTGGGTTGGTGGGAACAATATTGAGGGGCAGAGCAAGAGAGAATAAAAATCAGAAATATATGCCTGATAGCAAGGAACAGGCTATATACTCATCACAAATGAGGCAGATAACCATTCCCATCCTCCCTATTCAACATACTGTATCTGCAGGGTGGCTTATTACAATCCAACCATCTTATGATTTTTTTCCCCCAATCCTTATTTCCAGGGTTACTTTTCCCTTTGCACTTACAGGCAGACCTCGACATACAACTGGTCACTTTAGCCCCCGCCCCCAAAGCTATTTACGACCTGGTCTTGAAGTTATGGTCACTGCACTGCCCCTGTGACTGTTCATTCTTACGTCAGACACAGGGATGCTGGAGTGCCCTCTCACCTCCCTTCGCATTCCCCCCACTGAGCCCCATACCCTCCTCCTCCTCACCCCAAGTCACTCATCACACTTTCCAAAGAGCCCCAGAGCTTGGGTTAAGGATGTGTGTGATGGGCATTGTGGGGTGATGTAGGACAGGGAGAAAGATATGGGACCTGGTGGGGTGGGAAGTAGACGCAAGCCCTATAGGGACTCTGAGGGGCATGGGGAGAGCTTGAAGTGCCTCAGGGGGTGGGGGATGCCTTGAGAGATTGGGGGCCTTCTCTGGCAACTTTGAGGCATCCTATGCTCCACTCAACAACTCACAGATTCATTTAATGACTGCATCGGGAAGAAGAGGTATGTGGGGGTGTCATACATGAGACGAACACATGGGTGCTACACTTAACAGCCATCACAACTTCCAACCCAAACAAACAATGCTGGCCAGCAAAAGAAAGCAAACTACACAGCCTATAAGGTTTCCACCCACCTCCCATTGCTTCTTGCTAGCCTGCTTAAAAAAAGGAAAAGGAATATCAGGCCTGTGTGCATCTCCTTGCTCCTTCATGGGCTGTGCTCCAGCTGTTCTATTTTTTCCTCTGCAGGCTCCACTCAAGCAGATGAGGTACATCAACAGCCAACTTCCGCCAATGCATATTTTTCCAAGCTTCATCTAGAATCAATGCCTAATCCTTATTAAGTGCAAACCTATTTGAGGAAAGGGCCATCCTGATCTGGAAGTAGCTCAGCATTTAGAGTGTAAGTAATCCAGACATGGGCAGAATAAGAATGACCAGAATTCAGATCCTGAGTATGCATGGCAAGAACTAGCAAACATTATCAAGAAGGTGGGGAACAAGGCAATTGTTCAATTCAACTGCTTACCTACAATAAGCTGATGGCAAATTTCACAAGGGTTGTGTTTCTTGAAGATGTGTTCCTGGAAGCTGTGAGTCTTCATGGGCTTGAGAGTCGCCAGGGACTTGTGAAGGGCTCTGGGGGAGTTTTCTACTTCGAAGGGAACTGGGGGTGGAGAGGGGGGTGGCACGGAATCAGGAGGGCTGAGCAGGACATCGGAGGGCAGCTTGAACTCATTACCAGAGCGCAGAAAAAAGTTCTCCACGCTCTTGCTGCGCAGGATGGTCTTCAGTGACAGAGAGCGTTTGAACCTTTGTAACTAGCAGAAAAGGGGAAAGAAAAAGGAAAGAAATAACAGCAGTCACTGTGGAGGAGGGCATATTATATTAGCACCACGAACTTTGCTCAGTATCCACTGGAAGTAATGAAATATTCAATATACTTAATGGATTTTGTGCTTTCAAATAGCAATAGCACTTACTTGTATATCGCTCCATAGTGCTTTATAGCACTCTCTGAGTGGTTTACAACATCGGCGTATTGCCCCCAACAATTTGGGTCCTCACTTTACCGACCTCGAAAGGATGGAGGGCTGAGTCAACCTTGAGTCAGTCAGGATCGAACTCCTGACTGTGACCAGAGTTAGGGTGCAATGCTGCATTCTAACCACTGCACTACCATGGCTGTGGTGTTGACTCCTAGCAATCGCCTGGATTAGTCTGTACAGTTTTCTTGGCAAGTTTTTGGGAAATGTTTTGCCCTTGGCTTCTTCCTAGGGCTGAGAGAAAATTATGGATGAAATCACCCAGTTGGCTTTGTGATTAACTAGAACCACAATCTCCTGCTTTCTAGCTGGTGCCTTAACTATTACACCAAACTGAGCTCTTGTACTTCATAAACTTCATTTTTGCTTTTCCTTTCAATCACCACATTTCTGCTGCAGAATCCCCAAAAGGAACTGAAGGCAATGCTTTGGGGGAATAATCAAAACAGAAACTTAACCCACTTCTCCTTCTCCCCATTCCTGATGATGTTACCTAGCCTGGTAATGAAACATCTGCAAGGAAACAACCCAGCTCAGAGAATATCAAGGCCCTCGCAGAACAGAAAAGCTTCAGTCTCGTTCCACATTTACCAGAGAAGCCTTAAATGATCTAGAGAAGGGCACATGGGAGTCAAGAAAAGGTTTCTATTTTAAAAAGCAAGCAAAAACTACTTTAATCTGATTTGGAAGTCAGGCTGCTGTGGTGGTGGGGAGGGAGAGAGGAAAAAAGGGCAAAGACGAAATTGTTTAAGGCTGCAGGCCATTTATGTGCTAGAAAAACCACCCTCTCTTTACTGTTTTTCTTTCCTGCTGGGGAAAAGAGGGCTGTCAACAGTGGAAGAAGTTAGTTAACATATTGTTAGGAAAATTTTCCACTGACCTGCTGTTGTGAGAATAAGTCCTTGAACATACGGAGCAGAGGCCATGACTAACTGCACTCAAGGTACAGAATCTAGGCCTGGAGGAAAAAAACTGCTCAATGTAACAGCAACCCATTGGCTAACATGTGGGCCTAGGGGACTACTACAGATGCTCCAGGCATGTCTGGAGATGAGTGAGCTTACGGCTGGCTAGGCCGCAACTCCATTTCACTGCTCTTTTCATCATCTCTTTCTGGCAAGTGAGAGCTGAATCCATTTTGCTGGTGAAGCAGCTATACATGGCCAACATGGAGAATGAGAATGCTTCAGGAATAATTTATTTCATGTCTCAGTATATCTTAGCAATTTTAGTAGTTGAACACACCAGCTACTTTATTTTATAAATACTTAGCAATTTGGCCTCTTACTTTTCGGTTCCACCTATGCGTATTGCAATCTGGCTCACATTATCTTTTCTGTGAAATTTGTTTACTAATACCTTTTCCACTCTCCTTATATAATGCTAGTTTTGCTATGCCACACAATTCCAGCCAGTTACTGCAGTAAAAGGACTGATATTAGTAGAGCCCATAACAAGCACCAGCAATGCGGCATAATCCTTCCAATCACCCTCAACCACCATGGGAAAGTATTGGGTCTGTAATTAGGGAAAAGCCATGACTAAAGTTATAATCTGGAAGAAACTAATCTTGAAACAATTTTTTAAAATGCCAAATCATTTAAACTGCTAACAATTAGAAGTGCTCAAGGATACCATCTGAAACCCAAGATAAATATAGCCAACAGCACACATTATTGGGACTCAGGAGTCTGCGATAAAGTGAAACAAATGAATGAAGACAGAGCAAAATGCTGGAAGTAATAACTTCGTAATTGGATGGGTGGATGCAGAACAGAGGAATAAGGGTGGAAAGATGAAGAAAGGGAAAATAAGGTTATTGGGATCACTGGAGCATTCAGAGCATTTTAGAAGACAAAGTGCAAGGACATTTGAAATGTGACTTTCTGGAGATATTGGAGTAAGATAAGAACATGGATTCAAGAAATAACAAATTTGCAAATCAAATTTAAATCAGAGATGTATCTACCAGGGATCATTAGAGGATCATGGGCTAAAGAAATTCAATACCTCATAATACATATTCTGACTGCAGCCAGAATAGCCTTTGCACAAGTATGGAAATTCGAAAGTTGTCCCCCGGAAAATATAATAATAAAAAATAGAATGCGCAAAAATTGTGAAATTGACATTAGAACTACAAAATCGTGAATAAAAAGAATACTATATGGTATGGGGAAAACTGTATAACTGGTTAGAAACTAGAAAAAATAAGTAAATGTTTATATAAATGTAAATGTAAATATTACTCACAATGTAAATGCGATGGAATAATGTATATAAATAACCAAATAGTTGTCGATGTCACAGAAATGAAGAATATGAATGTTTATATATGTTTTTAAAGTTAAAATTTAATAAACAAATTAAAAAAAAAGAAATGTGACTTTCTGGTGGAAGGGAAAGGTCACTTCAGAGAGTAGAAAGCAATGTTTGGAAAAAGGAATATAAAAGACGTGGAAGTGAGGGGCACAAGTGACTAGTTACAGGGATTCTTCTAGATACAAACAAGGCTTGAGCCGACAACAGAGCAAGGCTGGAAAAAATGGCTAGGAAATAAAAAAAAGGAACTTTCTAGATCAATGAAGCAACCTGAAAAAAAGAAAAAGGAATTAGTTTTACAATGATGAGATAAACCAGTTTTCCTGAGATACGTGTCCAATTGTTTCTGCTCATCTAGTTGTGCTTCAGGTCCGCTCTACTAAACATTATGTTATAGGACTAAGGAAGTTGGCCTTTTCTGTCACAGTGCCACCCTTCCCAATGAAAAATGCCCTCTCCCTTGGGTTCCAGGAAGCTTTTAAAACCTGGCTTTGGTTTAATCCCAAGGCTGGGGTTTATGCTTTACTGTATGGATGGATTGGGGGGAGTGCTGTTTTCATCTGTGTTGCCTTTAAGATTATTTTACTATTTACTATTGTGTGGTTTTAGATTTTATTTTTATGAATTTTCTGATCCTTTTTGCCATCCAGTTTTTATTGGAGTTGGCGGTGATAGGTAGGTAGGTAGGTAGATCACTCCCCTTTGTTATTATCCTTGCTTGTACTTTCAGTTCCAGGGAAGCCGAATGGGGGGCAAGGCCCTACTGTGTCTGTGAATACAAATCAACCCTTATGCCAGTGGGAGAAAGGACTGAAACTAAGAGCAGAAGAAGTGCCCAAGGTGGTAGAACAGTTGAGAAAAAGCAGCTCATGGTGGGAGGACCGAGCAATGGACAGTCCACCTGAATTTGAATTGAGGCCAGTAATGTGTGTGGTGCAAGAAGAATTAAGAAGATGGGAGAGGAATCTGCTGTTTGTAAAACCTTGGCAAAATAACTAGGATTGTTTAGTAAGTTTGGTAGGTTTAGTAAGTTTAACTTGTGCTATATTTCAAAGATGAACTATATTTCTAAGCAAGTTTCTCAGGACTACAGGAGGATGGGGGTGGGGGAACTATTTACACTGATTTAAGTATTTGCTGATGTATCACATTATTCTTGTATCAGTTTAAACTTGATAGTTGTCTGTATGGTCATTCAGTGCAAGGACAATAGTATAATAGAATTCCTCTCAATCTTTGGTTCTGAAAACAAGGAAGAAACAAGTTGGCTGGTAACTAGAAGAGTTTTGTTTTTTACTGGAAAAGGAAACAAGAGACATTTTGCAGTTCTCCCTGGGAACGGAAACAGTGACAATAAGATCAACGAGAATAAAATTTGGAAGAGATTTTTTTTTTGTTCAAGAAATATGTAGGAGATTTCTGGTCTTGAAATCAGAAGCTTCTGCAGCTTCTGTGCTGCAGAAAAAACTGTAGAGTTACATTATTAACAAATACTTAGAAACAATCATTTTTTATTAGAAATGACTTCAAGGAGAAAAGAGCATTTATGACACTATGAAAAAATCTACACAGCTGGGATTCAAAGCAAGCCTATTACAAGGATACTGCAAATGACTGGTTATTTATTTAATTGCATTTCTTGTCAATGGAGGAAAATCCTTGTCAGATTTTCTGCATCAATTTTCAAATGACTGCCCACCTTCTGATATTTGCACTTTAAACTGGGGGCCAGGGTAGGTTGCCCTCAACTGCTCCCCCACATAGTGCATTGTGCAGAACCTTATTTTCTTAAAATTTCCGAAGTACATTGATGTGTTTGCACATTTTTATTGTTGCATACAGGGTGTTCCTAGGTGCTTTGGATGTACCTGAATCTCAAAAAGGCAAGACTGACAGGTATAGTATTGAGCACCAAATTTGATTTAATCTCCATCGACTTTTAGGGAGAAATCCATCCATGTAGCTTTCTTGGCAGTAGAATAGAAGTAGTTTCTTATTCTCTTTTGAGATTTTTGTTAAACTTCTCCGTCTAACCTACTTCCTAGCGGTTTTTGATCCATACTATAACTAGATCCAAACCTGCTTAGCTTCTAGAAATTTGCCAAATACACCGACTACAGCTGGCTGGGTTAAAATTTTCACTCAGCCATGAAGCTTGCTGTGTGAATGTTGGCTGGTCCCTACTTGTTAGCCTCAGGTTTTATCACCCATCCCAGCTTGGAAAAGCTAGTCTATCTGACAGAGATGGAGCAGAAAAAGCTTGGAGCAAAGTTAAATGGAGAGAAAATAAAAGATGTTGGAGAATGTAAGATCAGCAGCTGCTCTAGCCTTAGTTGCTTCCATCATATCTGCTTGTTATTATATGACAAACAGTAAGTTAGATTCTGCAAACCAGTACCAGATTTTGCCTTGTCGTCCTCTTTCCTGCAAAGTTTTCCCGTTGCACTCAAATAATTATTTATTTTAAAATTGCCAATATTTGGGTTCACACCTGAGACTAAGCCCTATAGTTTAGAAATCACAGGGGCAGGCATCATCAATGCAGTAATGCATGCTGGCTGAGGAATTCTGATAGTTAGAAGTCCACACCTCTTAAAGTTCCTGAGAAACACTGGCCTGGGGTAATGCATTATTCTGGTCTGTATGTTCTGTTTTCTAATTCTGGGACACTCGTGAAGAGACAATATTCTAGAAAAGCTTATAGAACTGCCATTTACCATGAGTTTGCATGAATCAGGTCTGACTTTTAAAATGGGCTACGGGGTGAAATTAATTCAGCCTTGTTAAGAGAAAACGGGGGCGGGGGGAGGAATAGCAAAAGAACATGAAGTATATTGAAGAGATCTGGGGGTAGGGAAAGTGCAAGGTGAGAGTGTGGAAATGTGCATGTGGGTTTCTGTACACCTCACTGGCTGTGGCTTTTTGCTGTGTGAGAGCGAGGGTGGGGGGGAGAGGAACCCAGCTGTCTCTGCAGACTTAGCCTAAAAGGTTTCAGCTCCACTAACTACTGATGAGCTGGGGCCTTTGGAGCGAAAGAAATACCACTGGGCTTCCAAATCTAGTGTGCTAATAGAGGCTGCTTCATTTCACACAATTCAGGAGCACAAGATCTATTTTAGCTCAAGACGTTTTTATTTGTTAAAAAAGATGTTTGAGATCCACCTGGAGCCTGAATCGGGCTCAAGTGTTTGTCCATCTACAGATGGACTACAAATTCCAAGTCGTCCATTTATTTCCCTTGAGGCATATTAGAAATAAAATAAAATAAAATATCACTATCTCCTTCGGGGGATCAAATTCTATATATAACATTGAAAAATAAAGTCATTTCTGCTAAGCAGCTGATAAAACCATAGTAAAACTGAAAAGTACGGAGCCTACTTTGTGCCTACAGGTTTTTTTTTAATTAACTATCACACTGCAGAATGACTTTTTAAAATTATTCATGCATGTATATGAACATATGTGAACCTAGCCACCCACAGATGGTATGGTGATGCAGTGTCCTTGTGGTCATGTGATCAAAATTTGGGTGCTTGGCAACCAGTATGTATTTAGGATGGTTGCAGGGCCTCAGGTCACATGATGGCTATTCTCAGTGGGTTTTAACAAGAAAAGTCAATGGGGGGGGGACTGGATTCACATAACAACCATGTGATTCACTTAGTGACCATCGCTTTGTGATGGACGTTCTGGTTCCAGTTGTGCTCATAAGTCAAGGACTACCTGTAGTCAATTTTTCTTCCTTTCCTTTCCTCTTTTGATAAAACATCATTGCTCTTATATTTGCAATAGCAGTCTAGTATATAGAAATGGAGTAAAGAAAGCCTTTGCAAGCATGGAATGCAGAAACTTTCATTTATTAAATGTGTTTCAACCACAGTAATGTCATATAATAATACAAAAGAAACCAATCAGTTAAAAAAAGAAAGAAAGCGAGGAGAATGGAACAAACAGAAGGCTGATCCTAGGTAACTTTGAGTATACCAATCCTTTGAGGCAGGCTAGGAAACAAACAGTGCAAGGATTCCAAAAATGCTACTACTGTTGTAGGATATAACAACAGAATCTCGAAAGCTTCCCACTGCCACCCACTCATATCAAACCAACTCAAGGCAGAATTTCTTTCTCACATCTTCTCCATCCCCAGGACTGTCTCTTATTTTGCCTTAATTTTTTCCTGGGTGCTTTTTTCAAGATATTGGGGGAGAAGTTCTTGTACTGGGATGGGTGGGTGTAAGGAGTTAAAAGGTCTTCAGGCAGAAGACCCTGCTGCTCCAATTTGTATCTGCAAAAAAATCCATGCAGGACAAATGGCACGTGGACCACAAAGTAAAATACACGACTTTACAAATGACATAACTCTGTCATTTGCAGAATGACATCCTGACACGTGTATGATCATTTTGGCACCTTGTAATTTGTACAACCCAAGAAGGCACTTTTTTGTGTTCTTTGATTATTCAATATCTGAAAGTGTTATTAGAGTGGAAAAGTGAAAGCCACTAAAATGTAAAGGATCAGAAGTTTAAAACTGATGAAGAGATTCACCTTTCCAGACGAAGCCTTGTAACACAGCAGTTATAAAGACAGGGAAATATCACAAAGCACATATGCACAGTACTAACTGTACTAGAAGGCATCTTATATTTAAAGCTAGATAAAAGGTTTCTGTCCTTTATGAAAATTTATCATTTTAAAAATAAGCATTACTGGAGATACATGCTTATTCACCACAATTACACTAAACACTTGTTTATTTTAACTATGAGTTTTTTATACATCATAATGAGTGGGTTCACATGTAACACTAGATTTTTAAACCATATTTGGATGAATACAATTGTTGAATTTTCACAACATACTTATATGATAAATTATGGTTTATAAACCACAGTGGTTAGGTTCATACCACATGCTAAAAATCAGGGGTCTCCAACCTTGGCAACTTTAAGACTTGTGGACTTCAACTCTCAGAATTTCTCAGCCAGCAAAGCAAAGCTGGCTGAGGAATTCTGGGAGTTGAAGTCCACAAGTCTTAAAGTTGCCAAGATTGGAGACCCCTGTGCTAAATCAATACTTGGGTAAACCTAAACTTTGTGGTTTGAATCTTAGTATTAACACTGAGCATCCAGTCATTCTGTGTGAAAAACTGCTGTACAGCATATACTGAATGCTCAGATTGAAAATTAATTGCAGAGTATAGTCTGGCTTCCATCCTGTTTGCCTTTAAATAGGAGAATTTTGCAAAGAAAGCTCTCAAATTCATACTGCCCAAAGAAAACACTTCAAAGTACTAGTGATACTGATGATAACAATAACAATAATTATTGTTATTATTTCTTCAAGGAAAGTTAAGTGATTTTTCTAAAAACATGGCACCAAGAGAAGAGATATAAATAAGCAACAAAAATTTGGCATAGGAATAATGGAATGGGATTGAAGAATATTCTGAATTCAATCACTGTTTTGGATTAACACAAATTTGCTAAATAATCTACAAAAGCTTGGCAAAAATATGCTAAGCCCACAGCTATTTGTGAAGCACAACATAACACAACACCCTAAAACAAAACAAAACAAAACAAAACAAAGCATATGGCTTAGCACAAGGTATGAACCATGGCTTGGAATATGGAACAGATGAACTAGAAAATAGTTGTGACTTTCTAAAAGCATCATATAACCATTAGGAAAATGTTTGCATAAAACAGGTGGTTTATTGGGAAATAATATGGCAAACTGACTCCCTCCCACCCCATCAGGTAGTAATGGTGAACCTGAATGTCAAAGCAGACAACCATCACATTTTGAGTGACATCAGAGTTCCCCTGACAACTATTGTCAAAAGTATGCCTTTTTTCAATGATTTTTAGAAGCTGAGAAGGCTGCACAAGAAGATTGAAGTATGCTCTGGGTAGCCTCTAGAGCAGAGGTCCTCAAACTTGGCAAATTTAAGACTTGTGGACTTCAACTTCCAGAATTCTCCAGCCAGCTATGCTGGCTGGAGAATTCTGGGAGTTGAAGTCCACAAGCCTTAAAGTTGTCAAGTTTGGGGACCCCTGCTCTAGAGCTTCCAGAAGTTGTCAAAGAACAGGCATGTTTTCACCCAGTTTATGTAGGAGCCTTCTCTGAAGCCACTTCAAAAATGAAGGCCCTAGTGAAGTGTAGGTGGGCGCAATGATTAAGAGCCTCGCTGCTGGAACCAACTGTTTATTAACGATTAACACCTTTTAACGCAGAACAGTCTAACACGAACTCAGCTGTCACTCGGAAGACAGCTGCTTTATATGCAATTACCTCAGGCGGCTCAACCAATCCAAACTCTTAACATTCCCGCTCATTTGCACGCCCTCCTGTGGCTTACCGGAACACTACACCTAGAGCTGTCTCCGATAGGCCACAGGAGCCTATTAACAGAAGGTAAGAGGCGCATGGCAGATCCTATGGATCACACACAGTTGGATTTCATTTTTTTAAAATAGATGAATATGCAAAGAATTGTTTTCTTTTGTTTGGGTGAGGTGATATGCCAGCAGAAACAAGTAAGTCCAAAAAGTTCACCCTAAGGGAGTCTTCTCTCCTTGTTGGCCTCCAACTATAGCATGTTGTGACCACAACTTCCAGCATCCACAGCCAGTATGGAAATTTGGTGTTATAGGAATTGTGGTTCCCACACAGTGCGGAGCACCCAGTGGGAGGGATTATGCCAAGGGAAGTTGAGGCCTTCCCCTTTACCCAGTCTCTCTATTATCCTGTTTTAAACGGATGTTCAAAAGAGCAGATGCAGGTTCCAAACTGCCATTTCTCAGTTTTTCACCCTCTGCAACATTCAAGGAACCTGCCAAGACATTGTTTTTTTTTAAAAAGGCTAATATTTCTTGACATGCAGCTCCAGCCCCTGCAAGCTATTTTTAACGCAGCTGCTGCGAAAACAGCTTGGCAAATATAAGTCTCATTGGCGACTCAGCTCCCAACCTTTTCAAAAACTCTCCTTCCCCCATATTTATGAAATGATGTACAATGTTTAACTTTCAGCCGTGCTCACTACCCCCAACACTGCATATCCTCCAGAGGCTTCAAGCACCAATTCACAAGTTCACAACTCTGGGGATGTCTCTAACTCTCTTTCCTTCTCCATTGATATTCATGGTTGCCACAACCTATCGTGTTGGTGGGATTATATCTCACACTAAGGCACAGACCACTGGTTGCAAATCATAGTGGCAAGGTTGACATACATTTAGATAATTGCAAGCAAATCACAATGTGATTTAGTAAAATATGCCAACCTAGTAATGTGTTCACAATGCACATCACACTAGAATCTGCACCTGCTTTCCGCTAAGCATGGGCTGGATTTTATACAGGTAATGCTCAGCTATTATTCTCATTTTAATCTAACCAAATCATGGAAATAATATAAGTGGAGGACTGCTATCTTATGAATGCTTTGGATAAGGTAAGTGAACAGCAATTTTATTCAGAGAAGGTGGGGGAGTCACCGTTTGGAAAGTGGGTGCTTGCAGTTTACAATTATTTCTGTTAGAATTTGCTCCAATATAGCAGCAGTAGAAAAAAACTGAAATGGTTTGGCCATTCATGTTGTCATCTTCAGGTTGAATTATTATATTGCATTCTCAAGGGCTAGGCTTGAAGCTAGCCTGGAGAAATTTAAATTGGTACCAATTGCCATTCCCGTTGGGCTGAGTAGAACTAATTCAGCCAGCCTGATATTTAACTGATTGTATCATTGTGCTGGATGCCAACTTCTATTCAAACTCAATCCAAGGGGAGCATTTTGGGAAAAGCATAAATGAGGACTCTGAAAAGGTGTGTGCAAAGGGAGGAACAGACTCAGGATCAAAAGCAAGTAATTGTGATTATTTGGACGGGAGACTTTCCATCTTTAGCCCAGAATGGATTGCACTTCCCTGTTCAAAACTGGTGTGCAAATTGGATTATTTCTTGTGAAATCCATGACTAAAAGCTTCATCAAGATTTTGATTAATGTGTCAGGGACTGTAGGAGAAGCCAGAACAAATATGTTTTAGAGCTAGGTAAATTCTACATTTGATTTAAAGTTAAACATTATTTTCCTTGCACATAATAAATATTCTCTTCTGTGATATTCTAAAGCAGGGGTCTCCAACCTTGGCAACTTTAAGACTTGTGGACTTTGCTGGCTGAGGAATTCTGGGAGTTGAAATCCACAAGTCTTAAAGTTGCCAAGGTTGGAGACCCCTGTTCTAAAGTACAATTCATTGCCAACCTATGGAGGGTCTGTATTTGGAGGAGGATGATACACAGCTTGAATTCTTAGATTGTGCATCTCTAGTTCACATGCCGTGGGATCAAGATAAGCCAAGAGTCATCTTTTGTATGTGAGCCAGAATAAGAACCTCATCTATTTCTCATATCTTATTTTAGGACTATTGTCTTAGAAATATTGCAAGCAAGCACAGTATTTGAGATAAGAGTCTTTCCAGCTGAGATGCCCAAAATTGGGGATTCTCTCAAAATTGTTTTGCCTGGCTGCATCTTTGCCCAGTTTTAAGTAAGCAATGGCAATCCCCCCTCCCCAAAAAAGGAGTCCAATCATATTATTTGCTGTCATGCATTCCTCTTTGTCATTATTCTACATGCTGTATCAGTGTACATTGCACTTTATGTATAAAGAAAACCAGAAAACAATAAAATTGCTAGTTATACCATAAAAGATAAAATGCTTTAAAAGTTACCTGTACACCTACATAACAGCCAGTTAGGATCCTTATCTCTGAAGTATCAGTCACAATGCAAACATGTTGCAGAACAGAACAATTTAAGTTGCTCTCTGAATGCTAGCAAGTTTGGGGCCATTTAATTATCTGGAGGAGACTACTATTCCCATACTTAAGAAGTTCTACCTCCAGTCTTTCCCAGCCATCTTTTAGATGGGAGGGATGGGAAACGCTCCCTTCTTTATGGCATAATCATAATTCTGAAACTACCTTGAGCTAAGCAACATAGAATTTTATAGGTCAAAATCATCATTTTGAATTTTATCTGGAAACCTGTTGGTAACCATTGCAGAATGCAGTTAACACATGGTTATAGGAATTCCCAATGGCTAACAATCAGGCTGCAGCATTCTGTCCCACCTGCAATCTCTGAAGAGTCTTCAAAGGCAGCCTTGGGTAAAGTACAATGCAATAGTCCAAGCATGAGATGTTAAGTCACTTGGTTAAGGCCCTAACTCACCACCACGTTTTGCTTCTTCCTGAATTACCTGAAGTATTTCATTAAAAAGATGGGGGTCGACACTTTGGCACCTTTTCTTTAGAGGGCATCAGGTGGGAAGAAGCTGGAACAGGGGAAACAACTAAAATAGTCTTCTCCAATACTGCAGTCCTGATCAAATTTGCTTCCCCACTTGATTGATCTTACAAGAAATGAAGAGAGAAGGAAGATATAATGAAGCATCTCCAACGTCCAATTTAATTTGATCTTACAAGACATCAGACCAGTTTAGAGAGGGTGCTGGGTCTATTTTTGGTAGCTAAGAACACTGAAAATAAAGCCATGCTTCCTTCCATTACTCCCACTGAGATCTACAACAAGATAAGATGCTTGAAATAGGCATGTGTTATATGTTATACATACTCACAGAGGACACACACCCTGGCTCATTAGCCAAGCTCTGTAAATGAGGCAGTAAGGAAGATTCAATGAAGATAAGTAGCTCAGCTTTTGTCCCTGTCTTATTCACATCCACCACTCTTTATCTTCACGGCTCCTAAATATGCCAAAATACTTCTTTACAGAGAACTATCCTCTCTTGGAAGACGTTTTTATTTAAAGGGCTTTTTGATTCAACCTTGCCTTACAGCTGTGGCTAGGGGGGCTTTTGCACAGGTTCACCTGGTGCACCAATTGCGAGGAGGCGGCTCTACTCATGGTCACTCATGCCTTGTCACCTCCCGATTGGACTACTGTAATGCACTCTACATGGGGCTACCCTTGAAGAGTATTCGGAGACTACAATTGGTGCAAAATGCGGCTGCGCGTGCTGTGGTTGGTGTTTCAAGATACACCCACGTAACACCCATACTCTGCCAGTTGCATTGGCTGCCCATTGGTCTCCGGGTACAATTCAAGGTGTTGATCATCATCTTTAAAGCCCTACATGGCTTAGGACCAGATTACCTCCGGGACCGCATTCTACCTCATACTTCCTTTCGACTGGTTAGGTCCCACAGAGTGGGTCTCCTCTAGGTCCCGTCAGCCAAACAATACCGACTGGCGGGGCCTAGGGGGAGGGCCTTCTCTGTGGGGGCCCCTGCTCTCTGGAACCAACTTCCCCCAGAGATCCGAATCATCCCCACCTTGCTGGCCTTCCGAAAAGCCATTAAGACATGGCTCTTCCTGCAGGCAGGGTTTTGAGACAATTTTACATCTGTGGTCTCCCCCATGTATGCGTGGTGTTGTATGTCCTTTTTTAACTTTTTAAAAATTGTTTTTAAATGATTTATTGTTTGGTGTTCCTTAAAATGCTGTACGCCGCCCTGAGTCCTTAGGGAGTAGGACGGCATAGAAGAATTTCCAAATAAATAAATAAATAAATAAATTCAATAAGACACTGGTTCTTCTTTCCCTCCACCTTACAGACAGCATCACACACTCAACTATATGAGGTAGTAGCCTTTCTTTGGGGCTACCCTCACTCAATTTCTCCCTTTTCCTCTTCCTAAACTCTCTTCTTAAGCATTGAACCTCAGTACATGCTATAGTTCTTGGTAGAATTGAAAGCCACATTGAAAGAGATGTGGTTCTACCTGCCTTGAAGGAAATAATGCTATGTCCTCTTTTCAAGAAGTCTCAACCAACACCCTAGACACTTTGGTCCAGCCAGCCAGTTCAGATGGTCTTGGATTATCTAGGCAATTTTTAGCCAGTTTCAAACTGGGACACGGTATTGAGAAAGCATTGGTCACACAGCTGTTGACAGCTTTTGGTAGAGACAGGACAAAGTAGTGAAACAATATAGTTCTTCTCAATCTCTCAGAAGGTTTTAATACCATCAAACACAGTATTCTTCTGGGTTGCCTCTAGGGATTAGAAATGTTATGGTGGTTCTTTCCCTGTAATTGGTTCCAGAAGGTGATAGCATGGGGGGTGGGGGTAGGGAGACTGAGTGCAAAGCTTCTGATATGCAGGATTCAATAGGCCGAGCACTCTTGCCCTCCTTTTCAATATCTATATGAGACCATTGGGTGAGATCATCCACCAGTTTGGGGTCAGGTGTCATCAATATGCAGATTATACTTGATTGTGTCTCTCAACCCCAGCCCAATGAAATCATGCTGTCAAGGTCTTGACAGTGACTAGGGTCTGGATGGGGAAAGAACAAACTCAGGCTCAACACTAGCAACATCAAGTGCCTGAGGGTATTTGGATTACGCAGAACCAGGAACTTTCATAAGCTGAGCTGAATCCAAGAAACAGGCCTTCATTGTTGCACCGTGTGGTCTTTGGAACAGCACTCCCCAAGATCGACATAATCCCTATTCTGACCTCATTTAAACCTAGCTTTTCCCCAGGTCTTGGGCTGGGAGGGTAGTAGAGATGGTTTATGGTAAAGGAATGTGCTTGTTTTACTCTTCCTGGATGTTCATTGCTCTTTTCTGTTTTTTATTCTTCCAAACTGTCTTAATAGGAGATGCAGCCCTGAGACATTATGGAGTTGGGCAGCCGTGCAAATTCGATAAACAAACAAATAAATAAGTGATGGGCTTTAAACAACAGAATCCCTTGGCTTTCATAAACAAGCTGCAGATGTTGTCTAAAACGGAACGAACAATTAAAAGAAAAAGTCCTTCTCACATTTACACAAGTTCTTATACATATAACAAGTACAATATGTAGGTTACAGAGATACCAGAACTTTTATGTACATCTTTTAATGTTCTTCTTTCTCATAATAAAAGTTAAAAGCTTGTTCTTTTCCTAAGCTGGCATGACAGACCATTAGGATTGTATGCCACTGAAGCAAATTTGTGAGTAAATCCCACCAAATCGAATTTTTCCAAATGAGGAGGGAGGCAAGGAAGAGTTTGGACCTTAATTCAATTCTTGCATCACATAACATTTTAAACGCTCATGGCATGCTCCAATCCATAATGTCCAGAAGCCTCAGCTTGACTTTGCCCCAATTCCATGTTCCTGTATCTATTCACAATTCGTCCTCTATGATAAGGAAGGTGATATACTGGGAAAGGATGGCTCTGAAAACAAAGAGCAAAGCTAGCTCTTCCTGGTCTTCTTTATGGGAATGCCATGCTGGGTCCTGGCCTGCTTTTCTTCTCCTGTCAGCCTGAATAAAGTGTCATTTGTACTTTTTGAAAAACAATGGGAAAAACAACCTCACAAGGGAAGAGCAGCCTGCTCTGGCTGCTTGGAGTAGACATACAGTTTCCACCTGAATATCCAGCATGACACCTTGCAGAAAAAAAGAGCAAGAAGAGCCATTTTGGAAAGGGAAGAGAATTGAGTCCTGGCTGCCTTGCCTTGGCCAGCATGTAAGAAGAGCAAGTTCCTCCCTACTGCAAGCAAAAAGGATTCTGGAAAACAGCTCTGGGATCTGGATCTTGGCCATGGTCCTGTTCAGTGCCAACCACTCAGTGAAGGCTGCCAATGTTCAGGCTGCCATTTTTCTTGTGACTGTGCCCCAAGCTCTTTGAGAACGGACTTAAGTGATTTCAATTTCTTTAGCAATAGCCTGGGCTTTTATACACAGTGCATCAACAGTCTGGTTTACTGGCTTTAAGTCTCTTGGTATAATGATGTTCGTCCATCGTGTTCGAAGAGGAGCTTGACATGTATCAGGTTGTGGGCTGTATCGGGGGGGGGGGGGAGATATCAAGACTTGCGCGTGAATTGGATTTAAGTGAGGGAGAGGTGCGCATAGTCAGCCTCACTCTCTCTTCCCAGATTCCATCTTGCTCCAATAGCAGGACAAGAGTCGAGACTTGGTATAATAAATGTTCCTGAGATATAAGAGTCTATAGGAGCCTCCTTGGCACTGACAGCTGCTATTAAGATTTGTCATCTTTTCCAAGCTCCCTTCTTCTTCCTTTTGGCTGACAAAACTGTAAGAAAAGATTCTGTTGATTCAGACCTCCAGTTCAGTTTTGTGCCATGTAATCAGCGGTGTTCGGCCTGCTTCAGTGAACTGGTAGCGGCGGTGGTGGGAGGTTCCGCCCACCCACCCGGGACGCTTCTGTGCATGCGCAGAAGCGTCGCATGCGCACAAGCAAACTGGTAGTGACAGGATTTAGAACCCACTACTGCACGTAATGGCCAACCAGGTGCATTCAAAAAGCTAACATAGGTAAGTGTTCAATAGCCCTCTTCTACTGTTGCGTGTGGTCACCTTGTATTAAGATATGGTCCTGGGATTGTAAATAATTATTATTAACCAACTGCCTGATCCTGCGCACATTTGTCCCATCCTTTTTAAAGCAATTTAAATTAATAGATATATTTGATTGCAGCATCTCCTATAGTTCAGCTATCTGCTCTTAACAAGATCAAAATCTCTAGTTCTTCTCTCTCTTCTGCCAGTAGTTTAATTTCTAGTTCCACTTCATGAAATGACCCATTCATAGAAGATAATAAGGGAAAGCTGGAGAGGGAAAGATAACTAACTGCAAGGGAACAGACTAAGGCAGATACTCCTATCGTTTCCATTCAAGTTTTTTAATATCATCATACAACCCTAATTTTTGTTAACATCACCCCCAATACCATGAACAGAAGCAGACCAAACACAAGTTTTCTCAATTTCCAAGCTGCATATTTAACCTACAATTGCTTTTAAGCAAACTGGACAACCCATGATCTGCAATTACACACGAAGTTCCCCAGAGAATTTGGCACAGTACTCACAAAAATTCCTCCTTTGCAAGCAAACACTGATGGGTGAAGCTTGTAAGGAATATACTTATCACAAATGATTCAGCTCCATTACTTTTATGCCCTTCCCACAATTACATCCTGGCTTTGGTTCCAGTCTAAATGCAGCCCTTGGCTGGAAAAAGATGATCAAAGGTAGTTCTTGACAAGTAAAATTCATCTCACATCTTGTTGTTAAGGGATCTAAATCTTTCACGAATGCATTCCTGATTTAACATTCAAAACTTAAATTAAATCAGATCTCATCAGAGATGATGATTAGAATCTCTTCTGAATAAATAATCAGAGATGCATTAAGTAAATATTTTCCAGGATTCTGTGATATGAGTTTTAGGCTGAAGATAACAATACTTTTCTCTCCAGATTAATAAAAATAGGATTAATCAGGCTTTTCATTCATTACCTGAAAAGGTATCAAGGACAGTCCTGGACTTAAGGACAAATGGTTTTCTGACACTGCACAAACACATGGAAACCCTGACACTGCACAAACACATGGAAACCTTTCAGGATCTGAAAGGAATGAAAACAAACTCAGACTAAACCCTGCCAAGACTGAGGTGTTTGGTGCCAGCAATCATCATGGCATTTTTTTTAACCTGGTAGGTACTGGTACAATGCAGCCAGCTGCATTGGCTGCCCATTGGTCTCCGGATACAATTCAAGGTGCTGATCATCATCTTTAAAGCCCTACATGGCTTAGGACCAGGTTATCTCCGGGACCGCATTCTGCCGCATTCCTCCCTTCGACCGGTTAGGTCCCACAGAGTGGGTCTCCTCCAGGTCCCGTCAGCCAAACAGTGCCGACTGGCGGGGCCTAGGGGGAGGGCCTTCTCTGTGGGGGCCCCTGCTCTCTGGAACCAACTTCCCCCAGAGATCCGAACCATCCCCACCTTGCTGGCCTTCCGAAAAGCCATTAAGACATGGCTCTTCCTGCAGGCAGGGGTGAGTTGAGACGATTTATTCCTGATGTCTCCCCCATGTATGTATGATGTGTGTATATTTATATTTTTAATTGTTTTTAAGTGCTTTTAATAATTTTGTTTGGAGTTTTTGTATAAAATGTTGTACGCCGCCCTGAGTCCTACGGGAGTAGGGCGGCATAGAAAAGCTACCAAATAAATAAATAAATAAATAAATAAATACTCTTGACAGGGTAGTGCTTCTTTTCAAGGACTTGGTGCATGAACTGGGGTTTTTACAGGTGGTCCTTGCTTAGTGACTGTATTGGGATATGCAATTCCACTTCTAAGTGAAGTGGTCGCTAAGGAGAAATCATGCGACCATGACTGTTGTTTCTGGCTGGAAACATACAAACTACTCAGTTTTACACTTTTGGCTTTCGTTTGTTTCCTAACTGTTCCACCACTCTTTGGAATGTTCCAGTGCCTGCATGCTGTCTTGTACAATACACATCAAGAGCAGTATGACCATACTGCAGTCCAGGGCTGGGCATCACAGGCACACTACATGAACAGCTTACTTTTTTTTGAAATCCCTTTCTCTCCAATCTCTCTGGGGGATAGGAAGGAGGGAGAAAAATTTCTGAAAGCAATCTCTTCTTTGTCTGATCTTTTCCCATTGCTGGTGTGATTGTACTGCTTTCAAATGCAGCAGAACAAGCAGCTTATTCTCTTGAAATCCCTCTCTTTTTTGGGAGGGAGAGAAAGGGGGAACAGGGACAAGAGGGCAGACAAAGGAGAGAGTGCCTATAGAAATCACTTGCTTTTTTTCTCTCCCATCCCAGGCTGCCTCAGAGCCGAGAGATTGAAGAAGGGATTTTAAGAGCATGCTATAAACTGTTTGCATAGTGTCCCATGGCTACTGAGCCGAGGCTATTAGTACAATCACATTGCTTTTGGTGTGTAGAAGTTAACAGCTTACTTTCTTGCAATCCCTTTTTCTTCAATTTCTCTGCTCTACAAGATGGGGAGGGAGAAAAAACACAGATCAGACATAGATAGGACTGTGTGCACTGATTGCAATGGCAATCACATGATAGAAGGATGCCTCAAAGGTTCTAAATGGGCAATAAAATTATTTTTTCAGCACCACTGTAATTTCCAATGGTCACTGAACAATAGTTGATAAGGACTAGCTGTATGGCTAGTGCTGAAATAGGAGCTGGAAACCATAGCCAGAGGAGCCTTTGCTCAGCTTTGGCTGCTGCACTTGTTACAATCCTACATTAACCAATGTCTTGGCAATGATGACTCATTGTTAGACTATTGTAATGCACTTTATGTGGTGCTGCTCAATCGCTATAGCTAATTCACAGTGAAGTGGCCAGGCTCCTGACAAGACAAACCCATCAGAATAGGATTATATCCAACCTGCATTGGCTACTGGTTGGTTTCCAGATCCGATTCAAAATGCTGATCATCATTTTTAAAATCTTTCAAGGTGCTGCATCAAGATAACAGGCAACACCTTGCCAAGATTAAATCTACACCATCAGAATAACAACGTAGAAGGAACCTGTTGAGTGCTTCCATTCCCCAAGTTTTCACTGCTGAAAATTCACCACTTCTATGGTGGGGGAGGCAATGAGAAGAGAGGAAAGCTTCAGGAATAAGACCCTAACCACGATGGCAGTTTATGCCCTGGAATAAGGGTCCTCCTGCCAAACAGAAAACAGATTGTCTATGAGATTTGCAGAGAAAGAGCAGTTCAAAGGAAAATGCCAGTTTTCAGTGGTTTCCAATAAACTGGACTAGAGTCAGAAATAAATCAATTTCACTCCAGGAAAGAGAATATGATTCAAATTAATTCAGGTCTAAAGCAGAATGGTGTGGAAATGTCCTGGAACTGTTTTATTTTATTATATGTTGAGAACAGGGCAATATTACATAACTCCTTTAACCTCTACAACCCCATCTTCTCAAAATTAGATTACCATAGTTGTGCTGGAATTTTACAGACATTTGTTTATAAGCCATCCTGTAACCAGAATAGGGAAAAGAAAAAAAAGTACAGATCAGCAGAAATCTCTCAGGTCTGTTTGACTGAGTCTTTCATCCTAGTCAATGTGCTATTGATCCTAGTCAATGTCTTTCATCCTAGTCAATGTGCTATTGTAAAAGCCATCAGATTTCCCTCATGTATCATAAATGTGCAGGACCTTCATGAAAACAAATTTTCCCATCTTTTAAAATTTTATTTAAGGACAAGATATCTCATTGTCCTTAAATAAAATTTTAAAAGATGGGAAAATTTGTTTTCTAGGGAGGGAGCAAACAAAGCACCGTGTTTTCAAAGAGTTTTCTAAGGAATCCTTGGGTTGGCTAGAAAACCCCATCAGGTTTAGGTAAGGCCAAACTGCCTCCCCTGGAGATGGAAAAAGCTAATGTTCGTAATGTCTGGAATATTTGGGTGCTTAATCAGTTTATTTCCAGTGGAGATGTTTTTTTAGCTCTCCCCAACAAAACAAACCCAGAAGCTCAGAGCTCCTTCAGAAGGAGCTGCAACCAAATACACAGGTAGGCTGTTGGCTAAGCAACTGGCTTGACCAAGGAAAAATCTTTAAAAGGGGAGGGAAATTGGGGAGAAAAGAAGAAAGGAGGTATATCGTTCAAAACAATTCTGCAAAGCAAGCCTAATATTTTGGCCTGAGGCTAGCACATCTTTAAGAAGTATCCCTAAGGAAAGGTATCAAATGAACAGTTATTTGCCTTAGGGTAGCATTTAAGGGATACTTTTGAACATGATAGTTACGTACATCAATCTTCCCCAACATGGAGTCCTCCAAAATAAGAGTATCAGGTTTGAAAAAGCTGCTCTAAAAGCACAACTTCGTGCACAAATACTCACAGACTTAGTAGATCTACCTGAGTCTTTAAACAAACCACCAGGCAGCTTCAGAGATGGAGCGAGAAATTCAACCATGACTGTGGGAATGGACAAAAAAAAATCTGAATTAACTCTCCTCTCTCCCATCCCATAACACTACTTTTCCCACTTCAAAATTATCACATCCTCCTGCTGTGATTTCTTTCATAATGGAAATTCAGGTGGCACATTCTACATTGCTTTTTATGGAAGTGAAATAGCAGATTCACGAAATGGGGATTAGCCAGAAAAAAATGTAGAGGGAAAGTCTTCCTAATTTATCATAACCTTTGCCCCTTATTCAGTTACAATTCTTTGCATTCCTAGTGACTCTTGCCCTTGTTTCTATTCAATTTTATCCAGACAATGGAATCAAGGAGCACTGTGGATGAGTAGGGTGCATTCTTGATTATTTCTTCTGGCTTTCTCTGTTTTTCAAATACATGCTCCCATCAGCTTCTTTGTGCTATGAAATATAGCCTATCAAGGAAAAGGCTAGGTTGTGCCATTCCACTGATAAGTTTCATCCTTCATATAGAGAATGATTCTCCCACCCATCACAAAAGCATTCAAAAATGTGATTCTTTTTCTTATTAGTCCTTGAAATCGTGGGTGGCAGTACTATTAGGCAGAATGATTGTAAGTGCCACACAAAAGGGCAACACATAGTTAATTACTCAGTAATGGTAATTACATTTCTGCTAAAGGAGAAGGGTATCAGTGGGATTTTCTATTGTCAGTGTAGGTCAGATTCAGACGATTCTAACTAAAGCAAGTCAAAATTCTTGGGTTGTATGGCACAAACAGTGTGGTCCAGGAAAACGCAGGACATAAAAGTCTTCCTTCATTTCTGTCAGCCTCTAAAGCAACAGTGGACTCACCCCACAGATTTGGTGGTGGACAGCCGGCAGCTTGACTAGAGAATGATAAGCAATTGATAATATGAGAGGAAAAATGCCAGACATTACATAGATTTCAGAGGCATGTGGGAATTCCCACACAGGGAGCCTGCATAGCACTGCATCTATCTCCTGCCTTACAGAGGTAACTTCCTAGAGAGTGAATTGCAGAGTAAAGTAGGAACATATTCTGCTGTGCATGCCAGACACAATCATGCACACACACACACACCTAAGCATCTTTTATTGGTAGTACAAATTTGGCAGGGGTGGAAGACGCAGCATCGCTGTTGGAACTGCACGTGTTGCCTAGAATTTTAAACCCACTCAAGATGTTACGTGCATTAGCAACCAACGTCACAATTTTGACATCAGCAGGGCTCTAAACTGGCAGCAGAATGAGCCTGCACATTCCACATCACAGCATACGTTAGTAACAACTGGAGTGGGTTGAAAACACCCCCTTATTTTTGATAACTGAAATTCTTATTTCTTCTATCACAACCCAAATTTTGACACACGATTCTGGACTGCATCTGCAGATTCAGGTAACCGATCACAACGGGTCAGGCTTTGGGAATACTTTCCTCAGCTTTCCAGATATGTTAGGTTACACATCCCATTGTTCTCAGCCATATGGAGTAGAGGTTATGGACATTGTAGTCTGACATACATGGAGAGTGCTTGGTTGGAAAAAGTTCATCTGATTGCCTTTTAAATCTGGTTTCTAATATATGTATCAAGCTTCTTTTCACTCCACACTCTCCTAGGTAGAGCAGTCCCTAATGTCTATTTTTGGTTTCAGGTCTCAGGAGTGTAAGAACAGGAAAAAGAAGTGTTGACGTTGTTGAGTGCGTTTTCAATCTAGCAGAAAGGGAGTAAGCATTGGGCTGCCAAAACTAAATTCTAGAGAAGTCAACACTTCTTTTCAGTATTGCACTGGCCACATGTTCTTTCTTCAAACTGGAAATGTTATCACCTATGTAAAAGAAAACGAACAGGAACAATATGCATACTTCTTATGAAGGGAGAACAGGCCAATTAGCCACTTGAATTAGTGGAGCCTCCATGTACAGAAGTAGTATTCCTCTGTATGCTAGAAGCATCTAGGAAATAAGCAGCAAAGAAAGAACATTTTGCTACCCACTGGGTGCATTGCTAGTGGCCTCCTTAACTGCTCTTGCAATGAAATGCTGATATAGTTCAAGCATTTTTTTTTCTTCCATAGCAAAATAATTTTGTTCCCCATCATCTTCCCCTTCTCCTCTCCAAAGCGTGTTCCTAAGGCACAAAAGAACACAACTATTATAACAAAGCCTATAATTAAAGCATGTTGTAATAAGTCACCCTGCTGCATTGAAACATGCATGTGAACAGACACACACATACAGAGCTAATTTTTGCTACTTTCCAAAGCCCCTGTTCTCCCAAAGACCACCCTCCTTCAAAATTAGATGTTATTATGATTTCCAGCTAGTAACCTTTTCAAATTCAATCTCCTCCAATTTCTCTCTCTGTTTTTCTCTATTTGTGTGTGTGTGTGTGTGTGTATGTGTGTGTGTGTTGAATGGCAGTGCCCTTATCCCCAGTCTCCTGCACTTATTTCATAGATAACACTGAAGTGATATTTTAGATCCTCACAAACATATATGTATTGTACGATATTTCTTGGTAATCCTATTTAGCTTTTAAATTGGACATTAAGGCTATCAGGCAGAGAGAATGACAATGGGGATATAGAACCATTTTCCAGCTTTATGTTTTTAAAAATCCAACTTCAGAGAGATCACACTATTGCATTACTGTATCTCTTACTATCAGCTATATATATATAATTATCTGCCCTACAACTTGGCCTTCAGATTATAAATGGGACATAGAAAATAAATACCTCAGATGTTTAAAGTAGAGTGCTTCTCTACTTAAATGTCAATAAATATTTATATCCTTCCTATATCCAGCATTCAGATTAATAAAGGGAAAAATCAGTCACCAGGCTGGGAAGATTCGGAAGTGTCTTTTGATGGTAAACAGTTCTCTCCCCATCTTGCCCATCCCATACAATTGTAACCCACCATGCCACATGCACACACAGCCCAAGAGGAATCCCAGAAATATCTAGCAATGATTTACATCACTCTCCAGTTGGGTTGCAGACTATCGATCCAGTAATCCAACACATCTAGAGGGCGCCAGATTAGCGAAGGGGCAACAAGAGTGAGGTACCGTTTACTTCAAAGGGATTATACAGTACTGCGGTTGTGATGAAACAGTCAGGAGGATGGCACGCGGCTTGGCTACTGCAGGGAGAAAAGGCGGGCGAAAGAGGACGAAGCGCGGAGCTGAAAAGATGGGACTGGAGGAACCGGGCAAGGGGGAGAGACACGCGGCCGCTCGGGGCTCGAGGAGAACTAGTTATGGAGCGGGGCGGGGCGGAAGAATGGACGAGAGGCTCTGTGGAGACAACCAAGGAGAAAACATCTCCACGGTATACAAGCGCTCGCTGCCGCCTCGATCCGGAGAGTCGCCCTGGGAAAGGAGAGCTGCGCTGACGGAGGAGACGGCGGCTCAGAAAGTGCGCCAATCAATAACTCTCTTAGTTTAGAAGAGAGGGGGAGGGAGGGAGATGGCTACCTTTGTTTCCTGCAGGCTGGAGCCGGTGCTCGGGGTCTGCTGCGCATCCGTGCTGTGTTGGGGGTCGTTCTCCTTTTCGGTAATTTCGGTCATGGTGCGCCTAGGACGGGCCCGGCTGAGCTGGGGGTCCGGAGCTGAAGCAGATGAACACAGTTCTCCGGAAGGGTTGCGGACCGGAGCTCTTCCGCCCCTCCCCTCCCACCTTAAATCCAAAGCCGCCTCTTCTCCCGCCTCGATGGACCTGGAAGCGTTATTCTCCCGAACCCCCGGGAGAAATTTTTGAGGGTTCTCCTCCTCATCCACTTTAAGTTTCCTTTTAGGAAAGCAAAACACCGACTTATTCTCTTAAGCGACAACAGACGTTCCTCACTCTAAATAACTCTGAAGCCGATGCTGATGGGTCTCCTTACCACTCGGACCTCCCCTTTTATGCAAATCTAAGCAGAATTTACAACCCCACGTAGTTACTCTCCCCTCCCCTCTGACTAGCGCTGGAGAAGCTTCCTGGTCTTTTACACTCTGGAGGCTCTTTAAGTTTGGTTTTCAGGAGCTTTGTCATAACTGGTTTATATACACACATACACACAGAGTACACATAAACACCAAATCTCTCTCTCATATCACTATTTTTATTACGAATGGGTAATAGTGAATATTAAGATAACCTTCTCCCATAGGCCATTATGCCCCACAAAACAGAGGGGTGGACACTCTTTATCAATAGGTAGATCCACATAAGTTATATGTTACCTAAATTTGACAGAAAAATAAATTCTAACTCTAAAAGAACAAAATGCACAGTCACCCACTTTTCAGAGTTGGCCTCTTTCACCTTTTGAAGTAGTCCGCTTTAATACCCCTTGATTTTCTCCACTCAAAGTAGCAATTTCTTGCATGGCCATCTAGCATATACCTTTGTCACTAGCTTGGAGCAAAGGCAACTGCAAGAATTTCTTATTCTAAGAAATGCTAGTGAAAGCAAGCTCTTCCTTTTCAAGGTATGACAGGTCAGGAGCCTTGATTTGTTCAGCTCTTAGCACGCTTGTGTCTTCACAAGTTAGTTTCAGGCGCTTAGGAAAGTTTGCAGGAATCTCTAAAGCGATACACACACCCCCCACTTCAAATCAGTCTTTTCTGGGCTGAGATTCCTCTTTAGGAAAGAGGAGCATTATTCCCTTTTGGGGGGGGATTCCTTATGGCTTGCTGTTGAAGGTGAAGAATGCACAGGTATGTGGTACCTTGCTCAACAGTAGTAACTGTGAGAGGGATCTAGGAGTCCTAGTGGACAACCATTTAAATATGAGCCAGCAGTGTGCAGCAGCTGCCAAAAAAGCCAACACAGTTCTAGGCTGCATTAACAGAGGGATAGAATCAAGATCACGCGAAGTGTTAATACCACTTTATAATGCCCTGGTAAGGCCACACTTGGAATACTGCATTCAGTTTTGGTCGCCATGATGTAAAAAGGATGTTGAGACTCTAGAAAGAGTGCAGAGAAGAGCAACAAAAATGATTAGGGGACTGGAGGCTAAAACATATGAAGAACGGTTGCAGGAACTGGGTATGTCTAGTTTAATGAAAAGAAGGACCAGGGGAGACATGATAGCAGTGTTCCAATATCTCAGGGGTCGCCACAAAGAAGAGGGAGTCAAACTTTTCTCCAAGGCACCTGGGGGTAGAACAAGAAGCAATGGGTGGAAACTAATCAAGGAGAGAAGCAACCTAGAACTAAGGAGAAATTTCCTGACAGTTAGAACAATTAATCCGTGGAACAGCTTGCCTCCAGAAGTTGTGAATGCTCCAACATGGAAGTTTTTAAGAAGATGTTGGATAACCATTTGTCTGAAGTGGTATAGGGTTTCCTGCCTAAGCAGGGGTTGGACTAGAAGACCTCCAAGGTCCCTTCCAACTCTGTTATTCTATTCTATTCTAAGATTGGAAAGCCAACATAAGGACGTTACAAAACACTAGCTAGGGTGTGGCTATTCCTCACAACTGATTAAAATGCTATCCACAGTTCCTTCAGTGTTGTAGAACCAGCATAAAATTTGTAATTCTTGTTCTTAATCCCTAGTACCGTGATGGCGAACCTATGGCATGCGTGCCAGAAGTGGCACGCAGACCCATCTCTCCGGGCACACGAGCTGTCACCCATTGCTCTTCCGGGTTCCGGTGCACCGGCCAGCTGGTCTTCATGTGCCAGGAAGCGCTGGAAACCAGAAGAGCAGTCGCCTGGTGCGCATGCATGTACCGGGAAGAAGATACTCTGGGTTCCGGCATGCACATGTGCACCGGCCAGCTGGTCTTTGTGTGCACATGTGCATCGGAAACCAGAAGATCATCTTCCCAGCGAACGCATGCGCACCCTGTAGCTGCTCTTCCGGTTTCTGGCGTGCGCATGCGAACCGGCCACCTGATCTTCGCACATGCCTACACACCAGAAACCGGAAGACCAGGTGGCCAGTGCGCATGAAGATCATCTTCCTGGTGCACACATGCGCATCAGGTGGCTTCTCTCCTGGTTTCCGTCATGCGTGCGCTCCCATTTTGGCACTCGGTGCCGAAAAGGTTCACCAACACTGATCTAGTATGTCTTTTGTGCATCTATTCCAAACCATTATGTTGTTCTGATGTCAGTTGTTATAAGTAAGATGATCAGTTTTCTCCCCCAAATTCGTTGCTGTTCCCTTTCAGTCACTGGGGAAAACATCTATCAGTGGGGCATTGTAGTAAAAATGAAGTGGGTCTATCTTCAGGACTCTGCTTTGATTTCTCTAAACTGGGTGTCCTATCCCATGAGCATTCACAGCCAAGTAAGAAGGGTCAATGGATGAAATATGTTTCATAATGCAAATTTTGCTCCTACAAACTTATATAACTCATGGCACAAAAAGGCTGAGCTTCTGCCATGACATGCCAGCATGGAGATTTTGGTTAGATTCAGGCATCTATTTCACATTTCATTGGGCCATCACTAAGTTTTTAAAATGTGACATAATAAAAGGTATGGGGAAAGCCATAGAAACAGCTTACCATCTGCAGTGCTTGTTCAAATATTTAGATCCTACAAGGAAATTGAAACTGATTAGAAATTTTTAACTACAGTATGTCTCTTATTTCACAGAAGTGGGTGCCATGAATAACTGAACTGGATGATTATGGGGAAATGGAGAATAAGTGAATAATAAACTAGTTGAGTAAAAATACCCTCTTAATTTTCTGGGTGCTGCTACAAGAAAAGTGGAGTTGCAATACCCTGCAGTACAGATATCCTAATGGCACTTCAAAATATTGTTCATTGGAGATTGCACAAATTTGTCTCTTCTACTTCCCCATGCATGTTTTCTTCAACCTAAGAGAACATGTACAGGTTTCAGAATGAGCAAATGGAAAAAGTGATGGTGACAAAAGGAACTCAGGAAATGTACTATAATAGGTAGGAAAAGGGTTGGGAGAAAGATGGCTGCAGGTAGGCTGCATAGTGATTAGGAGGGAAGGTTGTGCCTGCACTCCCCAATATATCTTTGGTCATAGCTACAATGGATTGCCTATCCTCATGTAATGATATGTGGGAATCACCTTGGGAGACAAGAGGCAAAGTAGATAGTAGTCAGATAAGAGGCAGCTGAAACTGCAGAAGGAATGAGGTTGTGGCAAACATTTCAGAAGGGACCATCTCTAATTTCTGGGATTTTATGTGGGAGGAAGATGTATTTCTGGCAAGTCTGAAAATACAGATGCATTCTTACAATAAAGTTAAGAGTAATATTTCTGGGCATTCTTCTTGCCTGGAGTATCTCACTAGGCTAAAGCTTCACCTCCAAAATAATGGATTTTGCAAACTTTTATTGTGAGATAGTGTTGTTTTAAGGGGGAAAAGATTATTTTTGCATTAGTTCATTTAGTGGCAACTTAAGGCTGATTCTTTTTGATGAGGGGATGAGACAATTATGAACAAGGAGGAAGCTTGCAGTTGTCAGGGCAGGATGGTGCTGCAGTGAAATGTTAAGTTAGGCCTAAGAATAAGAAGAATTATGGGAAACTTTTACTTTGCTTCCCCTCATTTTTGGTGTCTTACATTTCTGTAGTTCCAGCCAGTCTGAGTGAGAGCAAAGACCTCTTTGGAGATTGTGGCTAAGACTGCGAGTTGTGGAGATGAAGGTCAGAGGAAGGAGGAGAATGGGTGTTCATGATCCCTGCATAATATGCATCTGGCACAATCAGTGCACAGGGTTGGTGGTAGCTGTATGAGTAAAAAGTGGTGGGAAGCATATGAATAGGTCGGGTGAAGTCATCAGGCGGATGGAATAAACAGTCAAAAGTATTCTCCCCCCCCCCCCCTGATTCTGGGGGAAGAAAACCATAAATTATCTTACTCTGTTGAAATGTGAGTGTGTGCTTTAAAAAAAATAAGATGAGTGTGTAGGAAGGAAATGAGCCATTGTCTACACCAATGACCTTGCAATGAACACAAGAGCACCCCGTTCCTCATCCCTTCTACCCCCTATTTTCCTGGCAAATTACAGCAGCTGTTCAAAGTGAAGCTTATCCCCCCCCACCCCAAAGACAGAAGGCAAGAAATCCCTGGAACTGGCATCATTGTTGTTAGAAGGGGGGGAGGGAGAGAATTTCTTCAGAAAGAACAAATAAACCAGATTAACAGAAAAAAGATAAAAACATACTGGTCTGGGAAAGCAGATCAGGAAGCAGCGATAATGAAAGCAGCATAAAATGAAAAGCGCTTTTAGTATTTCAAGTGATTTGTGGTGACGGAAAGGTTGAATTTGCCTTTGAGTTGACTGGAGGAAGAAGGATATGAGCCAAAGTGCCAGTTTTGATAGGAGGCATCCAAAATAATATTGCATCCACAGGAACAGTCAAAAAATGGAGCTCTTCCTAAGCTTGGTCTTTGATGCAAGGGATGGATTATTTATCACTAAATAACTGCTCTTCACTGCAAGCTATTAGAATGTATAGTTGGTCATTGGGATTGCTTTGAATAGAAAACATATAGATAAAAAATTAAAAGGGAGAAGGAAATGTTGGAATCAAGTCTGGTTGTACTATGTCACAGAGTGAAATTGTCTCCCCAAGCAGAAAATTTGGGCATCGTGGATGTGACGGTGAACTGCCACTTAACGGTAATTTATTTGTTCTTGTTTTATTTTTATTACCTTGGATGGGAAGAAATTCTGGTGAGAAATTTTGGCATGCCAAAATGCTTTGACTGGTTTCAGATGCAATGCACTCTGATGGTTGTAGGGTGGCATTTTCTACTCTACCTGAACCACCTGACCTTTGGCAAGGACATCCTTTTGTGTTCTCCATGAAAAAAATGTCACTGAACAAAAGCTGTCAATGCCAGAAAAGGGAACTTATATAGTTCAACACTACTGATGTACCATCAATGAAAGTAAAGAAATATATTAACCTCTACAATATGTGACAATAACACCAGACTGTGCAATCCTTATGTTTCTTGACCCTTAAACTAGAATAAACATACCAGCATTAAGTTCCTTGCTCGTAAATCTCTGGAGGAGAATACAAAAAGTATAGCATTTGAGAAAAGTAGGTGTGGAGTTCAGTTTTTTGAACTATAAACAAGGTTTTTGTTATTGCACACTCTGAATAAATAATCCAAATCATGCAAGGATATGTAGTAATATATAATCTGCAATATTAGCAAAAGATGCATGATTCAGCTTTTGCATTGCCCAGAATTTGAATTGCCCAGGAATATATATTTCTGCCCTTTGGATTGCTGCATATTAAAGAGCTGCTCCATGGGACCTTTTTCTTCATAATCATGGTTGATCCAAAGCATTTGTGGAAAAGTACAAGATGGTGCTGCTTCCATTTAATATATAGATACTGGCTGAACTGGCAATTGTTTGGGCAACCTTGGACATGGAACGGGTCCTCTCAGAAGGCATGGCCTCATGGCCTCTAATCATCTTTGCTGCTCTTCTCTGCACTTTTTTCAAAGTCTCAACATCTTTTTTTATAATGTAGTGTCCAAAACTGAATACAGTACTCCAGATGTGGTCTTACTAAGACTTTATAAAATGGTACTAATACTTCTCATTATCTTGATTCTATCCCTCTGCTAATGCAACCTAGAATTGCATTAGCTTTTTTGGTGGCTGTCACACACACTGCAGGCTCATATTTAAGTGATTAATAGATTAATAGGTTAATAGATCATGCCGCAGCCCATGGACCAGCACTGGGCTGCGGCATGCCCAAAACTGGGCCGCAGAAACAAGCAAAGCCCTATCTGCGGGACGCAGTCATCATGCGAAACCAAACCCCCTCCAATCCATGGAAACACTTATCTCTGCCGCACCGGTCCCTGGTGCCCAAAAGATTGGAGGCCACTGAAATAGATGAAAAGTTAAACAATGTCTCTTTGTGTAGATGGGTAAAAGCAAGTGAACTTTTAAGAAATTAATGCTGCTTTGGCTCTCCCTGTCCTCCCTCCCTCCCTCCCTCCTTCTCTCTCTCTCTCTCTCTCTCTCTCTCTCTCTCTCTCTCTCTCTCTCTCTCTCTCTCTCTCTCTCTCTCTCTCTCTCTCTCTCTGTCTCTCACACACACACACACACACACACACACACACACACACACACACACACACACACACACACTTTTGGTCCCTTTGCTCAATTTGAAAGTGAATTTCACAGAGAAATATAGGCTTAAAGCCCACAAAAGTCTATTGGTCTAGGACTAGGTAGCTAAGGATAGATAAAGGGAGGTAATAAACTGTTGACTTAAAAAGAAACAGAAAGATTCTGGGTCATACAACCCTAACCTTTCAATAATTTGTGTCTACTCACTAATTGCTATACTTGGTATCCTTTCCCTACATGTTCAGCTAAGTATGTCAACACAGCAATACACATAGCAACGATGGAGCAATGTATAGGCATGTACATTTTGCTTCCTGGATTCTATAACCTGGATCAGATACCTCTCAAGTATTGACTCAGAGGGTTTTTCCAAAGCATTAGGTATAAGAGCTTAGGAGAAAATGGCTAAACATCTCTTCAGGCCAGTAGCAAGTAGATAGTTGGGGTACCTGTTTAAGAAGTTACAACTACCTAAGAACTGGTTCCTTTTCTTGGCACTTTTCATCTTCCTCCTCTGAAGCACCCAGTCTCCCCATAGTAGGCAGTGGCTTATGCATTTGATAAGCTTCACATGGATACACTTGATCCCCATGCAAGTCATAAAATTGTTCACGTAACTAGAAACTGCCTAAATGAGAACATGTGTGAGGATATTGATAAGAGCTCCAGATGCATTTTATCAATGCTAGAAGATGGAGAATGGACTGAAAGGGGATAAGTCCTGGTAGCAGGTATATAGAATGATAGTAGCAGAAGAAACCTTGACTTTCCATTCTGTTTTTTCTCTCTCTTGCTTTTCTAATTCTTTACTATATTTTTTCCCTCACCCCTTTTCTCTGAAATGTTTTTTTGATATTCCTTTTGAAACACTTCTAATAAATTCCATGTTTTGCTTGTTGTACAGTTCCCACATCGGCTTCACTCTCTTTTATGGATTCTATCCACCAGCTGGCTGATTACGATAATTTCCCAAGATTAAAAAAATACTATTACTTTTAGTATCAGCATGTGCCAGATTGGTCACTCAGGCAAAGGGCTATTTGGAGCTTCAGCAAAGGTTCCGACAGTTTAGTCCCAATAAGTGGGTCATCCATCTGTGATTGGGAAAGAAACCATCTCATTAAATTAAATGCTTCCAACCATACTAGAGAATGCTGAACGCCAGTTTGAGTTTATCCACAGGGAGAGAGGATAGATCTTCAGCAGCTGTAAATATAATATAAACATTGACATGGGAACAAATGGGTGAAGTAACATAATACATCACTGATGACACAGCATCTAGACTGCAGTGCAAATTTATTCATCAGCCGTGTTTGAATCCAATCAATCTGACTGAGCACTATTTTCTATTAACAAAGTTACTCCAAAAGGTACATTGGTACCTTGTTTGGCAGGGTAACGATTATGTTATGTTTTTCAAAGCCATGAAAGGAATCCAAGTATTTTTACATTGATCATTTTTCTTTTGATCTGTGTTGCACCCATGCTACCCCAATGAGGAAAAGCTTCAAGACATGGTTCTTGAAGACTCCTTAAATTGAGTTTTTCATACAAAAGGAGAACAGTCAACATTCAGTGACCCCATGATAACTTGAAGTTCAAGCCCCATTACCTCATTATCTTGGCTAGGGTTAATATAAGTACAGGTAGTCCTCGACTTACAATAGTTCATTTAGTGACCATTCAAAGTTACAACAGCATTGAAAAAAAGTGACTTATGACCATTTTTCACACTTACATTACAGCATCCCCATCATCACGTGATTAAAATTCAGACATTTGGCAATTGACTCACATTTATGAGGGTTGCAGTGTCCTGGAATCATGTGATCCTCTTTTGCGATCTTCTGACAAGCAAAGTCAATGGGGAAACCAGATTGACTTAACAACTCTGTTACTAATGTAAGAACTGCGGTGATTCACTTAACAAATGTGGCGAGAAAAGTTGTAAAATGGGGCAAAACTCACTTAACAAATTTCTCACTTAGCAACATAAATTTTGGGCTCAATTGTGGTCGTAAATTGAGGACTACCTGTATCCAGCCAACAAAACCTAAGGGAATAATTTTATGGAGGGTGTCATTTCTTCAAGGTAGACAGACTATCATAGTCATAGAGGCAATTATTACTTTTATTATAAGGTTACAGTAACAAAATCTTGCAAATTTGGATATACTTCCAACTACCTTCCCTTTAGCTTTGGGATAATTAGGGAGATTTGTGTCATGTGACAGTTTTCTTCTACCTGACCATTGTCATGGTAGCAGCTCTTTCTCTTGTTCCTCAATATTGCTTTTTCTGCAATCTAGAAGGCTAGTAAGATAAAATTTCCTTCACATCAACCTTCATGGACTCATCAACAGTTTCTTAACAAAAGAATTAAGAAAAAAACATCTTAGAAGAAAGCAATAGGAGAGTTCAACTTGAGGGATGATTTGTATTTAGGAGTGGCCTGGTGATTAAGATGTTGGGTTAAAATAGTGAACACAGTTTCAAGTCCATCTTCAGCCATGAAAGCTCAGTGGGTATCTTTGGGCCAAACCTGACACACAGTGTTGTTTTGTGTGTGTGTGTGGGGGGGGATGGAGGGAAAAGTTGTACGTGTACCACATATGCCTCCAGGAATTCCTGGGGGAAAAGTCATAGTATTAATCCTGCATAGAAAAAGAGAAATATGTTGTTTTATTTTCACTTTAAGTATATTTCATTTTTCATGGCCTAGTGCAAGAGTGGGGAATGGTGGCCCGTTTATGACTTGTGGACTTCAACTCCCAGAGTTCCTGAGCCAGCCATGCTGACTCAGGAATTCTGGGAGTTGAAGTCTACAAGTCATAAAGGGGCCATCATTCCCCATCTCTGGCCTAGTGTATTATATTAGAATTTCTCATTTAAGTGCTAACCATGTTTAATCCCCCCTTCATTGGCATTTTGAAATAACCAAGGTAAAACTAGGTGTTGCCTTTCAGGTGAGCATGGAACTATATTAATCTTATTTGAGCCTCTTATAAAGAAATGGAGTTGATATGAACATTTACAATTAGAGGCAGGGCATCTTTTTAAAGATAAATTATTTTGTGAGTGTGTTGAGGTGTACGGAAGAGGGTTTCAGAACTGCCTGGGACATGACGGTCAAGTTACAACATCACTGAAGGAGCTGGAGCTTAATGTTACACACACACACACACACACACACACACACACACACACACACACACACACACACCTTTAGTAATGGTAAGAACTTATCTTTGACACTGTAGGAAGCTTAAGATGGATATAGTATATTTTCTTTATTTTCCCAAGATCCAATGTTATCTAGTAATTAAGCTATTGGACTGGAACTGAGCAGACCAGATTGAAGTCCCTGTTCGACCACAAAGCCTCTTTAGGCCAGCCTCTCAATCAAGTCCATAAATAAGCAATTTTTAAAAATTAGCCACCAATTCTAGGCATTTCAAGGCTCAGGGTTACAAGACAAAAGTTTGGCGCAAACATGGTTAGCAGGCAGTGGTGCGATTCAGCTGGAACCATTAGTAAAAATTCTGGCTCATCCCCTCTCACTCATCTTGCTTCCCCGGCATAGCACACTGTGTGGCTCCTCGCTTGCGTTGACCACACAGTCTCTGCGGTTTGCCTGACTTCCCATCTGCAGCCCAACTGAGCAGCCCTGATCTGCCTGCCTGGGTAAGTAGCAATAGCAATAGCAAGTAAGCCTGTGAGTCGCGGCCTAGCTAGTTGCCCTACCACCATCCCCGCCCTCCAGCTTGCCTGGCTTGCTTCGCCGCTGCAGCTCCATCCCACACTGCTGCGGCCTAGCTTGCTTTCCCCGCCCCCTGTCTCCGGAGCTTGCTTGGCTTGCTTCACTGTTCGCCTCGGCCAGTCGGGGAACGCGCCATTCCATGGCTCCAGCCTTGTCCTGGAGCCTCTGCCTGCTCGCTGTTCACCTCGGCCGGGCCAGGGAATGCGCCATTCCCCAGCTCTGGCCTTGCCCCGAAGCCTCCGCCTACTCGCCGTTCGCCTCGGCCGAACAGTATTCCAGGTGTGTTCTTACTAAGACTTCATAAAACGGTACTTGTACCTCTCATGATCTTGATTCTATCCCTCTGTTAATGCAACCTAAGATTGTATTGGCTATTTTTGCGACTGCCACACACTGCTGGCTGATATTTAAGTGAATGAACAGATGAAAAGCTAAACAATGTCTCCATGTGTAGATGGTAAAAGCAAGTGAGCGTTTAAGAAATTAATGCTGCTTTGGCTCACCCTGTCCTCCCCTACCCCCCTGTTTTTGGTCCCTTTGCTCACTCCTCCTGCTCAGTTCTGGAAGCGACTTTCACAGAGAAATGTAGGCTTAAAGCCCACAAAAGTTTTCACCCCATGAGACTGGTCAACTGTTCAGATCTACTCAGACTTCTGGATCTTTTTGCTACAAGTGGCTGAAACAAGAACTCACTCAGAATGCAGAGCTAAGTGAAGCTGGCTGGGCATGAGAAATGACTGTTTTGGCTTGGAGTACACCTTTTGTTATTTTCGTAAGTACCTAACATTAAATCTCTTAATTGGGCAACTACCCAAGATCAGAGGCAGCCTTGGCAGCGCTTTTCCCTCCTCTCCAGGCGGTATGGCCTTTACATTGAGGATTTCTACGCAAATGATTTATAGTGTCAATGAGCCACAGCAGTGGTAATAAATCATAAATGCAGACACTGCTTATATCGCCACAGTCATGGCAGGGTGAGGCTCTGAACTGCTAGTGCAGAAATTCTCACAGCCCAGCAGTGGCTCTCCCAGGATTTAAACAAAAGACTTTCCTGTTTTATCTAGAGATGAGCCTTGGGGGAACTGAACCCTGGACGGATCTCACACTGCCTCCCAGTATCCCAGAAGAGCTTATTCAGGGCCTAGGATGGCAGAAACACCTCCAGAGCATTCCACATTTTTGTAAGGACTGCCAATCCCCACTCTTAGAAACAAGGATATCCAGAGGGTTACAAAAGTCAAGAGGGCACCCGCAACATGCAACCGAAACCCCAATCCTTTTTTATAGGATGCATGTAAAAAGAGAGTGGGGTCTCAACCAACTCTAGGTTTGAAGAGAAGCTGCTCCACCCCTTCTAATTTCTTTTGTTCCAGCCAATTGCTCTCTTAGTTTGAATCTAATCCTATTTATTAGATCTAGTAGATGTATATCCTCCCAAATGTTCAGATAACGTGTATCTCTCTACTCCTATCCCAAAATGCTCCCATACACCTGCTAGTCCAAAAAGCTAATGAACTTATTTTTGCAACAATGGAAAAAAGATACTATTAGAACCTGCCTGATTTTAGATTAAGCAAAAAGCGCAATACCTTTTGAAATAGTTAAATGGATGGATGGATGGATGGATGGATGGATGGATGGATGGATGGATGGATGGATGGATGGATGGAAGAAAGAGAGAGAGAAAGAAAGAAAGAAAGAAAGAAAGAAAGAAAGAAAGAAAGAAAGAAAGAAAGAAAGAAAGAAAGAAAGAAAAATAAATACAGAATTGTTATTCAAAAAAACATTTAAATTATTGCAACCTGATCCACCACAGGAAGGAATGTATCTTTCTCTTTTCTATGGGGCATTTGAATGAAAGATGAAGTTTTAACCGTTTTAAAATTTGATACACCTGGAGGACTGTGTTCAAATTAGAGCACATTTAGATAAGATTTTGAAAATAATAGGACTGAAGTTATTCAAGATAAGCAGTGTTAATTGTTTCAGTGGGTGTAAGCTGTTACAAATTTTGAATTCATCCAAATATATTTAGGAACATAGTCTAAAAATAAAAAAAGCATTTCAGTATATACACATCTTCTTTCTATGTTATAATTAGGGGAGTAGCTTCATAAACAATGCTTGACATATTTTGCTGTTTTAATAATAGCAACATTATAGACGCAGCAAATGAAAATATGAATGATGTGCTTGCTCTAAAAATAAATAAGGGAAGACTATTTGGTCATGGAATCATTATGCACTGAGGACATCAGATCATTATTTGTTAGGGCCAAACATTTTAAGTATTTCTCTCCAAATTGGCACCCTCCAGATTGGATTTCAAGTAATATCTTGGCCATGCAACGTAAAAGTGACATTTGCCCTTGTTGATGAAGAAAAATGGAACTTAAAGTCCAATGCTTCTTGAAGGCACCAGGTGGGGAAAAAAATGGCTTCAATAAGATTTGTTGGTCCATGTGAACTGTGCCCCACCCATTATCTGAAACAACCTGCTCTATCTTTCTTGGTGGTACGGCTGACTTTGGCTGGAATAAGGTACTTTCTATAATTCACTTTTGCTAATAATCAAGCTACCAGCTTCCTAAGAATTAATTGCTAGTTTTTGATGGTATTTTTAAAAACTTTCCTGCTCCTACCCCCAGCAACATTTCTATCATAGCAGATCTAGCCATCTGCTATGAGCTTTAGTGTGTTCACCCTCATCTGTTCTATCTTTGACCTGAGCAAAGAAAGGGAATATGCAGAGTACAGTAAATAGATAGCCAATCTTGTCTACCTGCATTACTACAGACTGGAAGAAACTGGAATGTATATATCTTATTTTAGCCCTAGCAACTAACCAGGTAATCATTTATCTTTTTTTTGGAAAATAGAGTGCAAGGTAGCCCTTGACTTATAATTATTGCTTTAGTGACCATTACCCCCCAAAAAAGGTGATTTACAACCATTGCAGCATCCTGATTTTCACGTGATCAAAATTTGGACATTTGGTAATTGGCATGTATTCCAGGATCAAGTTCAGTGGTGGGTTGCTACCGGTTCGCCCTGGATCCGGCGAAGCAGTGGTGGTGGTAGGTTCCGCCCACCCACAAGGACGTCTCTGCACATGCGCAGAAGCTTCTGCGCATGAGCAGAAGCGCCCCGCGTGCCCATGCATGGCCACACTTCCAATAGCGAACTGGTAACGACAGAATCTGAAACCCACTACTGGTCAAGTGAGACATCATTTGCGACTTTCCCAGTCAGCTTCTGATAAGCAAAATCAGTGGAGGGAATGGGACTTGCTGAATGACTGGGTGATTCACTTCACAGCTATAGTGATTTGCTTAACAACTGTGGCAAAATGTGGTAAAATTGGGCACAACTGACTTAGCAATCACCTTGCTTAGCAACAGAAATTCTGATCCCAAGCTATGGTTGTAAGCTGAGGACTACCTATAATACTGCATATCGGACATTAATACAATGGAGAGAGTCCAGAAATACTTCACAGGAAGAGTCCTCCACTCCTCTGCTCGCAACAGAGTTCTGGACTATCCCCACCCTACTGGTCTTCCGCAAAACCGTTAAAACATGGCTCTTCCTGCAGGCGGGGTGAAACAGAGATCAATCCCCCATGTATGAATGTTGATTTGTTTTTTAATTTTTATAATTCTTTTTAAATATTATTATTGCTTCTTATGAATTGTTCTCTCATGATGCTGTAAGCCGCCCTGAGTCCCTCGGGAGTTGGGCGGCATACAAGAATGATAAACAAACAAACAAACAAACAAACAAACAAAACAAACAAACAAACAAACAAACAGAATTCCTTATTCCACCAGACTTGAAATTTTGGGCTTAGACAACTTAGAGCTACATCGCCTTCGATCTGATCTAAATGTAGTTCATAAAATCATCTGCTACAATGTCCTACCTGTCAATGAATACTTCAGCTTCAACCGCAACAATACAAGAGCACACAATAGATTCAAACTCAATGTAAACCGCTTGAAACTCAACTGCAGAAAATACGACTTCAGCAATAGAGTAATCAATGCCTGGAATGTACTACCTGACTCTGTGGTTTCTTCCCCAAACCCCAAAAACTTTAACCTTAGACTGTCTACAGTTGACCTCACCCCATTCCTAAGAGGTCTACAAGAGGCGTGCATAAGTGCACCATCGTGCCTACCGTCCCTGTCCTTCTGTCCTATTGTCTAAATTTACCTATACATACCTTGCTTTTGTTTATGTTTATATCATACCTGTTATCTTGTACACGTGTTGACAAAATAAATAAATAAATAAAAATAAAATAAAAAATACCACTTGCCTATCTCAAAGAGTTGTTGTAAAACTGACTGAATAACTTATCAAAGTCAAATCATGTAAGTATAGGTTGCTATTGTTCCACTCAGAAAATCATTCTCTTCTCCATGTCTGTCAGAGTGAATTAACATTTGGGTTAAATAATATCTCTCTCTCTTTGTGTTTTCAGTTAGGAAGCTAAGCAGAGGGGGCTGTCATCAGATTTTGTTCCTCAGGCTGGTTTAAAAAGATCTCTGACCTCTTATCCCAGAAGGAAATCCAACTGGATTAGTCTTGTTTTGCTTTTTAAAGAATGCTGTTTCGTTTAATATGAATGAGGTTGTTCTCTGCCTGTGTGTGGTGGTTTAACTGACAGATAGGCAAGGCTAAGACTCGAGAAGGATGGAGAGATAAAGCCGTGGAGGAGACAAGGGGGATGAAGTGTGACAGAAAGAGATAACACAACCACCCAGGAAATAGATACATCTGGATTGACACCAAAGGAAAGGAACGGACAGGCAAAAAGAGAAGAAAGATGAGGTAATCAGAGAAATACTGAGGGGAGCAAGGAATCTGAAGGACATAGGCTGAGACAGCCTACTCCCCATTTAGCTAAAGGGCCACTTTTTGACAATGGTCTTAGAATGAGGGCAGCCTTCTCTGACCCTACACCATCCAATTGTCATAGATAAGGATAGAATGACAGAAGATGATAGGATAACATAGTCCAGGGTACCAGTTCAAGGAAGGATTAACTATGTCAAATGACAATATCAGAAGACAATAGTTACATAGGAACTAGCAACTGCACATCCCTAGTGAATGGCTGCTCCTAACACTGAAGCATCTGGAGGGAAGGAGGATGTTTCTGGGTCCCAAAATTCAGTGGATAAGTTGGCTTCTCTTCTGGCCCACATCTTTTTATACGTTCAGTAGTACAAAGAGCTGGAGAATGTACAAAATCAAAAGATGCTTAGATAGAAAATATATGCGCCCTATAGAAGAAAATTCATTGGGAATTCATATTTGTATCAGAGTATTTACAAGAGGGCTGCATGTTGCCCATTTCCTTGGTAATTAGCCCCCTTGAAGTCAGTAAGGCTTATTTTCATATAAGTATGAGAATGACTGACTGTCAGCCCATGTGGTGACACAGAACTAAATTGTGGCTTTGGATGAAAACCAAGCATAGTCATTAATTCCAAATCCATCCATCAGTTTGCTTTTGAGCACATATCAGCCTGGCTGGTGATTTTTTTTTTTTGAGGAACACACAAAGAAATAATATTTGTAGAAATAATAACAACAATTGGGTCATGTAGTCCAAGTAATTGCTGAGGAAGCATCCCAAACACCCTTTCAAATCTCCTAGCCCCTCCTCTTTTCTCAGCTAAATCAGGTGTGCTCGGGTATAAAAAGCTTCCAGCATTGGCTATATTTAGCAGTTGATTACCATGCATGGATTTATTACCCACTGCTAAGAAGCTGCAATGCAGCTAGTTTCAGGATGGAGGGTTAGGAAAATGTGTATGCAGAAATGCTGCTGAGATGGAAATGATGATGGTGGAAGTTTAAGAGGAACAAGGAATGACGAACCTCACCTGCCACCCTGTACCAGCCATCTGGTACAGAAGGATTACGTATTACTTAAGACAAGTGTAACCACGTTGCTAAATCTGAGGTATCCCTCTCCTCAGTGGAGAACCATTTGAATAAGGGGCATATCTGCATAGCTGTGACATGGTGTGCCCCACAAGTGACTTTCCGCTTGGAAGACCACATGTGATTTCCAAGAGTGGCAAAAATCTGGAGATAAAAGGAGAAGTGCAAAACTTTCTCAGCTGATGGCTGATGAAATTACAACTGTTATATTATAGTAGTGTTCCAATACTTGAGGGGATGCCACAGAGAGGAGGGAGTCAGGCTGTTCTCTATGGCACCAGAAAGCCAAACAAGGAATAATGGATGGAAGCTGACCAAGGAGAGATTCAACCTGGAAGTGAGGAGAAACTTTCTGACAGTGAGAGCGATCAACCAGTGAAATAGCTTGCCAGCGGAGGTTGTGAGAGCCCCAACACTTGCGACCTTCCAGGAGAGACTGGACTGCCATCTGTCTCAAATGGTGTAGAAACTCCTGCTTGAGCAGGGGGTTGGACTAGATGACCTACATGGTCCCTTCCAACTCTAATAATAAATCTAAATCTAAATTATCTTTAGCCAGTAAGGCAAGTCCCTGATTGGGGAAAGGCTGGAACATGGTAACAAAAATTGAAAATATGTCAGATTATACTATAGATTTGGTGAAAGCTTCAAAGCCAAAATATTGGTGGACAACAGCAAAAACTAATTTAAAGTTTTGCTTAGGTTAATCTCTTAGGCCAGGGCTGGATAGTTCGAGTCCTTTCAGATACATAATGCATTGTGGCTACCATTATTTCTCATCCATCATGCTGACTGTAGTTGTTTAGAATTAGAAATGAAAATAGAAGAGGAAAGCTCTGTGACTGTGAGGAATGACCCATTTCTCTGAAACTCAAGGCTGCATCCACCCAAAATACTAACCTAGTTACTGAATTAACTCATTTTCTGAATTTGCCTAATACACTGTAACACAGGCTCACCAAATGATCTTTATTCATACCACATGTTAAGCCACAAAAAGGTCCAAAGTTAACATTAACTACACATACAGTAGGATGTTGTATAAATGTAGTTGCTAATGTTTTTAATGATCTTTCTAGTCAAACACATGAATATAGCAATAGTCACTCGTGCTATAAATTTAATTTAATTTACATATTTAATTCATTCTCTTTCTCCACAGTGATTTGAGAGCTGGTTGTACTACATGGAGTGATTCCTAATCTTTTCCTTTATCAAAACATTATCCTCTACAAAATTTGCAGATCCACCGTGCAGGTAAACATTTTAAAACACGACAATGTTTTGAAGGAGCTAGATAAAAGCCACAGATCTATTCTTGGATTTAATGACTATGAATAGAGAGCATTAGTTCACACTGATATCATGCCAAATCAATTCAGAGAATGTCATTTTACCCAAGAATATTTTTAAGCTACAACACTAAGAATATAAACCATGGTTGAATATGATACAGAAGAGTTATAAATCATAATTCTTGGATCTTCTTTTGAATTCCCAGTCTAGCCTTCAACCCTTCAACTTCCTAGTTGCTTTCCTGCTAAGAACTAACAAGACCTTTGTTTAGTTTTTCAGAAGTAGCCAAATTTGTCTAAGAACAGCCACCTGCTATGGCTACATAAATGGTACATGGGATTATACTTTTGGTACATTTTTCCCCTCATTACTCAGTGGCCGCCTGCAGTGGCCTTGTCTACAGACCAGATTAGGAGCAATAAAGTATTGGAATTAGGGTACCTATAGAGGAGATAAAACAAAAGTCAATGTAGGATTTTGGTAAGGTGACCAGACGTCCCGCTTTTGGCGGGACAGACACGCTTTTCAAGCGTGTGTCCCGCATCCCACATTCTTTTCAAAAAGTCCCGCTTTTTTGAAAAGAATGCCGAAACAGCGGGACGTCTGGTCACCTTATGCTAAAGGCCACCCCACTGCCAAAGAGCTTGGACAACAGAGCCGGCAACCAGCCAATCCCTGAAGAAGGCTGAGTACTTTTTAACAACCAGTGGCCAATGGCCGAACGCTCCCTTCACATTAGGGCGTGACCCATGAGAGTTAAGCTTGGAGGCAATCAATGATATAACGGTAGAGGGCGGGACTAAGCTAAACATTGGAGGAGAGTGGAGAGAGGGGGGGCTCCCTTCACTTTAGGGCGTGACCCATGAGAGTTAAGCTTAGGTTGGGGAAGCAAAAGAGAGGTACCGGAAGCAAGTCGGGTGGAATTTCAGCGAGGCGGCTGCCTGCTGGGGAGAGGGGGAAGGGGGGCTGCTCCTCCTCTCCTTCCCCCGCCCCATCCCTAGCCCCACCCTCGGAGGCGCTGCTGCTGTTGGGATGCGGGTGGAGGGGTGAGGGACGAGGAGCCGTCGCCGCTGCCGTCGCCGGTTTGAGCTCCGGCGGCGGTGCAAACAGCCCTTCCTCATCCCCCTCCCCTTCCTTCCCCCCGTCGCCTCGCTGCCGCTGTTGCCCTGGGGCCGGGCGGGCGACCGGGAGACCGCGGCGCTTGGATGTCTGGAGCAGGTAAGCTGCCGGCTGCCTCCTTTCCCCGTCTCCCGCCTCCTGTTCGTTGCTTGCCAGCCCAGCCGAAGGGGAGGCGGGAGGCGAGGAAAGGCCTCCCGAAGGGGAGGCGGGCTCCCGAAGGGCTGCCGGTTCCCGAAGGGGAGGCGGGAGGCCTTTCCTCACCTCCTGCCTCCCCTTCGAGAGCCGGGAGCCCTTCGGGAGCCCACCTCCCCTTCGGGAGGCCTTTCCTCGCCTCCCGCCTCCCCTTCGGCCGGGCTGGCAAGCAACGAATGGGAGACGGGAGATGGGGAAAGGAGGCAGCCGGCAGCTTACCTGTCGCGAGCTCCAGGCATCCAAGCGCCCTCCCTCCTCCCCCGCCCCACCTGGACGCCGACATTTGCTGTGTTTTGCCCTCTGCGCATGCGCAGCGTTCTGAGCATGCGCAGAGGGCAAAACAATTTTTTTTAAAAGCGGGACGGGGGGGCAGGCGCCCCCCCCCGTCCCGCTTAAAAAAAATATCTGGTCACTTTAGGTTTTGGCCACCTGATTGAAGCTGCCATTTGACATCCTTGCAGATACCTTTAACTGGCAGAGAATAATGTTTCCCAACCTCAGCAACTTTAAGATGGGTGGAATTTAACTCCCATAATTCCTCATCCAGCATTCTCCCACAATCCGGCAATAGCTCTCACTTTAGCATAGATACCGGTATATAATATTATAGTAACATATACTTTCAGTTTGAAATCATTTAATGTCAGTCACGTTAAAAGTAAGCCTATTTGTCACATACTTTATCATATAATTTGCAGAATTTGGCTGCAGGATTATTTTGATGCCTTTTGAATGAAGCAACCTCTCTCATTCTTTCAGAATTCAGAGGATCACAAGTCCAATCATTCCTGTCTAGAAAAACTAATGTTGAGTATACTGGGACCTCACCCTAACAAGGCTTTTAAGAGTCACTAGCAAAGCAAGGAAGCATTGAGAAGCATTAATTTTTTGAGGTACCAAAACCGCCAGCAGACACAAGCCAATCTCACTGTAAAACGTGCCTCATTATAGAAGATATAGGCAGCTCAGCTGGGCCCAGCCATTTCTTATTATCTACCTGTCTGTATTCTTAAGTTTCAATGCAAGGTGCTAATGGTGTGAAATAACCCTGTTTGTGGGTCTCTCTTGGGTGATTCTCTTCATTTCCTGATTGGAAGGGTGGCAGAAAGAGCTTTCCAGAGCTTGTAATTGGGCGAGTTGGCAAAAAAGATAAAGCATGGTTTATGCCTTGAAATATTTTCTATTAAAAACAAAATGGGAGCCTTATATGAAGGAATGCAGAGACATTAATTTAGTTCATGGTTGAAAGAAGTTTCATTTAATGTCATGTTTTTATTCCAAAATGCATGAACTAAAACTCAGATACCTTTCAAAATTCATGCTTTCATGGATATGTAGAACAATCCAATAATTTAAAAAACTGAATGAAATCAATGTTAAATCATATAAAGATTTTCATGCTTGCACATCACATAAATTCATGAAAATGAAGTGAATATTCTTTGTATTAGTGTGTATATGTGTGTAAGCATGTATGTATGTTTAAAAAAATCTCAAACTGCTGTGTAAATGAGATGAGACATATGTGCAAATGGAAAAAGTAAGAGAAACTCAAGTTGTCAGATTTGCCCATCAATACCCAGAATCAGGCCAAGGTATGTTATTACCTGACAAGAACAATGACAGGACGCCCTGATCCCCAATTCACATAGCAGGATTGACAGCAAGACTCTTTAATGCTTTCATGGTCAACTTTCATGGCCAGCCACCCTGTCAGGAATATCAAAGGACAATTTGGTCTGAGCATCCAGTTCATAGAAGTTTGCTATTTTTAGATATTTGCTCATTCTTTTTATTTCAAAATGTTCAAATTGTGCTTCATTTGATGTGTGTATCTTTATGATAGTATATCTTTATTATAGTGTTTCTCACCGTAGATAAAGATGGGTGGACTTACAAAATTCCTCAGTTAGCGTGCTGGATAAGGAATTCTAAAAGTCCATTCAACTTCAACCTTGCCAAGATTGAGATACACTGCTTTATTAGGTTTCCACATATTGTCATTTTAATTGTTTATTAGCTACCATTTCTCAAAGCCAAATCTCTCTGAATGCACATTACAATCCTAAATATCTGGACAATGGTTGTTTAAAGAAACTATGGCTGCTATATGACGATTTGTCTCCCACAATAGATGCTGTATACTTCGGTTTCCATAGTCCCCAATCACCATGGCCAAGGCGAGAACTGTGCTTGGTTATAGATTTTGGGGGAGAATGTTCTGGGCAGGGTCTCAGTGAGGGGAGCCCACTGATGGACCCAAATAGGTTCCAGAGGGAACTGGGAGATAACTTGAGGGATTTGCTGTATTGCCCGGCTGAAGCCTTGGTAATGCCCTGGAATCAAAGGTCAGCCAAGAATCTGGTCAGTATTGTGCCTGGGTGGCCTATTCCAACCCCTCATGCCAGATTCTCCCCATGGTTCATGGAGGAACTGCTCTAGGCATCTCTTAAGCTGAAAAGGCTGAAGAGACGCCTACAGCACCATTGGAGGACAATGAAGGATAACTCCAACTGAAAACAATTTATACTGTAGCTGCTATTAAGGCCTGCCTTGTGATGGTACGAATGATGAAACAGCATTATTTCTCTGCTCTTATTGTGTACGAAGAGTGTTGCTCAGCAGCCCTGCTCTGGACTGCCGAGGTGCCTCCTGGGACAGGAAAGCTCTGGTTATCATCCAAAAGTCAAAACAGTTCTAGGCTGCATTAACAGAGGGGTAGAATCAAGATCACATGAAGTGTTAGTACCATTTTATAATGCCTTGGTAAGACCACACTTGGAATACTGCACACAGTTTTGGTCACCACGATGTAAAAAAGACGTTGAGACTCTAGAAAGAATGCAGAGAAGAGCAATAAAAATAATTAGGAGGTTAAAACATATGAAGAATTGTTGCAGGAACTGGGTATGTCTAGTTTAATGAAAACAAGGATTTGAATGACACGATAGCAGTGTTCTAATATCTAAGGGGATGCCATAAAGAAGAGAGGGGGTTCATTTATTCTTTAAAGCACCTGAAGGCAGAACTACAAGCAATGGATGGAAATTAATCAAGGAGAGAACCAACTAAAAATAAGGAGAAATTTCCTGACAGTGAAAATAATTAATCAATGGAATGGCTTGCCTCCAGAAGTTGTGGGTGCTCCAACACTGGAGATTTTTAAGAAGAGATTGGATAACCATGTCTCTGAAATGGTAAAGGATTTCCTACTTGAACAGGGGGTTGGACTAGATGACTCCAATGTCACTTCCAACTCTGTTATTCTGTTATCTTCTGGGCCTCGCAGAGGAATTTGTTCAAACCTGATGGACAAAGTCAACCCATGAGTGGTGCAAATCCATGAGAGATGCCTGGGGAAAGGTCTTGCTCTGATCCTGTTGGTCCTGAGGAAGTGGAGAGAGTCCTTGATACTGTCAGTGCAACCACTTATCAATTGGACCAGTGGTGGGTTTCAAAAATGTTCGCTACCGGTTCTGTGGGCATGGCTAGGTGGGGTGACTGAGTGGGTGTGGCCAACTTGACGTCACTCATGCCCACGCCCACTCAGTCACATGACCCCCCCCACCTAGCCATGCCCACAGGAAAAGGTAGGAACATTTTTGAAATTTCCACCTATCTACCCCCGCCCTCCCTTCGCCAGTCGCCCCGTTTCCCCTCTTTTAGTGGCCCCGGCCCTAGCCCTGCTTCCTCCCCCACCACTGCCTCTTTGTTTGGGCTGCTTACCTCTGCGGTGGCTGGTCCAGAATACGGAAGGCAAGCTGACCATAGTTTTCAGCAGCCCCCAGCTAGCTGACTCCCAGGCCACTGAAAAGTACCAGAGGTCACAGAAACAGCTGCTGCCATGCCATCACCGCCATGTTCTTTGTGCATGCGCATCCAATTGGACTTGCAAGGCAATGGGACACGTGTGCGTGTAGAACATGGCGACGATGAGCGGGGCGAGCGAGTGGCGACTGGGGGACCAGTTCGGAGGCGTGGCCAGCCAGCCATCACTACCAGTTCGGCGACCTTGGCCAAATTTCTGCCAATAGTTCATGTGAACCAGTTCAAACCGGCTGAATACCACCTCTGAATTAGACCCTTGTCCTTCCTGGTTGGATTCAGGCGTTGACAAATTCTTCACTGCAGAATGGGACATTCCCAGGGCCTTTTAAGGAGGCTCTGGTTCACTTTGTCTTAAAACAGGGGTGTCAAACTCAAGGCCTAGGAGCTGGGTCCAGCCCGTGGGGTGCTTAGATCTGGCCCGCAGGGCCACCCTGGAAACAGCAAAGGACCGGCCCACGGTGCCTCTGCCAGGGGAAACAGAGCTCAGGAGGGTCGCCTGTGGTTTGCAGGAGGCCATTTTCGCTGGCAGAGCACTTGGGTCACCACAGGCACCCTCAACACGAGTGATGTTGAGCTGGCCATGCCCCTCTGGCCACGCCCCCCCCCCCAAGGTCAAACACAACCCTGATGCGGCTCTCAATGAAATTGAGTTTGATATGCCTGTCCTTAAAAAAAAGCACTTGATCCCGCCTGCCTGGACAATTTCCATCCAGTTTCCCATCTTCCTGTTTTAGGGAAGGCGATAGAAAAGGTGGTTGCTTGGCAGTTTCAGAGGATCTTGAATAAAAATGATTATCTGGTCCCCTTCCAGTCAGGATTCAGGCTCTGTTATAGGACAGAGATAGCATGATCTCCAATGCTCTCTCAGGGAAGAGTGGGATGGGGAAAGTCCAATCCTTGCTCTCCTCGACCTTTCAGCCACCTTCTTTTGGGCTGGCTACAGGATTTGGGGCTGGGCAGCACTGTCTTGCCCTGGTTCAGCTCCTTCCTCCAAGGCTGGCCCCAATCGGTGTTAATAGGGACTGAGAAATCCACCCTGTGGCTGCTCTTTTATGCTGTGCCGCAGGGCTTAATATTCTCTCCACTCCTTTTAACATCTATCTGAAGACACTAGGTGAGATCATCTGTCATCATTGGTTGAAATACCTTTAGTAACTGATGATAGTAAACTTTATATCTCCACCCCTGGTGATCCAAGTGTGCTGCCCTCTCATGGTGCCTGGAGAATGGGGGAGCCTGGCTGGGGGAACCACAAGCTTTGGCTGAATCCTGGCAAGATTGAGTGATTTTGGATGCACGGAGCTTCAAGATCAGGGACATTAACATCCTTAGATCTGGATGGGGTTGCACTACCCTAGGCAGATCTGGTCCGCAACTTGGGAATTATCCTGGGCTCACAACTCCTGCTTGAAAAGCAGATGACAGTCATGACTGGGAGAGACTTTGCACAACTTTGCATTGAGCACTAATTTCACCCTTTCCTGGATCAAGAGTCTTGCTCTTAGTCATTCGGTCCCTGGCTGGCCATTTCATGCCTAGACTAATTCTATGTGCTCTACATGGAGCTACCCTTGAACAACAATCAGAAGCTACAACTGATGCAGTCTTTGGGGCATCTAGAGTAGCCCATGTTACACTACTCTTCCGTGAGCTGCACTGATTGCCAGTTTGCCTCCGGGTTCAATACAAGATGTCGATGATCACCTTTAAAGCTCTACACAACATGGGTCCAGGTTACCTAAGGAACCGTCTCACCCTGCCCCCACCTGTGCTGGCAAAGAAGGCATGCTGCAGACCATGTTGGTCAACGAATTCCAGTTGGCGGAGACCAGGAGTAGAGCCTACTCTGCGGTGGCTCCTTCCCTTTGGAACATCTTGCTCCCCGAAGTGAGATCTGCTCCCACACTCCTGGCCTTTCTCAAGAGCCTGAGGAATTGGCTCTGCCAATTGAGTTGGGGCCCCTACGCTGGAGGTGTTTGATGGGCCAGTAGAAGATCTTATTCCCCCACATACATGTATCCTGCTCCCTCCCCCATCTTTTAATTATAATTTGCATTTGTATTGTTATTATTAGAATTGTCTATTTTTATGGTTTTATTGCTTTTAAAGTTGTCAGTTGCCCAGAATTGCCTGTGGTAAGATGGGCTGCAAATAATTTTAATAAATAAAGAAATAAAATTTGAGAGATGTGATGTACTTGAGATAGTGTTGTTTTGTTTTCTTTTCTTTTTGGACTGCAGGGGGCACTATAATTCTTCGAAGGTTCTTGCAACCTGGAACTTTTCTGAGAAGCCCCCTATCTTCCGAGTGACATTTGGGCAAATAATGAATTTTAAATGCAGGTGTCAAAATGAGAAGTCGCACTCAAACAGTTAATATAATAACTGTTATAGGATAACAGTTGGGGTAGCAGATAATACCAGTCATAGCACAAGATATGGCATTACATTGCAGATTGTGACCCACTGAGCTAAACCCTCATAGCCTCTACTTGTTTCTTCTTACAGTTAAAAATATATGGGTTCCTTATATTATCTTTATTATTTTTAATTTTTAATGTTTTTATTTATATTTTTCCCTAGGCTCCATATGTTCATTTTTTCAACAAAATGGCCTTATTTCTAACCAAATGTACTTGGCATGAAGCAGACAGAAGAAGAGACTATGCTATTTCTTTATTTCTGTGGAAGCTGCTATTTACATGAGTGGTACATTCAGAATTAACTACTTCTACATCATTTGGCCATCACCCAGGATTTGTGCTTGGGAGAGTCAGCTTTAATTTAGATTATGACTAATTCTTCCCCCTACTTACAAGTTGCTATTTTATAGGGTTGTGTTTTTTTTTAAAGGAAGATGGAGTACTATGCATTCTGCCTTGAACTCTTCGAAGAAAGGCAAGATTTAAATTCTTCAGATAAATCACAAATGTTACCAGTGCAGAATTTGTTGTAAAGCTGGAGTAGCCATGGTGGTAGTAGGAAAAGAGAGAAAATAATCTGCTTCACAATTGAAATAGTAACAGGGCAGGCAGGAACAGGCTATCACGATCTATCTGCAGAACAGAGGTGTCTTACATGTGAAAATGCCTAAGCATCCTACAAAGGAGGAAGCATTTCAGCTTCAGACCAAAATAAATGGCTGTAAAGGGTTACCTGTTAAAGAAAACGCAGCCTTTCTTTTGTTCCATAAAATTATCCTCCTCCCTAACAGAGAGGCAGGACTTTGCAGTTTTACTAGCACTGTACGTGAAACACTATTTACTGAAAACAGGTAGGAAAACTTGGGCATGTGTATATAGAAAACATCCAAAGTACAGAATTACCCACCCCACACCCAAGGCCTGTAATTGTTGCCTCACCTTTCTTCTACTAACAGTGAGTTGATAGTTTTTGAACATTTGGGGACCTGGAGAGAGGCAGGAGGTGGACTGGGTGAAGTCTGTACCTGGAGAATGCATGCTTGGCCCACTAGCAGAACTGGGTTCACACAATTCACGAAGCTAAAGTGGTGTTATGTTGGCTTGTTTATCATTCAGCATGAGCCCAGCTTGTGTGGCTTCTTTATAGTTTGCACTTGTGAACCGAGGAAATTAGATGAAAATCACTTAACCGTGGAGTTGGTATGTAGTGCAAATATAACCGCATTTCAATCTGCAAGAAAAACACAGATGGAGACTCGGTAGCCTGCTGGAAGCCACTGAGTTACAACTCATTACCAGCTGCACTTTAGCTTGTGGGAACTAATATGTGGAGTTCCACAGGGTTCGGTTGAATATTTTTATCAGTGATTCGGATGGGAAAAGTTGAGGGGACACCTATTTTTTCATTCAAACTGTGAAAATCTCACTGCAAGTTCAGGGAAGGGCTACCAAAGTTATGAAGGGTCTGGAAATCAAGACCTATGAGGAACAAATAAAGGATCTGGTTATGATTAGCCAAGAGAAGAGATGATCGAATGGAAATTTGATAACAATATTCAAATAATTGGAAAGGTTACATAGAAGAGGCTGAAATGGAAGGACTTTCAGCAGAGGTTTAGAATTACAAGGAAGGAGATCCAGAGTAGATGTCAGGAGGAACTTCCCGCCTGTATGAGCTGGTGAAACTGACTGCCACATGAAACAACTTTTTCCTTCATTGGAGGTCCTGAAATGAGTTGTAAAGTCATTTGCCCGAGATCTAGAGGTTGTGTTTCTCAATCCAAGTGTCTTCAAGATGTATAGATTGTAATTTATTTATTTATTTATTAGTGAGACTTATATACCGCCTCATAGTGCAAGCACTCTCTAAGCGGTTTACACCATTAAGCAATGTATATTTATATTGCCCCCAACAATCAGGGTCTTCATTTTACCTACCTCGGAAGGATGGAAGGCTGAGTCAACCTTGAGCCGGTGAGATTTGAACAGCTGGACTGCTGATCACAGTCAGCTACAGTAGCCTGCAGTACTGCACTCTAACTGCTGCGCCACCTCGGCTCAGTCCCAGAATTCCCCAGCTAGCATAACCATTTCTAAGAATTATAGGAATGCAAGTCCACACGTAGTTGACCAGCTTGGGAAATGTTCTTGTAATGGATCCTGCATGGAAAAAGGGATTCGACTAGATTTCTAAGATTCTATGAACTCTCAGCATTCGTTGTCACAGCTTCTGAAGGTTTTGGGGATTATAGCTTAGCAATATTAGGAAGAGCACAAATTCTTCAACTTCAGCTCAAAAGAAACAATATCTTACATGCAGCAGTGTGCAACGTGATATTTGCACTTGCTTACACAACTGAACACATGTAGCAGGATACTGCTCAGAAACACTGGGGGTAAAAATGAAAATTTATTTTAATTTTTTGTTTGGAAGGAATTGTCTAATAGATTAGATCAGTGATGGCGAACCTTTTTTGGTTCACGTGCCAAATGGGGGGAATGCGGGAGGGTCGCATGCCCACACCCATAATTCCATGCGGGAGCCCCCGCGCATGTGCACATGCCACCCCGCTCCCAGCACACGATGGCACGCCCATTTTTCGCTCTCCCCAGGCTTCAGAGCCTTTCTAGGAGCCTGGGGAGGGTGACAACGGCCCTCCCCACCGCCCCGTAGGCCCTCCAGAGGCAGAAAATGGCCCATTGGCCAACTTCCGATTAAACCGGAAGGCCTTTTTTGGCTCTCTGCAGGCTTAAGAGCCTTTCTAGGAGCCTGGGGAAGGCGAAAACAGCCTTCCCACCCCCACTCCTCAGAGGCCCTCTGGAGGCCAGAAATGGCTCGTTTCCCAACTTGGACCTGAGCTTGCGTGTCCACCAATATGGCTCGCGTGCCATAGGTTCGTCATCACGGGACTAGATTGCTATGTGCAGTTTTCAGAAAGGTCAGGGGTAACAGCAACTCTCGTTGTGTGTTACGGAGATGGGGAGGGAGGGAGAGAGAGGGAGAGGGAGACGGAGAGGGGGAGAGAGAGGGGGGAGACAGAGAGGGAGAGAGAGAGAGAGAGAGAGAGAGAGAGAGAGAGAGAGAGAGAGAGGGAGGGAGGGAGGGAGGGAGGGAGAGAGGGAGGTATAAAGTTGTCTTAAAAGAACTAGTACATACCATAAAAGGATTACCAAGAAAGTATATCAAAACTGGCAACTTAGAATGGTGAATTCTTCAATTGCCTATAAAATCAAGTGCATTTTATCATATTTATTTGAAATGTCACATTCTTGCAGAAGCAGAGAGTATCTATAACAGCATCTCTAAAGAAATATGAATGGGCTATAATAATTTAATTTAATTTAATTTAATTTAATAGACGTTCTTATAGGCCGCCCAATCCCGTGGGACTCAGGGCGGCGTACAACAGAATAAGAAGCGTACAATAAAAACAATTATCATAATTTAAAATTAAAGGCATAGTTAAAACAATTATAAAAACAACATTCAAGGGGGGAATCTGATCTTCCTATTCACCCCGCCTGCCGGAAGAGCCAAGTTTTTATGGCTTTACGGAAGGCCAGCAGGGTGGGGATAGTCCGGATCTCTGGTGGGAGTTGGTTCCAGAGGGACGGGGCTCCCACAGAGAAGGCCCTCCCCCGTGGCCCCGCCAACCGACATTGTTTGGCCGATGGGACCCGGAGGAGGCCCTCTCTATGGGACCTAACCGGTCGTAGGGAGGTATGTGGTAGGATGCGGTCCCGAAGGTAACCTGGCCCTGAGCCATGTAGGGCTTTAAAGGTAACGACCAACACCTTAAATTGCGACCGGAGACTAATTGGCAGCCAATGCAGCTGGCGAAGAATAGGTGTTACGTGGGTGTATCTCGGTACACCCACTACAGCTCGCGCAGCTGCATTCTGTACCAGTTGGAGTCTCCGGATGCTCTTTGAGGGTAGCCCCATGTAGAGCGCGTTACAGTAGTCTAGCCGTGAGGTGACAAGGGCATGAGCGACTGTGAGCAAAGCCTCCCTCTCCAAGTAAGGTCGCAATTGGTGCACAAGACGAATCTGTGCAAAGGTCCCCCTAGCCACAGCTGAAAGATGTTGCTCCAATTTTAGCTGTGGATCTAGGAGGACACCCAAATTGCGGACCTGTTCCGAGGAAGTCAATTTTTCTCCCCCGAGAACCAAGGAGGGACAGTCGACATAATCCTTGGGAGGCAAAATCCAGAGCCACTCAGTCTTGTCTGGGTTGAGCCTGAGTCTGTTCACTCCCATCCAGACCCTCACATCGTCCAGGCAGCGGCACATTACATCAACTGCTTCACTGAACTGACACGGGGTGGAGATGTACAACTGGGTATCGTCAGCATACTGCTGATACCTCACCCCATGTCGTCGGATGATCTCACCCAGCGGTTTCATGTAAATGTTAAACAGGATGGGCGAGAGGACCGAACCCTGTGGCACCCCGCAAACCAGGGGCCTAGGGGCCGACCTCTGCCCTCCTGTCAACACCGACTGCATCCTGTCAGAGAGGTAGGAGGAGAACCACCGTAAAACAGTGTCTCCCACTCCCACCTCCCCAAGACGACGCAGAAGGATACCATGGTCGATGGTATCGAAAGCCGCTGAGAGGTCAAGTAACACCAGGATGGAGGAATGACCCCCATCCCGTGCTCGCCAGAGATCATCCATCAGTGCGACCAAAGCAGTCTCCGTACTGTAGCCGCGCCTGAAACCCGATTGAAAGGGATCCAGATAATCAGTATCCTCCAATAGCCGCAGGAGTTGGAGCGACACCACTTTCTCTACAACTTTACCCAAGAAGGGTAAGTTGGAGACTGGACGGAAGTTCTTTAAATCCGCTGGGTCCAGGGAAGGCTTCTTGAGGAGGGGCCTCACCACCGCAGCTTTTAAGGGCTGCGGGACGGACCCCTCTCTCAAAGATGCGATCACAACAGCCTGGAGCCAGCCGCGTGTCACCTCCCTGCTGGCCGAAACCAGCCAGGAGGGACACGGGTCCAATAAACAAGTGGAGGCGCTCATCGCTCCTATGGCCTTGTCCACATCCTCAGGAGTGATAGGCTCAAACTCCTCCCAAATAACAGGACTAAGACTCGCCCCTGTCATCTCGGCCTGCCCTGTCCAAATGGAGTCCAGGTCTGTCCGAATCTGAGTGATTTTATCCGCCAGGAACTGGGAAAATTCCTCAGCTCTACCCTGCAAGGGTTCTTCGCCCCCCCCCTTTGCGAGGAGGGAGCGCGTCACCCTAAACAGGGCGGCTGGGCGGGAGTCGGCGGACGCAATAAGGGCGGAAAAATGCGCACATTTTGCCGCCCGTATCGCCACTAAGTAAGACTTAATGCAAGTTCTTAAAAGTGTCCGGTCAGACTCAGCTTTACTGGCTCTCCATCGTCGCTCTATAATGGTATCGTTATAGAAATTTCCTTTAAAAATGCTTTTGCAATGAGAATGATTTTCTCCGATTTATCTGAAAGTTAACTGAAGAGAGGCAGCAGCAAAATGTCAGTCCATTTCATTTATTTGGATAGGAAAAAGGGAAATCTTAGGTGGCAGGCAACTCATTGTGCCTAATGTTGGAAGCAGGGGGGGGGAGCATGAAAAGTAAATGCAAACATAATTTGGGAGGGGGGAGTCCAAAATAAACTTATCTCTGGGTACACTTTTGCTCTGCATCTGCAGCAATACACATTGGAAGGACCTGTCTGCTTCTCCCAGTGTGTGTGTCCATACAGACTTCTTATGGAGAACCATTCTCTTTGTGAAAGCATCTCAACCGCAAGTCCTGTTTAAAAATGTAAAAAAAAAAATTAAAAAGAGAGAGCAGTGGCAGCAGCCAAGAAGTTGACCCTAATCTGTGAACACTTAGAATGCAGACATATTTATTTATTTATTTAAATTTATTTACAATATTTGAATGGCCACCCATCCTAAAGCACCTTTCTGGGCAGCTTAGACTGAAGATTGAGCAGAAATACAGCTGACTATAGTGAGATATTTTTTTACTAAAATTAGTAATGATTCCTAACGTTGCATCCACATCATACCAAACTCTTACACCACTCTGTACCTGTTTATTACCTTTTCGCTGTGATATGTACTCTTTCTCTCTTTGCAACACACAAGCAACAATATTGCTAGGGAGTTACAGCTGGAATCCAGGCATCTCGACTTTGGATGTGAATTCTTCTCTCTGCTGTTCTCCTTCAAGCCTTTGATCTTCATATGTTTTGATATCAAACACATGCCCAGTTTCTAGGACAGTGGGAGAGCCTCTGGGATGTATATTGTACAAACAAAGGAAATAGGGGCTGGGGGTTTAAAGGGAGAGGGAGAGGTGCAACTTATGTCAGACTTGCTTATTTGTTTACAAATAAACTTCAACAGAGACAAATGGGAAAGTGCCAAAAATTCCCTGGGGAGAAAGAGGCAAAGATCTATACCTCAACAATAAGGTGGCCTCTTTCACTCAAAGGCTAATTCCTAAAGCAGTAAAGGGTGGGGCGATCAGCTCTGGGTAAAATAGTTACAAGGTCCAAAAACACTCTTTAAAAATACATTTTGTTCACATGTTCAAGCTGAACACTTCCATTATGTTATTTATTTAAATAAGATAATTTATGACACACCTTCCCGTATAAAATTTTCAAAGCAGATTTTTATCCTATAAATCAGCAACATTTCAGAACACAAGGTGCTGGACAAACTAGAAGAAAAGTGCTAATGCAAAAGACAGATTTTAAACAAATTGGAGATGTGTTGAATACAGGTAGTCCTTGACTGACAACATTTCATTTAGTGACCGTTTGAAATTACAATGGCACTGAAAAAAAAGGACTTATGACCATTTTTCACGCTTAGGACCCTTGCAGTATCCCCATGCTCATGTGATTTACATTCGGATTCTTGACAGTTATTGTAGCCCGCCAGCAGCCCGTGCAGCTGGTAGCTGATTCTGACAGCAAAGAAGTTGATGTGATGATGCTCCAGTGGCCTGTGGAGCTGGCACCCAAGTCGGACAGTGAGGAGGCTGGAGAGGATTCGGTGGCAGAGGCAGAGATTCACCCAGGGCCTTCAGAACCTCCAAAAGCTCCCATCAGTGATGAGGAAGAAGAGGAGGAGCCGATTTTCAATGCATGGGCACGCAGAGCTGCCAAAAGGCAGGAATGGTTCCTCAGGAGGAGGTCTCCTCGGGAGTAAGGCTTGGGGCTAATTGGCCACTCCCTAGCCTATTTAAGGGATGACGACGAAGGAGCCAATTTGCAGGAAACTATGTTCATATTCCTTCGTGTCTTGACTCCAGAAACGTCTGATCGGCTCTTGTTCTCTCTCTTGGCATTTTTCCTGCAAATTGCTTCTGGGCATTTTGCCAACCACCATAAGATTGCTGTTATCTACAAGACTGTTTACTCAGAATTGAGTTATTATTTCCTGGACTCTTGCTGGCTGTTAATGAAGTTGAATTAACAGCCGGTGTTCAGAAAAGATTGCTTTAAACTGTATTTGTGTTTGACAACTATTAAGAAAGCTCATTAGTAGTCCTTAATTAGTAAACTAAGGTTTGTACACACTTTGTGTGTGCTGCGTTCTTTGTGGTCCGTAGCTGGGGCAGAACAACAACTGGTTCATATTTATTGTCAGAGTTACGCAATAAATCAGAAGCTTCAAAAGATAACTGCATTTTGCTGATTCAAATAACTTCTTTATAAGTAGAATAAAACATTAACAATACCACACTTTGTTTCAGATCACATGTTGAGATGTTTTCATACTGGAGTATAATGGTGGACAGACTAAACCACGCCCTTCTTCTTGCTAAGTTTCTGGACATGCTCAATTAACACTTCAGCCAGATTGGCTGACTCAATCACATGGCTCTCCCAGTCATGAATATTCCAACACTCCTCCCTTCATTACTGGGAGAGACATCAAACCTATTGGATTTAAACATTTCCTATAATGGACACCACCCAATGGTTTGGTCATCATGTCTGCTAAATTATCCTCTGAAGAACAATGATGTAAACTTATTAATTTTTCTTTTACAGCTTCCCTGACATTACAATACTTAATGTCCACATGTTTACTTCTGTTCTTCACTCTGTCACCTGTTGCCATTTTTATACAAGCAGCATTATCTTCATAAACAGTTACAGCTTCATTTACATTTACATTTAAATCTTGTAACAACTGTACATACCAAACTACTTCAGAACATAACTCAGACAATGCAATAAACTCTGCTTCTGCAGTTGAAATAGCAACCGTTGTTTGTTTTCTGGACTTCCAACCAATTAAAGCCCCTCCAAACATTATTACAATTCCAGAATTAGACTTTCTGGTTTTTACATCATTTGCATAATCACTATCAACATAACATTTCAATTTTAATTCTTCAGTGACCTGTATTTGAAGACCCAAATTCACAGTTCCCTTCAAATACCTGAGAATTCTTTTCACACCCATCCAATGCAACTTTGTAGGTGTAGCAGTAAAGCGACTTAGAATGCTCACTGCACAAGCTATGTCTGGTCTGGACCACTGTGACAGATATAACAAACTCCCTATTGCAGAATGATATATCTCCTGATCACAGGCTTCACTTTTATCCTCACCCAAACTATTGTAAAAATCTGTGCTCATAGGTGTAGGAGCAATATTACAATCTTTCATGTTATACTTCTCTAATAATTGTTCAATTTTTCTCCTTTGACTGAGAATATAACCACCTTTTTCAGTTTTTTGTATCTCTACACCGAGATAATTCTTTATTTCTCCCAAATTCTTTAATTCAAATTTCTTTTCTAACTTATTAGCAAATTCTTTAACTTGTGATGCATCCTTTGCAATGAAACAAAGATCATCCACAAATGCTAATAGTAGACAATTCCCACCTTGTAACTTTCCAGTGTATATGCAACCATCAGCTTTGCAACTCTTGAACCCAAGACCTTTCAATGCAGTATCTAAACAGATATTCCAATTTCTGGCTGACTGCTTCAGCCCATAAATAGCCTTGTTCAATTTATACACCATGTTAGGCTTTTTATTTTCATACCCTGGCGCTTGAACCATATAAATTTCTTCCTCTAATTCAGCATTGAGGAATGCAGTGGTTATATCAAAATGCCAAATTCTATGCCTGTATGCTGATGCTAATGCCAGTGCTAGTCTTATGCTCTCACCTTTTACAGTTGGCGCGAACACCTCATCATAGTGCACATTCTTTAATTGAGAAAAACCTTGTGCCACCAACCTTGCCTTATACTGTACTTCATTATTGGGTAATACCTTTTTCTTATATACCCACTTACATCCTACAGCTTTCGTACCCTGTGGCAAAGTCACAGATGTGAACACTTCATGATCGCCCATGGATTTCATCTCTTTATCCATGGCTTCCTTCCACTTTTCTTGTTCAACTTTTGGTAATGCCAATACTTCCTTATAGTTTCTTGGCTCATACCACACATTACACACTTTAACTTTACTGGCAGAATACCTGTCTGGCGGAACCCCTCTGTTCCTACGCTCTGACCTACGTGGCATTGCCTGTACTTGTGTTTCAAGCTTTTCTGGCTTCATATCTTGTTCAGACTCTCCTCCCTGAACATTGACACCTTCAGTAAATGATTCACCATCATTAAATGAGTTATTGTCACTAAGTGGATCACCGTCGCTAAGTGGATCACCGTCACTAAGTGAGACATTTTCAGAATTTGCATCAATTCTGTTCCAATTTTGTTCTGCAAAACTAGCAGACCTTGAAATCACTATCCTTTTACTTCCATCGCTAAAGCGATACCCTTTTGAGCCTGGCTCATAGCCCACAAATCTGAGCTTTCTAGCCTTTTGTTGTCCCTTTCTTCTGATTGCCTTTGGAATATGTACCCAAGCAGTACTTCCAAATATTTTTAAATGTGCTAGAGAAGGCTTTCTCCCATATAGCATTGCATATGGAGTATTATTGATGGATGAACTCCACAGCCTATTTACTAAATAATTGGCAGTCAGTATGGCTTCACCCCAATATGACCTGCTCATACCAGAATCCTCCAGTAATGAGTCTTTCATTGTTTGCAAAACACCATTCCTCCTTTCAGCCACTCCGTTCTCTCCCGGTGTGTAAGGATTTGTGCGCCTGTGTCTTATTCCCAATTGTCTCAACCATTGTTGAAAATTTGTTGACATTAATTCAGAACCTCTGTCAGTTTGCAACTGACATACCTGTTTGTACTTTCTCTCTACAAAACTTAACCATTGCTTAAATTGCTGTAGCACCTCTGTTTTACTCTTAAGTAAGTAGCAAAACCCAAACCTGCTGTAGTCATCCACAATGACCAGCGCATACTTTGCTCCTCCCAAACTGGCTTGCATAGGCCCAATTAAATCAGCATGCACCAGTTCTAGAGCTCTTGTGGTTTGTCTTGTGCTAAACTTGCTCACTGGGAATGCTTTGGATTTCGATGCTTTGCATACTGCACAATCCAAATATGCCTTACATCCCTTCAAATCTAATCCTTCTGCAAATTCTTTCATTTGTTGAACAACCTTAAAATTAGCATGACCAAGTCGTCTGTGCAGAAGATGAACACACGAATTGTGTTCTGCTACATTTTTAAATATCTGGGAACAATGTGGCACCTTTTCTCCCTGCAATACATAAAGATTATCCTCTTTTATGCCCTGTGCACAAACATTCCCATTTCTTTGGATGATACACTTCCCATTAACAAATGTGGTTTCATAACCTTGCTTGTCTAAACTAGACACACTTAACAAATTATGCTCCATTTCAGGTACACATAACACATCAGTAAACCTGGATTCCAAATATGGAATTTGCACATCGCCTCTTCCAATGATTTTAGCCTTTTGACCATTGGCTAAGGCCACTTCTTCATTGTTTCCTGGAAAAAATCTGGAAAATAAGTCAGAATTATTAACAATTGTTTGACTAGCCCCACTGTCAATCAACCATTTGTCTCTATTGTTATTATAACAAACTTTTGCAACTGCAATCTCTCCTTGCAAATAATGTCTCTTGTCTTGCATATTTCTTTTCTGTGTACAGCTTTTCTGCAGATGATTGGTCTTTCCACAAATGAAACACGCTTTCTTAACTTGCTTGCAGAATTGTTGCTGTGTAACTTGATCTCTCCTGCCTCTGCTCTCCTCTTGTCTGCAGACACCTCGGCTGTTGCTAGAGATAGGCAGCCTGTGGAAAATTTTGCTAGAGACTTGCTGTAAGTTTCCACTGTACTCCTTGTTGGGCCCCCGCCTGTGGAATTTTCCATCAGCATGGCTGAAAAGCCTTTTCTCATATTCATTCAATAAACACGATTTCAAAGCCTCCAAATTCAAATCTGCTTCTGGCTTACTTTCAAAAATAGCTGATACAGTCTCCCAGCTCTGATCCAAACTATTTAACACTAATAAAACTTTTTGGGGCTCTGGAAACTTTACTCCACGTTGCTCCAATTCTAGAAAATTAGACTGCATTTTCATTAAATGATCTTCCATAGAATCTCCTGGCTGCATACTGGCTCTAAAAAGCTTTCTCGAAAGTTGGACCACATTACACGCAGAAACATTGACATGTACTGCTTTCAATTTCTGCCATATTTCTTTTGCAGACTTTAATTCAGCTACATTTAAGAATTGATCATCCCCCAGACTTAAAAGAAGATAAGCCATAGCTTTGTCATGAGCCTTTTGATCTGCTGCTCCAAGCACACCTTGTGGGGGGTCTGCTACGATGTCCCATAATTCTTTTGCTTTCAAAAAACATTCCATTTTTGCAGCCCAAATTAAATAATTTTTCTTCCCCAATTTGGGTATTGGACTGTCTTTAAATTCCATAGCAGCAGCCATCCTGCTTTACTTTTCTTCTCTGCCTGTTCCTTTAACAACACAGACAGCTTCTTATCAGCTTTAAATTACAATGCAGTTTTAACTTTACTTCTTGAGCGATTTCTGGGCCCATAACCTGTCAGAGTTACGCAATAAATCAGAAGCTTCAAAAGATAACTGCATTTTGCTGATTCAAATAACTTCTTTATAAGTAGAATAAAACATTAACAATACCACACTTTGTTTCAGATCACATGTTGAGATGTTTTCATACTGGAGTATAATGGTGGACAGACTAAACCACGCCCTTCTTCTTGCTAAGTTTCTGGACATGCTCAATTAACACTTCAGCCAGATTGGCTGACTCAATCACATGGCTCTCCCAGTCATGAATATTCCAACATTTATGACGGTTGCAGTCATAGGATCATGTGATCACTTTTTGTGACTTTCTGAGAAGCAAAGTCAATGGGAAGCTAGATTCACTTAACAACCATGTTACTAATTTAACAACTGCAGAGATTCACTTAACAAATGTGGCAAGAAAAGTCATAAAATGGGGCAAAACTCACTTAACAAAAAAATTCTCACTTAGCAATATAAATTCTGGGCTCAATTGTGGTCATAAATTGAAGATATACGTGTATATCTTCACAGGAGCTACTAATCTAGTTCTGGTCCCTGCATTCCAGCTGGGCCAAAACTAAGACAGCCATCTTGCTTTCTCGTGAATCCTTATTTTCATAGAATCATTCAATCAGAATAATAATAAGGCTGAAAAGGTTCTTGGAGATCTTCTAGTCCAAACCTCCCAAGGCAAGAATCCTTATCACTATAGAAACTTTATATCAAGTGTTTGTGCAGTTCACTGAGTCATATTGTTTCTCCTTATGAATTGACATTCAGCTCACGTGTGTATCTAGAACCTATTTTTTTTCCTTATGGCATTGCACTTTGTGGGCAGGAAGGAAGATGTTTGTAGTGCTGACAAACGTTTTCTTTCTAGAATGGTCATTTGTCATCATTAATTTGATAAAAGATGCTGATTTAAGGGCCAGGGCTATTTCCATTCTCTGAAAGTCTTAGATGTAGCTTTCAAACTCTTCCAAAAGTTAATACTGAACAATTGTTTCTAATTTGATAGGAAAAAAGACATTATTAAATACAGAGGGAAGAATCATTAATTAAATTACCAGCTTTAATTACATTTCAGTTAGGTTTTTGGCTGGTTCTCCCCATTTTTTATCCTAACACTATCTCCCTTCTTCTTGGAATGCAGTCCTCATAGATACCTACACAGAATCTACTTTATTGTACAGCAGTTATTAAAAGGAGAGAACGCATAAAGTAGTCCTTGTCTTACAGCCATTTGTTTAGTGACCTTAAGTTACAGTATCCCTTTAAAAAGTGTCTTACAACTGGTCCTTGCACTTAATAACCATCGTAGCATCCCCGTAATCAATTAAGTCAATGGGAAAGCCGGATTCACTTAATGTCTACATGATTCACTTAACAACTGCAGTGTTACTTCAGTGCACTGAACAGACTTGCCTTTATCCCAAAGGCCCCTCTGGCCCCTCTTAAATTACTAGAGCTATCTGGGTATAGTTAAAAACAATGGCGTCTATGTGGAAATTAGCTATACCATCCTGTTTGAATCATTCAAGCTATGGTATTCCCTGTGACATTCTATGGAAGCAAAAGTTGGACTTTTTTTAGTAGCACAGGAAGAATATTGATGCCTTTGAACTTTGGTATTGGTGAAGACTCCTGAGAATATAATGGAGAGTCAAGAAAACAAACCAATAGTTCATGAAACAAAACAAGAGGTTCTTTAGGCTCAAATGATCAGGCTCAGATTATCCTATATTGAACACCTATGCGAAGATCCTACTCTTTGGAAAAGGTTCTAGTGCTGGCAAAAAAGGAAGAAAAGAGAAGCAGACTGGTCCTGCTTTCTCTACTAAGTGAGACCACGGTTTTCTGCCCTAGAACCTTCCCCTGGTGGCACCGCAAGCATCACTCATTTTTCTTGCAAGCTACTACTACAGAAAGCTCTATCATATGGACTCTTGGTCTAATCCAGCAAGATTATGAAGATCGGGATCACACGTAAACCATAGAAATCAAGACATGGTTGCTTTTGTTGCAACAATAAGTAGAACCATCCTTCTGGAAACTCCTAAAATAAAATGAGTTCCTGCTGCCAAAGATGACAGTGGTTGTTGTTTGTTCACTTCTGAATTCTGGTTGGCAATTGCAGTGACAAATGTGGAACCGGGTTTTTGTTGCCCCAAAATAGGGTGGGGGAATCATGTTGAGTGTTAAAAAGAACAGCTACGGTAGCTTTATGGGATGCTGCCATAATACTAGTACACTTGGGTATTTAACCATGGTGAAGTCTTTTTAGGGCAGTGGTTCTCAACCTGGAAAATGTTAAGATAGGTAGACATCAGCTCCCAAAATTCTCCGGCCACAATAGATATTATTCAAACCCTTTTAAAATTTGATATTGTTGTGTTTTTTCTTTTTCTTTCTTTCTAGAGGCTTCTTATGCCTATCCCAGCCTTAGTTCTCAACTCTAGCAAAAATCAGATAATAGTATTAAAAGCAAGCTGTAGTGGTGGCTACAGGAGAGGAATGAAAAGAAGTGATATAGGCTACACAATGTGCTTGCCCTCTAAAATTGGCTGGGCAAAAGAAAAGATGCCCACTTCTGGCTTGCTCTCTCATGTAATACCTGCAAGGACATTTAATACAATAGGCCAATTCCTTGAGGTTTAACATCATTAAACTTAAAGGCAGTCTCTTGCCTTAGTTCAGCAGGCTTATTTATGCACCATTATACTTTTTCTAGTTTTTAAAATTAAGATTACAACAATAATAATAAAATTTATTTCATATTTACGAGCACATCTGAGATTATTTAATAAAGACTGTTAATGAACTCACACCTGTGATTTGGGAGCGTACTGCAGTCAAACATATAGTTTATTATTGCTTCATTTGGTATTAAGAATTGTTAAGGAAAATGTTGTACGCCGCCCTGAGTCCTACGGGACTGGGCGGCCTATAAGAACTTTTAATTAAATTAAATTAAATTAAAATTATTGCTGTTCATTTGTATATCAGATCTCTTAAAAAATGTTCCCTAAGATAGTGAATCTATGTCATATTAAGGATTGTCAACCTCTAAGTGGGAGAACCAGCTAAACAAATTATTACATGGCATCTCAACAGAAAGTTGATCTCTGACAGTGAATAGCTGATATGTAATCTCTCTTGATACTGGAATTGGCAATAGACGATGGTGAAGCAGCATGGAAGATTTTCAAGTAAATCTATAATTTTTGTGTACTGTAAGAACAACAAACAGCGGGAGATAATTTGTTTTAAACATTCCCCATTGCTTTGTTAGGTACTCAATTTGAGGATGTTTTCTGTTGTTATTTTTCATTTACCGTTTGTAACTAAGTGAAATTTTGCATCTGCATGCACATTTTCTTTCCTTTTACAAGTGTAATAAAGAAAAATACGAGATGGATTCATGGTGTTCTCTGTGCTCAGCTCTGCAATGGAGATAAATGGGTCAGGAGTGCTGGAAGACTGCAGCTCTTGAGTTTCTCTCCTCTTTGTTTGGAAGAGAGGGAAACCGAAAACTAAGGTTTCCTGAAGAAAAAGGCCTCTGGTCAGGATCCTATTCATGGGAGAGATGGACATGGGTGCTGAAGAACCCAGCAAGGGGGAGGGGCTGTATTGCCCCAAAGGGAAAATTAAAACTGAATTTGAGAACACGATATTTGCATAAGAGTAGAAAAAATATGGATGGCCCCCCAGAACATTATTTCTCAACCTCAGCAACATTAAGATGTGTTGTTAATGAAGATTTCCAGTCACCCTGGTAGAGTTGTCTTGAAACTGAATCATGACAATTGGACTTCTTTTCTTTCTGGTTTAAAACTTTTTTTTAAAATCCATATAGTGAAATGGTGAAACATTTTAAATCAAGAAGAAAAAGAGTCCAGTTGCCATTAAGATGTGTTGAACTTCAACTCCCAGAATTCCATGCTGGTTGGGTGTGTGTGAATTCTTGGACTTGTGGTGCATGCCTCTTAATGTTGCTGTGGTTGAGAAACATTGGACTGCAAGGAAACAGAAGGATACTTATTGTAATATGATGGCTATCCAGATATTTGCAGTTATACTCTGGTAGCACTAGTTCAGGCAGTTATTACTGTTGGCCCAAATCTGATTCAGGGATAATAGTGTAGAAAATGATCTCATTCATTTTTTCTGCCTGGAAAGCACAATCAGTATCACTTTATCTCCTTTTCACTCACCCCACTTTTTTTGACTTGGTTTCCTTAACCGTGATGTAATGAATATAGCCATACTCAGTTGGATCTGTTCATGGTAATAATTTACATCCCATAGTGTGACTGCCAAGCCAGCATGCTAAACGAAGCAATCAACACTGAAACAGCATATTGTGTGAACCCCAAGCTCATTCTCCCTCACACACCCCAAGCTCAGCATGAAATGTAAAGACAGATTGTAAGATTTGCTTCCCTCCACCCTTTCCTTCTCCTTTTCTTTTTGAAATTCAGCACTGCCTTTTTGCAACTTTACTGTTCGCAATTAAGAACACAATGTCCCTGTTGCGCGCGCGCGCGCGCGCACGCACGCACACACACGCACACACACACACACACCCCTCCCTCATCCTTTTTCCTCCCCTCTTAAAAAAATTAAATGGAAAAACAATTCAAGGCTGGTTTCTTGCAATTTGCATCTCTGAACTGCAAAGTGAAATAACTAAAAAGGCTTTAGCCACTTCAGCAGAGAACACTGTGCTCTGCAATGAAGTATTTTGAGCAGAAGGAAGCTGCTCCTTCCACAGAAATCAAAACCAAAAGAAAAGCAGAACTGCCTAGTAGTTAGCTTAGCCAAAGACATTCTGACAGCCCTAGCAGGAGGGCCTATTACCCAGAGAAGGATGCACCAGCTCCTTTTCGGCAACCCTGATAACTGATGGCCAGTAGTTTCCATCATTGCTCCTTTCAATGCAGCCTTCTGTTCTCTGTTGTTGTTCCTGTTGCTCTGTGTCTGCTTTGTGAGCCAAAAGTACTGTTGTCCTTCTAGTTATTTTCAAGGGAAGAGAATTTTTTAAACAGTCTTTGGGGCTGCAACTCTGTAAGGAAGGATTTGCCTCCTGAACTCCATCCAGGGAAAATCGAGAGGTTGACTAAGGAAGGTGTGACCACTATGCCACACATAGATAAGTTATGAAGAAGGAGACCAACAGGTGGGCCATAGCTCATTTGCTCTCAGAATGAACTTTCCTGAAAGAGGCCAAGAAGCCTGGAAACAAAACAGCAGCTCTGTCTTTTGACCACCAAATCCTTTTGTGTGGCTGTAGATGATCAAAAGCCTAGAAACCTGGAGCTTTATTTTAACCTCTGCTGTATCAACTGTCACCAGAATAATACATATGCGCAGAGTCATAGGAAGTGAAATCATCCGTCCTCTTCATCTAGTGTCCAAGATCATCCTTTTTGTCCAAACAAAATAATAGGACAGTTGTAGGCTGCCAAAGCTACGAACGGCAGCATTTATGACTCACACATCTTAGAGCTCTCCTATCTTTGTGGCCTTTGCTAAACCTTCTTAGTCAGAAAGCTGCGTAGGAAGAAGTGCTACAAAACGACTTCTTATCACTCTGTCCGCCTTGGCAAATTAGGAGCACCCTCGGTGTCCTGAATCCCTGCCCAAACACCTCTTCCCTTCTCAAGGACCTTCACCCCCATCCAAAGTGTCACTCCTTGACTTATTTATTTCCTTCATTTCCTCCTGACTGCAGACAACCTATTTCAGAAGAGGATAAATCTGCTGCAAGATACCGTCAGCAAAGAAAATAAATTCTTCCCATGACAGTTGCCAGCTAATAATCACTGCAGTCCATTGTGATTAAATAAAAAGAACTGGAATCTTGTTCTTGTGGGAACTGGATAGTTTTTGGTCAATTAATATTTAAGGAAAAGGAAATGAAGAACATTTAAACAAATTAATCCAACTAAGAAGAAAAGCAATCAGATTTATTTTAATTTTACATTCCAATTACTAACATAATTTAGCCATTGCTGAAGACAATGATATCAAATTATTAAAGCATTTATAACCAGTGGTGGGATTTAAATTTTTCTACTACCGGGTTCTGTGGGCGTGGCTTGGTGGGCGTGGCTTGGTAGGGCAGCACCTTGCTGTGAGTGACATTGAGTTGGCCATGCCCACTCAGTCACATGACCCCCACCAAGCCACACCCACCAAGCAACGCCCACAGAACCCGGTAGTAAATTTTTTTTGAAGTTACAGCTATTGCAGTCTTTTTCTACCTATTGTTTTCTGCCCAGGGTCTGAGGTGGCTAAACTCAGAATCTGTCAAAGGCCCACTCCTGCATGCTGCCTGCCCTCCCTTCACCATGTGTCACCCCGTTTCCCCTCCTTCAGAGGCCCCGGTCCTTACTCAATCTCCCTGTTTCCTCTCCCATGACCATCTCTTTTTTCCTCCCGTGACCTTACCTTCCTCCCATGACTGGCTGCCAGGGAAGGCAAACCAGGGCTGAGCCGCCGTCGCCGCTGGGCTCCCTGCCAGCCCGCATTTGTTCGCCCCCTTGTCGCAAAAAGGCAAAAAAGAGGCGGCGGCTGCAGGCTTCTTGCACAGAAAACTACCGGTCTCCGCTTCTCGAACGCGCTGTTCTTCACACCGGCTGTACCGCACACCATAGAACAGGGCAGCGATGGCAGTGATGGTCATGGGACTGAAGCTCTTTTTTGACACATTCCAGAAGTGGAAGCAGGTAGTTTTCTGCGCAAGAAGCCTGCAGCCTCCGCCTCTTTTTCGGTTTCTCATGACAAGGGGGGCAAACAAATGCGGGCTGGCGGGGAGCCCAGCGGTGATGGCTCAGCTCTGGCTTGCCTTCTCTGGCAGCCAACTGTAGGAGGAAGGTAAGGTTGCGGATGAAGAAAGAGGTGGTCATGGGGGAGGACGTGGTGAGATTGAGTAAGGGCAGGGTCCTCTGAGGGAGGGGAAATGGGGTGACGTGTGGCGAAGGAAGAGCGGGCAGCATGCAGGAGGAGGCCCCAGAAAGGCCGGAGCTGGGGAATGGTACATTCCCCGACCTGGCCAAGGCGGGCGGTGAGCAGGTGGAGGCTCCGGGGCCTCAGGAAATGGCGCATCCCTGGGCCCTGGGCCCCGACCCAAGGCAAGCTTACCTTTGGTGAGCTAAGCAGACCAGGCTAGGTATGGAGGCGACTAGCGAGGTGATTAGCTGGGCCACCTGGTGAAGGCAACATATATAGGGCAGGTATGGGCTGGGCGAGCGAGTGAGTGGGTAGGGCAAGCGAGTGGGCAGACAGGGCGAGTGAGTGAGCAGCGAGTGGACGGGCGGGGTGAGCAGCGACCGGGTGACTGGGCAGGTGGGAGCGGGGTCACCCAGAGGTGGTATTTACCAGTTCGGCAAACCAGTCCAAATTTCCGCTACCGGTTTGCCCGAACCAGTTTGAACCGGCTGAATACCACCTCTGATTTATACCTAATATAGTTGTTTACATCAAGGTTCTATTTTTATTTTAAAAGAAAGATTAAAAGCAAGACTAAGACATCAAGATTATTACAATAAATATATTTTGAATTTGTCCCAAATATATTCTTGATTAAAATAGATTACTAAGGTTACTCAGTAACTTAAAAGATTGCTTAGGTTACTAAGCAAATGCACTATTTGTCTTTAAATCACTGACAGCTATTCTAGCTTAGGAGTCTGTATAGCTTTATTAAACAGCTGAGCTAATTCAATGAGACCCTGGAGTGAAAGTTTGTTTTGGACATAACTATAATAGGTGATGCTGATACCGGTTGGGAACTGGGAATTGTTTAAAAGTATTGCCTTACCTACATTCAGGTATGATTCCCCATCCCCCACCCCAGCATCTACTTGTAGGGAATCTGAAAAGTTTGTCTTAGGAGCAAATATTTCTGTATTTAAAATACCTAAGCAACTTCCTCATTGTATTCATACTATACATGCATGAACATTAAGATAAATTGTTTATGTGTATATATTGTCTAAATCAGAGGTCTTCAAACTTGGCAACTTTAAGACTTGTGGACTTCAACTTCCATAGCTGGCTGGAGAATTCTGGGAGTTGAAGTCCACAAGTCTTAAAAGTTGCCAAGTTTGGAGACCCCTGGTCTAAATACACATAAAACATGCACCCAAAACTTGAAACTTATCTAAAAATGTTCTATCAGCGTTTGTTGCAAAATCAAAACCAGACACACACAGATAACTGATTCAGCTGGATTCATTAACTTCTTTATAAACATAGTAACAGATACATTTATAATACCATTAGCAGAGTTCTTCTTCAATGTAGCAACAGTTAAAAGTAAAACACAAGCAGCTTCTAGTTCAGAGTTCAGAGAATACAGAATGAGCTGAGCCAACCCAGCCTTGAGCTTAAGTTTTCAGTTTCGAATCTCTGCACAGACTCAGAAGTGGTTAGCTCCCATTGGCTGACTTAGTTGCTATGCCTATTCATTGGCTAACCTTGTTAACATGGCTCTCCCAGTTCATGAATATCTTAACATGTTCCACTAAACTGATGGTTAATAAACCAGCAAAATTAAGAATACCCATCAGTCATGGCTCATGGCTTACTGACTTTTAATAGTAGATCATATGTTGTTATGCAGAAATTACAAAATTCCTTTATAGGTGAGAGACACCCACTTGCCTATCTAAGTCTAGAATAGACAGAAGGCAAAGTATATATAAGATATAGAAGTGGATTTCTTCTTCTTCCTCAAGGAAAAAACAGTCCACTTGTCTTTTGAAAAAGCAATTTTGATGAGTGAAAATATCCAAAAGTGAATATATTAATTATCCGATGGCTGATCAGCAAAGATTTCTGACTCCTCGTAGTTTGACAAGAGCAGGAACCCAATCCCCTCCCTCTTCTACAATATAGAAGCTTACGGATTTTTAACAGAATAACAAAATAACAGAGTTGGAAGGAACCTGGGAGGTCTTCTAGTCCAACCCCTGCTCAAGCAGGAAACCCAATACCATTTCAGATAAATGGTTGTCCAATCTCTTCTTGAAAACCTCCAGTGTTGAAGCACCCACAATTTCTGGAGGCAAGTCGTTCCATTGATTAATTGTTCTAACTGTCAGGAGATTTCTCCTTAGTTCTAGGTTGTTTCTCTCCTTGATTAGTTTCCATCCATTGCTTCTTGCCTTGCCTTCAGGTGCTTTGGACAATAGGCTGACCCCCTCTTTTTTGTGGCAGCCTCTTAGATATTACTGTTATGATATCACTCCTAGTTCTTCTTTTTATTAAAGTAAACATACCCAATTTCTGCAACCATTCTTCATCAGGTTTTGGCCTCCAGTCCGCTAATCATCTTTGTTGCTCTTCTCTGCACTCTTTCCAGAGTCTCAACATCTTTTTTATATCGTGGCAACCAGAACTGGATATATATTCCAAGTGTAGTCTTACCAAGGCATTATAAAGTGGTATTAACACTTCATGTGATCTTAATTATTGTTTTGTTTTTTATTTCAAATTTCTAAGAACTCTTCCAGATGGAGATGCAGATTGAGACAAGATTTCTACTGAACACACAGCACTATGACTAGGTGGTTACCATCCTGAAATGTCCTGGCATATCTTTATAGCTCTCATGATCTATTTTCCAAATAAATCATGTGAGGGGGTGATGTTCCTGTAGAAATGGTAACATTTCACCATCTAGTGTTTAAAGAAATGGGATATTCTGTCATTGGAAGGGATGGTCAATATGCCTGCCCCCCGCAGTTAGTTCTTGGCAGATCAATATGCCTACACCATGGGTAGCCATCAATGCATGATAAGGAGCTTTGGAGCAATGTGTTTCACTTTTTTAAGGAAGGAAGAAACATGTTTTAGTGGGAAGCTGAGTGGGCAGGAAAAGGCAACAACCACCATCTATAACTCATTGACAGTCACTTCTTTGTGAGCACCACAAGTTTACAAATAATCAAAATTTCAACTGGTATCAGATGAGATCAATGACAAAAAAGTTATTGAAGTCTAGAAGTATCCTAACTATGGTACATGTTCTTTGCATGATTATTGGGAACTTGAGGTTCTATGAAGAACGAATGCTTCAGGTTTAATGTCTGCCCACTATTAATCAGACTGGCAAAGATTCCCCAAGAGTTCAGGGAAAGGACTTTTCCAGCCCTACTACCCAAGTTCCTTTGAACTAGAAATGTTTGAGAGAATTGAAACTGGTACTTTATGCGTGCAAAGAATGCGCTCTGCCACCAAGCTATTTCTCCTCCCAATATTTCCCCTACCTCCTGCAGATCTAGGGTAGAAAATACAGATGCAATTAGGCTTCCCTAAATATGACACCTGGACTATCATGCGCTGGAACTTAATTTTTATGATGCTGAAAGTGACGCTACTAAACTCTAGCACAATTGGAAATGATCTGGCAACAGGTAAGAAAGCAACAATTTCCCCCTCCCCCCGGGGTCTGATTTCATTCCAGTAGTGATTGTCCAACTATGTGGCTTTATATAATGAACATTTATAACACCTCTGTAAAATGGAAAAGTTTCCAGCAATGTTGTGCAAGAGCAGAAAGAATGCATCCTCTCTTATTGCGTCAGATCTCTTTCTTTTCTTCCTTGACCTCCTAGATACTCCAGGCAACTGTCAGTGCTGCCTCTTAAGTTAACCCATTATTAGTTCAGTTCTCATTAGAGTAGGGAGGTAGAATTTAAGCATGAAAACAAAAGCTATGGAATTGTAGTTCATTGAAATCCGGAAGGCCATAGATTCCCCCTCCCCTTCCCATTCACGAACCATATAAGAATATGGGGAATAAGACCTCGCTGTTTACAAGCGATCCCTTGTTCCGGCCCCTCTGATGTGGTTCCATCTTGCTCAACCCGAGTACATGGTGACCGGGGTTTTCAGGGCCCTGGGCTCAAGCTGATGCTGTTGAATGCCAGGTCAATTGTCAACAAAGCTCCCCTGATACGTGATTTAATCACTGACGAGGGGGTTGACCTGGCATGCATAACTGAGACCTGGCTGGGCCAGGAGGGGGGAGTAGCCCTCTCTGAGATATGCCCAGATGGGTTCTCAGTGTTGCATCAGCCACAACCCCAGGGAAGGGGGGAGGAGTGGCTATTATAACGCGCCGGAATCTACATCCTCGTTGGAGCCCTGCCCCGGAGATTGTCGGGTGTGAGACGCTCTTCTGAAGTTGGACTTAGGGGTTCAGGTGGGCCTTCTGTTAGCGTACCTGCCTGGGCTGCATTACGAAGGCCCTGCCTGAGTGCTTGAGGCGGTAGCAAGCCTGGCGGTGGAGTTCCCCAGGCTTATGGTGCTGGGGGACTTTAACCTGCCTTCGATGGGCGAAACCTCTGGTGCAGCTCAGGAGTTCATGGATTCCATGACAACCATGGACCTGACCCAAGTAATCCAGAGTCCGACTCATGAGGGAGCTCACATGCTTGACCTAGTGTTTCTCTTGAGGCAGTGGAGAGATGATCTGAAGCTAGGGGATATAGTCACCACCCCGTTGTCGTGATCAGATCATTTCCTACTAGGGTTGGATTTCACAGCCTCACTCCTCCTCCGCAGGGAGGCGGGACCGACTAGGTTGTTCCACCCCAGGCACCTAATGGAGCCGGAAGGATTCCAGAGGAAACTTAGGGAAATACCTGAAACCCTGGTCCACAATTCATCTGAGTCCTTGGTGGCTGCCTGGAAAACCACAGCATCAGGGGCGTTAGATAGGATTGCGCCTTTGCGACCTCTCCATGGCAGCGGATCCCGGAAAGCTCCCTGGTTTACTGAGGAGCTCCGGGAGATGAAGCGCCACAAGAGACGTCTGGAGCGTCGCTGGAGAGCCAGTAAAACCGAATCCGACCAAACACTTCTAAGAACTTTTATTAAGTCTTATCTAGTGGCGATAAGGGCGGCAAAACGATCTCATTTTTTCACTCTTATTGCATCCACAGATTCTTGCCCAGCCACCTTGTTTAGGGTGACTCGCTCCCTCCTTGCTAAAGGGGGGAGCGAGGAACACTTGCAAGGTAGAGCTGAGGAAATCGCTCAGTTTCTGATGGATAAAGTCGCTCAGATTTGGTCGAACCTGGACTCTGGCTGGACAGAGTCCATTGAGTTGACAGGGGCAAGTCTTAGTCCAGCGTTGTGGGAGGAGTTTGAGCCAGCCACTCCTGATGACGTGGACAAGGCTGTGGGTGAGATGAACTCTTCCACCTGTTTATTGGACCCGTGCCCCTCCTGGCTGGTTTTGGCCAGCAGAGAGGTGGCACGCGGCTGGATCCAGGCGGTGATCAACGCTTCTTTTAGGGAGGGATCCGTACCGCAGCCTTTAAAGGTTGCGGTGGTGAGACCCCTCCTTAAGAAGCCTTCCCTGGATCCAGTGGATTTGAAGAACTTTCATCCGGTCTCCAACTTACCTTTTATAGGTAAGGTTGTTGAGAAGGTGGTAGCTTTTCAGCTTCTTTGGTTATTTGGAGGAAATTGATCATCTAGATTCCTTTCAATCGGGTTTCAGGCGCGGCTACAGTACAGAAACTGCCTTGGTCACCCTGATGGATGATCTCTGGCGAGCCCGGGATGGGGGTTACTCTTCCATCCTGGTGCTACTTGACCTCTCAGCGGCTTTCGATACCATCGACCATGGTATCCTTCTGCATCGTCTCGGCGAGTTGGGAATGGGAGGCACCGTTTTATGGTGGTTCTCCTCTTACCTCACCAATAGGATGCAGTCGGTGTTAACAGGAGGACAGAGGTCGTCTCCTAGGCCCCTGACATATGGGGTGCCTCAGGGTTCTGTCCTCTCGCCCATCCTGTTTAACATTTACATGAAACCGCTGGGGGAGATCATCCGTCGACACGGGGTGAGTTTTCAACAGTACACTGATGAAACCCAGCTGTACATTTCCACCCCATCTCAATTCAGTGAGGCAGTGGATGTAATGTGCCGATGCCTGGATGATGTCAGGATCTGGATGGGGAGGAACAGGCTCAAGCTTAACCACGACAAGACTGAGTGGCTCTGGATATTGCCCCCTAAGGACTATGTCGACTGGCCCTCCTTGGCTCTTGAGGGAGAAAAACTAACTCCCTCGGAACGGGTTCGCAACTTGGGAGTTCTCCTAGATCCACAGCTAAAATTAGACCAACATCTAACAGCTGTGGCTAGAGGAGCCTTTGCACAGGTTCGCCTGGTGCACCAATTGCGACCATACTTGGAGAAGGAGGCTCTACTCGCAGTCACTCATGCCCTTGTCACCTCTTGACTGGACTACTGTAATGCGCTCTACATGGGGCTACCCTTGAAGAGTATCCGGAGACTTCAACTGGTGCAAAGTGCGGCTGCGCGTGCTGTGGTGGGTGTCTCAAGATACACCCACGTAATACCCATACTCCGCCAGCTGCACTGGTTGCCCATTGGTCTCTGGGTACAATTCAAGGTGTTTATCATCATCTTTAAAACCCTACATGGCTTAGGTCCAGGTTACCTTCGGGACCGCATCCTACCTCATACTTCCCTTCGACCGGTCAGGTCCCACAGAGTGGGTCTCCTCCAGGTCCCGTCAACCAAACAATGCCGGCTGGCGGGGCCTAGGGGGAGGGCCTTCTCTGGGGGGGGCCCGCTCTCTGGAACCAACTACCCCCCGAGATCCGAATTATCCCCACCTTGCTGGCCTTCCGAAAAGCCATCAAGACATGGCTTTTCCTGCAGGCGGGGTGACTGAGACAATTTTACATCCTAAGTCTCCCCCGTGTATGTATGGTTTTATATGTTTTTTATAATTCTTTTAATACTGTTTTTAAATTTTATATTGTTTAGTTGTTCTTTAAATGTTGTACGCCACCCTGAGTCCTCAGGGAGTAGGGTGGCATATAACAGCACTAAATAAATAAATAAATAAATATTTCCTATTATCCCCAAGTCACCTGCCTTCCTCTGTCATGGAAGGGTAGATTTAATTGTGACAGAAGCACTTTTGGCAGCCATGATCAATCAGTTCTAGCTAGCTTTCTGATTCTCCATAATCTTGCAAGATGTTGGATCAGAATATGATCAGAAAATAAATGTATGTCTTGATCCAGCCGTACAGTAGTGCTTGACATGCTGGGATTTTAAAAGAATTTGTAATGTAAGTCCTTATCCTATTAGCCTCAGATATGAAAACTGACAGGATATAGCAGCTAAAGCCTTGAGCTAGGAGCCAAGAGACCAGGATCTAGATCACGCACAGCCACGGAAGTTACTGGGTGGTTCTAAAACGATCTCTTTTGGCCCAAAGTACCTTACACAACTGTTGTTGTGGGGAGAAACAAAAGGAGAATGCATTGTATACTAAAAAGAAAGCCAGGAGATAAATCTAATAAATAAATATAACGTGCCATTTTAATGTGCTATTGTTCTAAAACTATGTGTATGAAGTGCTCAGTGTTTCTTTTACATCGCATGTTATTCATTACTGTTTACTAGAAACACATTTGTCATTGTGGTATTTGCATGTTTATGTATCTGTGAGGAAGGGATCTTTTTACAGGTCTATTGCCAGATTTGCAGGCTCTCTGACAGTTGTTTCCCTAAAGTTACAGTTTCAATTTTGGGAACAGGGAAGGCAAATTTTGCCTTCACTTTTGGAGGCAAATTATGTGTAGTGTTTGCCAGGTTTTTGAAGATAAAGTTGCTCTCCTCCACCTATAATTGAAGGCTATGGTTTTTATTGGTTCGCCAAGTCAAAGATCACACCCAGGATCCTGGTTGGGCCTGTGTTGGTGGTACCAGTTTAATTTGCCGGCAAAAGAAGAGATTGAGAACTAGGGAGAATCTGGATTTCTGTTGTCTATTATTTCATCTTAGCTTGAAGCCCTAAGCCTGTCCCTTCTCAATCTGGTGTTCCTCAGATACATTGGGATCTCAACTCCCAAAGCAGCCAATGTGAAAACATTAGGGAAGGCTGAGCTATCAGATGTGTGCTATCATTCCTAGGAGAAATATATATTTTTACTAGGAGAACAGATGTTTTAGTTGCCATGAATTACACAACTGAGAAACCTTTTCTGAAGCTGTGTCCTCTGAACCTCAAGGACTATCATTAAGCCTTAACTAGTTGAAATTGTCAGTTCTTTTCTGGCAAAATTATTGAGCGGATGGTTATCATGGAAACACTGTGGACAGCAGCTAATTATCTGGCCCTACTTCAGTTGAGTTTTAGGCTTAGTCTTGCTATAGAAATGGCTATGAATCACTCAGATTGATGACCAATGTGAGCAAACTGGAGAAATCTAATTCTGGAAATCTCCCATTGGCTTTGAGTATCATAGGCCACACTATTTTAATGAATTAGGTTCTCTAATTAGAAAATGGTCTATGCAATATTTTGAGACCATGTTTCCCTGAAAATATGTCCCTGTCTTATATTTTTTTGAACCCTGAAATAAGCGCTTGGCCTTATTGCCATGCACTCAAAAGCCCGATTGGACTTATTACAGGGTATATTGATTGACATATCAACATATATCCTTCTAAGTATTATGACCATCTGAAATTACTCAGGTCTTATCTATTCTTGCGTCCATTTTCTGGGTCTCTCACTACACTTGATCTTAGTCAAAGAATGCAGTAAACAATTGAGGATGAGATCTTAGACATTATGGCCCCTTGATTCAATCTTTGATTCTACTTACTATAGAGTTGAGAGAGAGATTTTATAGTTGAGGCAATGAATTTTTGACTCTGACTTCCAGAAAAATCAGCCTCCCATCCTTATAATAGTGGTTTGCCCAGTAGGCTTTTTATCCCATTCAATTATCTAATTGACATTGTGTGAAATGAATTCGATCTGCACATTTTAAAGACTGAATAGAACAAGGAATCCCCATTCTGTACGAATAATGTACAACCGTCTTAATGTCTGTTATCAAAAATTTCAATAGATCTTACACTATGACTTATTCAGCAAAAAACAGCGTATCAGACTTATTGGATCCGATTGCATTTGTACAGAAAAGAATAAGAAATAGATAATTCATCATGTTCCGAAGATGCAACACTTTTGTGTTGTCCTGAAATTGTTACACACTGGTAAGTTGTCACTATATATATTAATTCAACAAACTATAAATGTATTAATGGCTAGGCAGTGGAAATGGATTTTATGTGCCCTTCCTATTGCTAAAAAATGTGTTCTTCAACATTGGAAAGATAACTGTAGGGCCCCAATAAACACCTGCTGTTATTTGCAATTTATGAATATTTTATTAATGAATTGCTTAAAGATTATGTGGATGATTTACAATGAAATATGCTCATCTACTGTAACTTCTATATAAATCTTTACATGCACATTTTCACATGTAAAAAGCCTTTATAGACTCATACTCATACCCACACAAACACAAACATGCATACAAAACATTTTTTGTTATTGCTGTTGCTTCTCCCCCCCCTTCCCCCCCCCCCCACCGTACTATTTTGCTTCTTTTTAAATAAGTAAAGGGCAAAAGGACTGGGCCCACAGTGGAGATATTTCTCTTTAACAATTGCTGAAGCATATTCAATTGCTAAAGCACAGCAGAATCCACAGCAAAGCATGATGAAGCCGAAGTGATGACATGTGTCTGGTGACATCATCAGGCAAATGCCACTTGATAAAAGTGCACTGAGTCATAGCGGTAGTATGATGATGCATGTTTATCCTCTATATTTATCAAAGGAATGTATAATCAGTTCCCAGCTCAACTTTCCCTGTTTTCCTAAGCCACTTGCATCATAATTGTGTGCCCATTTTGTCTGGTTTGATGCATTAATTTAATAATATCTTCGCTATCTGTCCTAGTAAATCATATTGGAAAACATACTTCCTGAATCATCTCTTAAAATAGGAAGGAATGGCTAAGTCTTGTTCTACAAGTTGTCCTTGACTTACGACCACACTTAAGCCCAATAATTACTATTGCTAAGCAAGGCAGTTAAGTGAGTTTCGCCCAGGGGTGGGTTCTAACTTACCTCGCTGCCGGTTCACTTCCTCTCGTGCTGTGTGGCTGCACCTCGTGGGCACGTGCGCATGCGCAATGGCAAAAAATCCAAAAAAATCCCCCCCAAAAGCCTAAAACAAGATGGTGACGCATGCGCAGTGCCAGAAACTTGGCTTCTGCACATGCTCAGAAGAAAAAAATAAATTAAAAAAAATTCATTTTAAAAAAAAATCCAAAACAAAGATGGCGGTGCCCACGGACTGGCACCGACCGAACCAGTTCTGTGACATCATCGCGATGTCATCAGCAGGTCGCTACTGGTTCGGGCGAACCAGTCCGAACCAGGAGGAACCCACCTCTGGTTTTGCCCCATTGTATGATTTTTTTTGCCAGAGTTATTAAGTGAATCATGTGGTCATTAAATGTATCTGGCTTCCCCCATTGACTTTGCTTGTCAGAAGCCAGCTGGGAAGGTTACAAATGGAGGTCACATGACCTCCAGGACAGTGCAGCTGTCATAAATTGCAGTTTATGCAGTTTATATATGCCAGTTGCCAAGTGCCCAATTTTTGACCATGTGACCATGAGGATATAGAACAGAATAACAGAGTTTAAGGAACCTTGTAGGTCATCTAGTCCAACCCCTGCTCAAGCAGGAAACCCAACACCATTTCTGATAGATGGCAGTCGAGTCTCTTCTTGAAAGCTTCCAGTGATGAAGCTCCCACAACTTCTGAAGGCAAGCTGTTCCATTGGTTGATTGTTCTGTCAGAAAAATTCTCCTTATTTCTAGGTTGAATCTCTTCTTGATCAGTTTCCATCCATTATTCCTTGTCTTCAGGTGCTTTGGAAAATAAGTTGATCCCCTCCTCTCTTTGAGAGTCCCTAAAGTATTGGAACACTGCTATCATGTCTCCCTGGTGCTTATCTTCACTAGACTAGCCATGCCCAGTTCCTGTAACTGTTCTTTGTGTGTTTTAGCTCCAATCCACTAATCATCTTTGTTGCTCTTCTCTGCTCTCTTTCTAGCGTCTCAACATCTTTTTTATAGTGTGGTGACCAAAACTGGATGCAGTATTCTAGGTGTAGTCTTACTAAGGCTTTATAGAATGGTACCTCATGTGATCTTGCAATTTAGGATAATGTTAATGCAATTTAGGATTGCATTGGCTTTTTTGGCTGCCACTGCACCCTGTTGGCTCATATTTAATTGGTATATATTTAATTGCATATTTAATATATATATACTTTTGGTTTTTCTTACCTAAGCGTAAGACTTTACTTTTCTCTACATTGAATTTCATTTTGTTAGTTAGGGTCCAGTGTTCAAGTGTGTTAAGATCCATCTGGATCTTGAGCCTATCATCCAGGCAGGGTGTTGGCTATTCCTGCCAGCTTAGTATCATCTGCAAATTTGATAAGTTCCCCTTCTATTCCCTCATCTAAGTTATTTATGAAGATATTTAAGAGTACTGGGCCTAGGACAGAACCTTGCGGTACCCCATTGCTTACTTCCCTCCATGTAGTACTGCCATGGTGTGTGTGAAAGTGTGAAAATCAATTATTTTGATACAGCTTTACACTGAGATGCAGTAGAAATAAATAAATAAATAATGTATCTTTGTATTTCACAGAATGGAATAATTAATTTACTGTACTGTTTGAATAATTTTAGAGTTTTTTCATCTTTCTCCACTATTTTCTTTTTAATTGTATGTAATACATAACAAACAAGCGGCCTAGGACTATAAATACATTTTCTTACGTATTATTGGGTTTTTCTTCTAAGGAACGCTCACCTGGTTCCTAATATAGTATATTTGCCAATGCAAAATTCCTTTTAAAATTGGCAATGCTTTTAATATACAGCATGTATTCTTCATGCCACAATCCTCTTCCCTGTTTTACAATGTTGTCATTTTGTTTTGTATTTTCACTGTGTTTTGTTTTGTCAACTGATCAGGTAATTGTTTATTGGAGGCAGATTTTTTTTAATGACCTTATAAATAAATGCTCAAAAAGTGTTGCACCATTTACATACAGGGAAGAAATAGTGGGTCTACTTAGGGACATCTTTGAAGTGAGACTTACAATTGTTTCCTATCCCAGGAGACAGCAGCCCTTGCAAATGACCCCGATTTACTGCCTAGCTTCATTGTTGGTACCATTAAAGTTGACACAACATTGGAAAGGGCATAATTTGGTACACTTTTTGAAGTTTCCACCGAACAACCCCTCCTGCCCATAGCAAGAAGTTCAAGAGTCCAAGTTAGCCAGAAAGACCAGTTATTTGCCCTGGAAATTCACTCAGGTGCAGATTAGCTGATTGATAATTCAGTACTCAAGGAAAAGCATTCTGCACATGCTCAAAATGATTAACTTGTATTTTGGCAAGGAACTTTGCTTTTTTCTTTCTTTCTTTTAATGAAAGGTAAAAGATCATGGAGCCTCTTCACATTTTATTCCCAAAGCTGGTATTTATGCCATGAGGCTGCAGAGAGGAAGAGAAATTAGATTATATCTTCAGTGTGGTTGATAGATAGTTGCCCTGGCTTTTCTCCACTGCTCTACTAACAACTAGACACTACTCTTCCCTCTGCAGCTCCTTTCCCCTTGCAAGCTGGGCAGGCTGGGGCCTGTCTTAATAGTGATACATAGGTGATACATAGTTCTCCTGATAATAGTGTATGTATAATAGTGATCAGCGGTGGATTGCTCCCAGTTCAGACCGGTTCTTAGAACGGGTAGCACTGGCAGCGAGAGGCTCTGCCCACCCGCCTGGGACTCTTTTGCTCATGCACGCAAGCACACACACGAACCAGTAGTAAAGGGTTTTAGAACCCACTACTGATAGCAATGTTCCCTGTAACATCAGAAAACAGCACGCGGCAGAAAGAGACTGCCACGCGGCGTTCTCTTTTCATGTGTGCGGCTGCGCAGGTGCACAGCCTCTGCCATTAGAAAATGCCGCGCAGAAGTTAGAAACTTCCACGTGGCGTTCTCTCGTTACGTGCACAGCTGCGCAGCCACGCAGCTTAGAGGGAACAGTGACTGATAGTGAAACATAGTTCTCCTGAAAACCTTTCCTGCAAGGTAAAAACATTTGAAACAAACAAAGTTTTGGAATGTATGTGTGAACTGGAAGATGCAAGGATTCCAGAACCATTCTATCGAGACAACACATCTGAACAATGGCTTGCTTTTTATGTTCAGTTGTCACCTTGGCTTTTTTAACTGACCTGCACCTGAAAAAATAAAACACTTAATAGGCAAACAAATTCCAATTCATGTTTCCTGTGTCATTCAGTTTGCTGTAGCACTATGATAATGATGATGTAGTGTAACGCTTCTCAACTTTAAGATATGTAGACTTCAACTCCTAGAATACCTTAGCCAGATGGCTGTTAAAGTCCCCATATCTTAAAGTTGCCAAGGTGGTGAAATATTAATCTAGTGTTTTAAAAAGCTATTTTGCATACCTTATTTACAGGAGGGTTTTTAAAACCCCACATCTTTATATTTCATTTAACAGGGAATTTTTCAGAATGTATAGACAAAAATTAAGATTTACCCAACTACATTTGGTGAATCTTTATCTGCTGTTGGAAGCACTTACTATCCTTACCTGCCTGTCATTTCTTTGCTTTTCCTTCCTCCTCCCCTCCTCCCCATAAATACTTTCTTATGACTCTGCAGAGGCAAGAAAATATATTTTAGCTCTTGGCAATGACTAAAAGACATTTGATGGTAAAAATTATCTAAACGCAGGTCTGGTCTACCCGAGAGGAAATGGTGTAAAAAAAAAAGAGTTGTTCTCCATAGCACCTCAGCCAATCAGCCAATACCTTTCTTTGACCACACCTACCTGGCCGGCAGGTGCATAAAAAGAAAAAAGGAACAACACTCCAGAGCTCTAAGTAACTGCTGAAGAGCTGGGACTTGACTTCTCCCCTTCCCTGAATTCCTGCCACTTCTCCAATCTACCTTTGGAAATCCATCAGTCATGCTTTTTTGGCATAGCCAACCTGATCATTACTGGCCAAGTCCGGGAGAAATGTATCCTTGCCCTGGCAACAATCTCATAAGGTGAGCAGCTTCTTTTTTCACCCCTCCCTTTCTAGCTATGCCAACAGCCGGGATCTGCAAGAATAATAATAATAAGAATAAGAAGAAGCATGCAAGTAAATCTACTTGTTCGTGATGGGATACATGAAATAGTTGTAGTGATTCGGCTTCCAGAATTTTGCTTATTTCAAGAGAATGTCTGGAAAGCTCACAGTCAGACTATCAGAGAGGATGAAGACACTGGTATATTTTGCTCCCTCTTTCTTCCCAGTACTTTGTATGCCGAGTTGTCATTCTACTCATATAGGATTTGCATGGTGCTATCCTGGATAGTTGCTATAAAAAGATTTCTCATCTATAAGTTGGCCTCTTCCAAATTTAAAGTCACTGAGTTTAACTTGTTTTTCCCATTCTGTGGCTAAATGAGGGGAATTAAGTGTTGGCATCAGAGCCAGATCAAGGAAAAAGAATAATGGCACACATTGTCCATTTCTTTGCTATAAACTGACATGAGTGACAGATCTTGTTTCCGACCATGTTCCCATTTAACTTCTGGAGGCAGCCAGGTAGGTAGCTTAAGAATGGCACAGCAGGGAGTGTGGGGGCCCATCTTTTGCTCTGTTGCTGCTTGAGAAGATCAAACTCAACGTCTAGCAGGAGCTGGATCTTGCTCAGAGGCTAATGGGAAGACTTTTCTTAATTCCATTCAAATTCCTTCACTACCAACCTTTTTAGTATGCAGAGCGACACTTCTCTCTGGAATTGCTATTCTCCCCCCCCCCCTTATTTCTTCCCTCATCTTTTTTGGATTACATTTAAGGGCTGTTTAGTTGGGAAAAATAGGGGCTAAGTGTTAAGCAGTGTTTCCCAACCTTGGCAACTTGAAGATGTCTGGACTTCAACTCCCAGAATTCCCCAGCCAGCGAATGCTGGCTGGGGAATTCTGGGAGTTGAAGTCCAGACATCTTCAAGTTGCCAAGGTTGGGAAACACTGTGTTAAAGTATCCACTTCTACACAAATATTAATGATGCACAAGCCCTTGCAGCCTTTTTAATTGTGGCACTCTCACTGCTCATCACAACTACTCTTCTCCCTTATAAGACCTCCAGCTTCTTTAGCCAAACCTTCTTTCACCAGCTCATTTTAACGGCATCTCAAGAGGAAGAGGTGCCAGTTGAAGTCCAGAATTGCGGCCATGCACCAAAACATTTGTATATGTATATATATATATATATATATATATATATATATATATATATATATATATATATATATATATATATATATATATATATATATATATATATATATATATATATATATATATATATATATATATATATATATATATATATATATAAATTTCACTTTTGAGAGCTCAAGGTCAGAAATCCAATTCCAGAAAGCATGAAACGTTTCTGTGAAGTACATTAGGTAGATAGTCAGTCACCCATTGGCCCAAGGCCACCATATCATTAGTAATTTGGCTAGAGACATTTACAAAAAGCCTTTTTGTGATGCAGCCTTTTTATATGCAATAGAAAACTGAGCTTCCATATAACTTATCTGTGGGAACAGGCAGAGAGAATTTTCGCTTTTTACTCCTCCCTTTCGAAATTGTTGCTTGCTACTAATGACTAATACTGGTATATATTGTGATAAAGACTAATTACACATTTTACAGTCAAACAACGTGCACATGTAAAATTGACACTAACAATGTCAATGCAGAACAGAATGTGAAAGAGAATTAATTTTAAAGTAAACCAGCCAATGTAGACTTAGCATTCGAATTATGGTTAGTTTAAGATATTATCATTGCATAGTATTACAGGCAGACTTGAAAAATTTCTCTGGGCTTTTACTAAAACTGCAAGATCTGCTGATCCAAAGTGAATACCAAATAAAGACCGGTATTTGTGATGTGCTAAAAATTAAGTGCCTCTGAGCATGTCCTCAGCTGAGGAATTTACAACCAATGCAGGATTCAGAAGGGAAGATTGTTAACATGAACCAACCAAGGATTAGAAAGCTGCAGAGATCTACTACCTCTTGCTTATTTGCAAAAGGAAAAAGAAAAAAAAGGTGCAAAAATAACAAATAATCTTGGAGAAAATGCACTTTGTAACTCTTCCTTTCATTGTCCTGCCGTTTAGCTACTACACAGGTATTTACAGGTTGTGTTGATTGGCACATGACCTGTAACTTCCTGCTGATTATCTTTTTTGGTTTTAATGGTGTTACTTATTGTGTTTTGAAATCTGTTTATTATTTTGTAATTGTTTTAATTATGTGAACTATCCAGAATCACAAATGGGTGGCTACACAAATTGAACAAGTACAGTACATTTTTGCAGTACTTTCTTGGTTTCTGAATGTATTTTACATATTTTACACTGAACTTTACTTGAAAATCTCTCTCCCTTTCCCTCTCCCCCTTCTCCCCCTCCCCCCCTCTCTCTCTCTCTCTCACACACACACACACACACGTCTTCCTCTTGGCAAACCCTACTTCCTAAAGTTTTCATTCGCAAAATTTTGGAATTCTTTGCCATTGCTTGCTTCCTAGAGCTGAGAGAGAGTGGCTGGCCCGTAGCTGGCTTTGTACCTAAGGCAAGATTATAACTCTCAGTTTTGCAGGTTGTAGTCTGATTTAATTTAATTTAATGGATTAATGATGCATTAACCACTACACCAAAGTGACATTCTTATGTCTCTTATCCATACCTTTTTCGCTATTGCAGAGAGCCACTGGCGCTGCCATTCCTAAAGCAGGAAGAACCAAACATCTCAACATCAGCTGAGCAGCATTGCCCATCTTTCCAGTATATTCTGTGTGCCGTTACCTCTCCAGCTGTCAAACAGCATGAGGAAACTCTCACCTATCTCAATCAAGGTAAGATTTTATAAATCAAGGGAGGTGGTGCAGGAGAGAGGGGGAAAGTGACCAAGTTCTACTTAAAAGCTGCCCCCTAGTGGTAAACATAATGCATTAGAGGCAGGTTCCACTGCCTAAATAACACTGTGACACAAAAATGACTGGATTCACACACATATACAAACCCCACCCAAAGCCTCTACTGTTGGGAAGAGAAAGGTGAATTACAGACCTTCCGTGAACTGACAGCTGAACCAGGTAACAATAAGGCTTTCAACCATTTAAATCCTAACACATTGCAAGATTGATTGTCTTTCTAATTAAAAGCTAAAGGTTGCATTTTATCCAGCAGAAGATCTTTTGTTAGAACTATATACTGTGTTTACACAATATGCTTAATCTGATTACTGAATTAACTCATTGTCAAGGCTTGCACAATATATTTTACCAAAAACTAGCCACATGGGTTGGGTCTGCACAATGTGTTACTTTTTTTTTGGCTGCCTTAACACTAACATAGCATAGCATTGGTGTAAGAATGCATGGTGAGTTTTAGCAACTGAATTTAGACATATAGAAGTAAATTCTACTGAAACATATTATTTTCACAAATGGTTTTTTTATTTTGTTGCTATGCTGTGAATATGTTCATATAAATCAGTGTTTCTCAACCTGAGCAATTTTAAGATGTGTGAATTTCAACACCCAGAATTCCCTGCTGACTTTGAAGTCCATACACCCTAAAGTTGCTTAGATTGAGAAACATTGATATAAGGTGGGGGGGGGAGATAATTTTAAAAGCAAAATTATAGATGATCTGTGGAGATGCAGTTATGGATTGTTATTGGTTGGATTAAGACTAAAATCAATTTATATTTAAGATTAACAGTAAAATAACTGCAATATTTTTGCTTATATATGATGTGAACTGTGCCATCATGCTTGGTGAATTTATGTCTTAGCACAATCATGGGTTATTTAAGTATGATTAAGCAAATCACAGCTCAGCACCATTTTACAGGCCTGTCAAACTGGTGGCCTGCAATCCCGATGCGTCATGCGCAGGCCACGCCCACCCTAGCTCCACAAAGGCAAAAAATGTCATGATATGTCATGATACGTCATGTGACGCGATTGAGTTTGACATCTGTGATCTAAGAACTCAACCCTTAAGAGCTCCTCTACTTCAAAACATACCCAATATTTTTAAATTTATAGACATTTAAATGTCTATAAACTTGGTACATCAGTCATAATAAAATGAAGAGAAAATTATAAACTAATATTCAGCTATAATGTTTTTAATAGTTCTTTTTGTACTTTTAAAGGAATGGAAATTTGGGAATTGTTAAAATAATTTCATATACTTTGTATGTTATTGTTAATTTCTCAATGATATACTGAGCAGTAATTTAGATTCTCAGTACTCCTTCGTTCACTTACTTACATATTTCTCTTCTTCATTTGAAAATGTATTAGAAAACAAACATGGAACATTAAAAGATGATATTTTGGATTTTGAGGAAATGTTTGGCATATTTGGCCAATCTCACATTCCACATGCTGTATTATTATTTTCCAGGGCAATCATATGAAATCCGGATGCTGTGTAATCCCAAAATAGGTGAATTTGCTGAGGGACGGAAGCTGCTGAAGGTAAAGCATAGGATAGGAGAACTGATTGGCATTTTTGAAAATTGAGTCCTCATGAAGCTTCATCTTATAACAAATTATGGAACTCATTCACGCAACATTACAATTTTTCTAAAAGATCCAATTCACTGCCGTTGGAATAGTAGAACCCATAATTAATCATTAATTCCTAGAGAAACAATTGTTTTCTTCAGAAACTCTCAGATCCTGAATATTCCCATCATGGTTTGCTTGCAGAGTTTGTCTGAAGAAAATCTTGTTCAATAGATAGTGGGCTGAAAATTAATCAGAACAGAACTTTATATAGTTCAACCTATTCAGTGTTTTTGAGGCAAAAGTCACAGAGTCCAAAAATTCATTCCCACCAACATCTCTTTGGTCTGATGAGTGGTGCAACCATTAAATCTAATTAAACCAATCTCACAGTATTTCTCCTATGTGCAGCCTAAAGAACAACCAGTTGTCTATGACTCAATGCAACTCTCTGGTGGTAGAAATGGATTAAAAATATTATTGGCTCTCCCCCCTCCTCTCTCTCTCTCTCTCTCTCTCTCTCTCTCTCTCTCTCTCTCTCTCTCTCTCTCTTGATCAGAGTGTAATCAGAGTGGTCTTCCATGACCGAAGACTGCAATATACAGAACACCAGCAATTAGAGGGATGGAGATGGAACAGGCCAGGTGATCGCATCCTGGATATTGGTAAGGTGTATTTTCAAAGGGGCAGGAGCGGTATTATCTACCTAAGCCCCTAACTTGGAATGTGCTTTCATAACAACCTTCCAAAGAGATTGTAATTGTTAAGAATGCCTGCTCTGAACACAGAGAAATGGATTGATCATTTCAGCTCTGCTATACAGGTAGCACTTGACTTATGATTACAATTGTTACCAGAATTTCCATTGCTAAGTGAGGTGGATGTTAAGTGAACCATGCCCAATTTTACATCCTTTTTTAAAACCAATGTTGTGTGCATCACTGCAGTTGTTAAGTGAATCATGCAGTTATTAAGCTTCTCCTATTTGCTTTTCTCGTTGGAAACTGGCTGGCAGGGTTGCAAATGGTCATCACAGGTCCCCAAGATGCCGCAACCATCATAAACACATGCTGGTTGCCAAGCAGCCAAATTTTGATCACAGGTCTGTGGGGGATGCTGCAAAGGTCATCAGTGCAAGGATTTGGTCATAAGTCATTTTTTTCAGTGCCTTTATAACTTTAACAGGCCATTAAATGATCATTTATGTCAAGGACTATGGGTAAAAAATTGCAGATGTTCATTTAACAGTATATCTTCTCCATTTAGAAGGGCTGCTCCATGGACCTTTTTGTTCCCGAAGCCTTAGCCTCTACCACAATACCATTACAAACTTTTGGGACACAATTCTTGGCTTATCTGCTGTTTCACCAGCATCTAATGTTTTGTCTTTCCCCATTTTCATGCCTGGTCTGTGCTTGGCTGGAAGAACCTTTCTATTTTAATCTATACTTGCCATCCCCTGCATCCGTCACACAGTACAATAAGAGCATTCTAATTAAAAGCGCAGACTTGCTGCCCTTACAAACACTTACGTACTCTTTGGCGAGTCAAAAAAGTCAAGATGCAGAAATCTGTCCTTTAGTTTTATTTATTGTCTTGGTTTTGCTCTTGAAGCTTTATTTGTAAAACCAGATGTATAAACATAACATTTTTTTTATGAACCTCTTTCAGATTTGCTCTTTTTTTAGGTTTGTCCTTTATTTTTTCAAGAAAATATGATCACTGGTGCATTTTTTTTTTCCGCAAGAGGCAGTCTTCAGGGCAAAGTTGTGGCTGCCCTGTTGACTTTATTGACGCCCTCCTCCTCCTTCTTCTGTCAGGGTTCCAAGTAACACCCCCAACGAAAGAAAACTCCGAGGCATAGATTTCCTCAACGTTCCATTTTATTAGAGATGTCATATTGGCACATCTGGGAAAACCCGAATCTGAAAGCTTCCAGTTTTCCACACCCAAAAGAAAGTTCAAGTCCCTGCCCCAGCACCCACATGTCCATCACATCGTCCAATCAATGCATCGTCCCAACTGGAGATGCTTCCCAGTCACACACCCCTCCAGGTGCAGGGCAGAGTGGCCTTGACTCTCAAAAAAAGGAATGTTATTTTGACTATATATATATATATATATATATATATATATATATATATATATATATATATATATATATATATATATATATATATATATATATATATATATATATATACACACACACACACAATCCCCCCTCCCAGTTTCCCACAGCACTAATTGTGGCAGGCCTGAAGATCCAACGCCCATATGGTTTACAGGCCTGACACCTTCCTTGGAAAGAGGACTGCAGGATTGTCAAGCCAGCTATCCCCATGAAAAAGTTGAGAAGGAATTTTTTTTGGGGGGGGGAGAAAGAGTATGGGAAACATTCTTTACTTGATCAAACTGGGATTTCCGTGGCTGATTCCCTGCAGCTTCCTCTCCCCGCCCTGCCCCCCAGACCCTCTGCTCCCTTTTCATGAGCGGGTTCTGATAGGTTTTTCCTTTTCTGGCCTGTTGTAGATATCCCCATGTCTGTGGGCATTCTGGAGCCCCACATGCCCTCCACTTTGCTCAACACTGTGGAATTCCTGTGGGACCCAACTAAGCGCACTTCAGTCTTTCTGCAGGTGGGTAGCAACCTGCTGGTCAGTAGGCTCGTCTTCGTCCCCGTGCCCTTTCATTTGCTTTTATGAAAACAGTAGTGCAAATTTTACAACAGTCTTAAAAGCAATGAAAGCCCCCTCCCCCTCAATAATCAGGAAAAAAAGAGCCAGTTTGGTGTAGTGGTTAAGGTGCTGGCCCAGAAACCGGGGGACTGAGTTCTAGTCCCGCCATAGGCACGAAAGTTGGCTGGGTGAGGAATGGGACAGCCAAACTCACCTCGCAGGATTATTGTTGTGGAGAAACTAGGAGGAAGAAGGGATATTATTTTGTTCGCCACCTTGAGTTACTTATAATAAAGGTACCGTAGTAAAAAAAATCTTATTTAAAAAAAATAAGAAAAAAGCAGGTTTCCCACAGGACCACACCAATATTGTGATTCAGCTCTTCCTAGTTTTGCTTCCTGCATAATTTTGAAATGGTCACCGCTTTACACAACAAATAAGCCCAAATCCTGTGCTTAGAGCAAGTATATACTAGATCAGTGATGGCGAACCTATGGCATGGGTGCCACAGGTGGCACGCAGAGCCATATCTGCTGGCACGCAAGCCGTTGCCCTAGCTCAGCTTCAGCGCGCATGTGCGTGCACGCCAGCTGATTTTTGGCTCGTGCGGAGGCTCTGGGAGGGCGATTTTGGCCTCCGGAGGGCCTCCAGGGTGGCAGGGGGAAGCGTTTTCGCCCTCCCCAAGCTCTAAGAAAGCCTCTGGAGCCTGGGGAGCCAAAAAACGGGCCTACTGGGCCCACTGGAAGTTGGAAAATGAGGGAGTGGGGGGTCATGCACGCATGTGCAGGGGGGGTGAGGCAAGTGGGGGGGCTTTGAATTATGGGTGTTCGGCACCCGAGGAAAAAAAGGTTCGCCATCACTGTACTAGATGGATATTGGTACGATGATAGAAATGTTTAGAATATGTATGAAAAAGATATAAGGGGAATCTGCAACGAAATGGGTCAGCATGGATTATTCCTCATTTGGGATTTCAGCCATCAATTCTTCTTTGTTCTTCCCCACCAAGTTAGTGAACATTTCACGGTCAATGGGCACACAGTAGATTACATTAGGGGACCCTCCACCAATTACCCCCCTCCCAATTTTCATTATATTTTGACAACCCTGTGACTACCCTACCTGCAGATTTCACTCCCTTGTGTCTAAATGATGTTCTTGCTTCTTAAACAATGACCTTCAAATTGCAATAATTGATTTGTATAACCCCAGCTTTTATGTACGGAGGGGGGCGGGGAAGAAGCAAAATTGGCTTTGAAAGGAAAGGCTGTAGATCAATACCAAAGTACCTGCTTTCCACACAAAATGAACCAGGGTGATACATTAAAAAAAATGTTGTGCCCCAAAACTGTGCAGCCTTTGCCAGTCAAGATCAACAATACCAGCTACAACAAAGCATTGGTACTCTCACTCTAACTGATCAAAGGAAATTTCACAAGATGAGAGAGTAGTTATGAATGCAGAAAATGGTGATTGTATATTACTTCCAGAAAGTTAATTGCCCCTCCACACTAATTATGGTAAACCAATGGTGTGTGAAGGGAAGCATGGTACCCAGGTCCTTCATTCACCACTTAGGGACCATCGGCTGGATAGATATGCTTGTGGTCTGATCCAGCAGCATTTCTCCCAACTGAGAGAGGCATGACTGTTTCCTCTTTCTTTCTTTGAAACAGGTCCACTGCATTAGTACTGAGTTCACACTTCGTAAGAATGGTGGGGAAAAAGGGGTCCCCTTTCGCATCCAAGTTGACACCTTCAAGCCCAACGAGAAGGGTGAGCACATGGAACACTTGCACTCTGCCAGCTGTCTCATCAAAGTCTTCAAGGTAATGTAATGTTGCCTGACTCAGTAGGGGCAAACACAGTTGTTGAAAGGAAGGATTCCCTACTACAAGGATACTACAATTCCTATTCCCTGCCCTGGGTACAGTATAATGAAAGCAGGACGGAGTAAAAGAATCATTGCCAAGTTAAGGTGGAGGATGTCAAAGCTTAGGGGATGCCAATGTCATCCCTCCTTCCAAATCATTCTAAAAATGGAAATTTTCACATTGGCCTAAGGGGACCATGTATTCTTCAGCCAGCACTGCTGCCAAGCAGGCTTCTCTGTTTGGAAATGGAATGAGAGCTGAGTTAAAGGCTGTTTTGTTGGGTGGTAACAGTCTTGGGCAATATTGTTCATGTGTGAACATTAAGGATCTAAGTAGCAGAAAGAATATTTAGATTGTCTGGAAGACAAAATAATCAGCAGAGGCTGGTCATATGTTCCACTGCCACTTATCCAACATACATTACTATATGCAGAGAAGTTTCATGAGATGCATGATTAGTTGACATGAGTCGAATGTTGCTGAATAGCTGCTGTATTTTAAGTGAGGCTGTTTTCCCCCCCAGCCCAAAGGAGCAGACCGGAAACAGAAAACAGACAGGGAGAAGATTGAAAAACAGTCCCTGCAGGAGCGGGAGAAGTACCAGCCTTCATATGACAGCACAGTATTGACAGAGGTACTTGTGCTTCTTCTCGCATCCTTTTTTGCTGTCTTGCTAAAGAGCTCTGTGTGATTTAAAAGTTTACTTTCATTAGCAACATATGAAGTCAGTCCAAGAAGGATAACCTCCAGAATTTATGTGGTTGAAATAAAAGGCAAAAATAACATTTCACAACATTATCTATGTTTATTTCCTAAAACAAAATGGATCGATGACATCAGCAAGTATTGCAGGCCCAATTGGCAAAAGAAAGCTCAGGACAGTATAGGTTGGAAACATGCGGAAGAGACCTTTATCCTGCAATGGATACACAATGGCTAAAATGATCACACACACACACACACACACACACACACACACACACACACACACACACACACACACACACACACACACACACCCCTTGGTTTATTTTTAACAATGATTTGAATAAACTACAATGGCTGAATTCATACATTTCACTAAATCATTAGTTTACACACTATGCAGACTATAATAGCTGGGATTATACGAAATGCACCCATACCTTTGCTAATGAAACATGCAGTAAAATGTCATGTGGGACAGTCCGTTCCAACACGCCAACCAGCCATGACCTCTCCCATAATATCCTGCTTCATTTCAGAATGATAAACTTGCTTTAAATTCAGCAATTGCAGAGTGCAAATTCCAGGATATAACATTTATCTCCTCCCATCTATTTCTTCCTATGTTTTTCCTTAGTGTGCCCCTTGGCCTGAAGTTTCCAGCAATCTGAATAGTCCTCCACCAACTCCTGGTCTTGTCTCTCCACACCCCTTCAAGCTTCAGACCCCTGAAAGGTACACTAGGCTGAGCCATCTATAACAGCATTCCTTCTCTATTTTGGTCTTGGGATATCTGTAATATAAACTGTCTTTGTTGCTCTTTTTTGGCAGGGTCTGCTCCTCACCCAGTTATGCCTTGGACAGCTCATCAGAGAGCATGGCAGAGGTAACAAATAGCATCTGTAGGCGGGTGGAACTATTTACGAAGGCCATATTATTAAAATAAAATAAATGAAGTTTAAATAAAATTCAGATGGATCTTTTGATATTTTGAATTTGTCCAGATCCTGTTCTCCATTAAACTAAAGCAAACGCTTTCAGAGAAAGTGCATTTTGTGAACCATTCTACTAGTTAACTATGAGGTTTAGTTTAGTTTAGTTTAGTTTAATTAAATTTATATACCGCCCTTCTCCAGGGGACTCAGGGCGGTGAACAGCCAAGTAAAAAATACAATATAAACATTAAAATACATTTAAAAGAAAATATTCTATGTGGCCCTAATTTAATACAATTAAAATTTAGTAAAATCTTAAAATTTTAAAAAACCCCAAAAACTTTTTCACGCCAGCCTGGCTTGATAAAAATAATACGTCTTGAGGGCACGGCGGAAGGTGGACAGGTCGTGAATGATTCTTAAGTCTGGAGGGAGCTGATTCCAGAGGGTGGGTGCTCCCACAGAGAAGGCCCTCCCCCTGGGCGTCACCAGCCTACACTGCTTGGCTGATGGCACCCCGAGGAGGCCCTCTCTGTGGGAGCGCACTGATTGATGGGAGGCAGTTTGTGGCAGCAGGCGGTCTCGGAGATACCTAGGTCCAATGCCATGGAGCGCTTTAAAGGTAGTAACAAGCACCTTGAAGCGCACCCGGTAGACCACCGGAAGCCAGTGCAGCTCACGCAGGAGGGGTGTTATATGGGAGCGCCAATTAGCCCCCGAAACCACCCGCGCGGCTGCATTCTGGATCACTTGGAGCCTCCGGGTGCTCTTCATGGGGAACCCCATGTAGAGAGCATTACAGTAGTCCAGACGTCTTGGTGACTTGATCATTTACCAAGTCCTTGCTAACTGACTATCCTGCCTTCCCTGCTTTAGTGCAGAATATAGTAAGCTACCAGCAGTAGTCTAATATGATCAGGAGAAATGGCTGTCTTTACAAAGACACTAGACCAGGGATCGGCAACCTTAAACACTCAAAGAGCCACAAAGGTCCTAACCGGAATCCCGCCGTTCAATTCTGGAGCCAACCGGAAGTCTGATTCCCCTACCATAGAGTCGTCTCCTAGTGCGTCCTTTTTCCTCTACCTATCCTAACCGAAAGCCCTATCAATTGTGGAGCTGACCGGAAAACCTGCCCCTTGCCATAGAGTCCCCTCCTGGCGCGTCCTGCTTCCCCCCACCCTAACCGGAAGCTATCTCAAAATTGTGGTGCCGACTGGCGACAGGGAGCCGCAGCAGATGGATGAAAGAGCCACATGCGGCTCCAGAGTTGCTGACCCCTGCACTAGACTGATGAAGCCACACAATCTACCAATAGGTGATGTCAGCTGGGATTGACAAAAGTTTTATTCAGTCTGTGCTTATTTTGCACTCAAATAAATACAATGTAAAGGTGCCCTCTGGTGGCAAAGTTTTATTTCCAGTTAATTTTTAAAAAATGGATGAAATTTAGTTTATGAAAGAACATCCAATATACCCAAAGTTGGCAGCTAACTGATGTTTGGCTCATCAACATTTTAATTAAAACGTTAAGCTAAATAGTGCTGCTGTTTCCAACATTCATTTATTGGGGGGAGGAACAAACTCATAGGATATCTCATCCACTATCTATAGTATACTGTCTTAAATTATGAGTGGGTAACACTTGGTGCTCCAGATGGCTTATTGCTCCAGGGTTATTGCTCAAGATGTGGCTGAACCATAACTCCCAGAATAGAAGCCTAGCCTAATTGTAAGTTATACCCAGAATTTCACGTCAGTAGACGTCAGTTTCACTATTTCTGCTTTACATGATACACTACTGTCTTAGCCAGCTTTTCCCACTACAATACCCTCCACACATATGAGGGTCATCTGGAAATGTCAGAAGCTGTAGTCCACTGCATCTGCAGGTTGATGGTGGCTACCCACTATTTTGCCTACAGCACTGATTTTATTGTATATGAAGCTGTTAAGGCACAGATTTTGAGAATTCCTTTTCATTATTTCTAACTTTTCCAATTGTTGCAATAAATGTAGGAAAATTCTGAATATTTGGAGCCATAATAGTGGAGCATGATATTAGCAGTGGGCAAAATAGTTCAAATATGAACTATTCTGTATTTGGAAATGCCTATTTTGAGTTTGAAACAGCTGCCGACTGCAAATGAAAGTATTTTTATTGCTTTGGAGGTGTTTTAAGCTAGAAAAAAAACAGCATGGGTTCTTTTGCACTCAAAATAACTGTTTCACATTTGAAAGGGGTCTTTAAAATTGAAACATTTGGCAAATCCCTCAAAATGTGAATTACTTATCTACCTAGCGGATATTGAAGTAGAATACTTTCTACAATTCATGTGACAGCAACACTTACTCTTAATACATGAAACATAATAAAAAAAACATGTTTCCAGCATGCGTTGAAGAATTTCCTAATCCCTGTGAATCAGTAACCAACTATAGTCATCTGGATTAAGGAGGAGAGGCTTTTAATCAGAGAATACGACTTCTTGGCTAATTTGGGGGCCAACGATTAAAGATGCATTAGAGTTCTGACACTATTTTTTCTGTAGAAAGTATTTATTTAAAATTATTGCATTTGTCAGAGGTTTTTAGAATGAGATGGCTTCTAATCCATTATATGAACATCATGAAATATGGCTACAGGATTCATAAGGGCTAATTCAGTTCCAGAATATATTTTCTGTGATCCAACCTGGCCCGGAAAAGAAAGCAACAGTCTAGACAAGAGCTTCTAGCTTTCCAAAGAATCTGTTACCAGAGAGAGAGTTTCTTCTAACCTGTTTTGGTGGACTTGATTAAAGATGCCTTTTAAATTATCTGCCTCTTTTCAGACCCTGAGTCCAAGTGCCTCCATTTTGGAAACTCAACAATGGTTACTCAAAAACAGGTTCTCCAATTATTCCAGGGTTTTTGCCAGCTACACAGGTAAGCTTCTTTTCTTCTCCAGGGTGAAGATGCCAATAAACTCATCCAATATTGTGTAACCTTGCAATTTTGCATTTCCCTCTCCCTCAGGCCAGTGCCTTTTATGGCCTCCTAAATCAGACCATTAAAATAAACCCCACACACATTTCTCAAATGAGGGAGAACAGCCCAGTTTTCTCCAGCATTCCTTAAATTAGGAGAATATACCTACTATTCTGAATAGATTGTAGAGGATAAAGGAAATACCAAAGCTGAATTACAACTTTCTTATGGTAGATGATTTTTCTTCTTTTTTCTTAAGTTACTCTGCAAGACACCATATATATTGATTATGCAATAAAAATAATGAAAAATGGGCTCTGCCAATCCCTGATATTGCGAATATGAAAAAAAGAATTCTAACTACATTATGGATTGTGATGGGTCAGAATAAATATAGTAAAATAAACATTTAGTCCAATTCTGCCTTGCTCTCTGAAAATGATCTATTATCAGCAAATTCTAAATTATTTTCTTCCCCCCAGGAACTGATTTGCTCAAACTGTCCCGCAATGATCTTGTACAGATCTGTGGAATGGCAGATGGGATTAGACTTTCAAATGCTCTAAAAGCGAGGTATGGAGTTATGAACAAAGGTAGCGAGTTGATGGATTATTTTTTTAAACCTCTATTAAAACATTATTAAAAAGAGAAATAAACTCTTTTTGGGAAAGAATGAAACTATTGTCCCAGGAGACCAAAGAAAGTCACCAAAGGTCAAGCTTGAACTTTTAATATAAATACATGGTGAAATATAAAATGAAGTCTAACCCACTCTCAAAATAAGTATTGTTGTGATTCAGTGATTACATGAGAACCAGAGCCAGGGGATTAACTATTAGGAAGGACTTCAGATTAGACAAACAAGGAGTTTCCTGACCATTTGAGCTGCCAGCTAGTGTATTTTTCAGTGTATAAGACGCACTTTCCTCCTCCCAAAAGGTGGGTGGAAATGTCTGTGGGTCTTATAGAGCGAATGTTGTTGAAGCCCCGCCCACCCCCTGGCTCCCACCCTTTGGCTTCTACCTCCCAGCAATTTGCCTCCTTGCAGCAAATAGCAAACAGCCTGGTCAGCTTCAGCATAGCCTGATTTAGCACAAGCAGCTGATTGGCAGTTGGATCTGCCTCCTGGAATACTGCCTATCAGCTGTTCCAGGCTGTGGGGATCACCACCGCCCGTCGCCGCCTATCGCCACCTCCTCGCACCCCATTTTTGGCCCGTTCCAGGCAGCGGTGATAGGTGGCGGCGATCCCCGCCTAAAATGGGCCAAAAATGGGGTGCACGGCAATGGTCACTCTAACTTTAGAAAACGGCGCGTGGCAATTGGAAACTGCTGCGCGCCATTCTCTAGTCATGTGCGTGGGCACGCAGTCGCGCAGCCTCTGACATTAGAAAATGGCGTGTGGAAGTTGGAAACTGCTGCACGCCGTTCTCTTGTTATGTGCGCGGCCACGCAGCTTAGAGGGAACATTGCCGCATGGAGGCGGCAATAGGCGGCAGTGGCAATGGGCGATCCCCGCAGCCTGGAACAGCTGATAGGCAGTATTCCAGGAGGCAGATCTAACCACCAATGAGCTGCTTGTGCTAAATCAGGCTGTGCTGAAGCTGACCAGGCTGTTTGCTGTTTGCTGCAAGGAGGCAAATTGCTGGGAGGCAGAGGCAGATATTTTTTTCTTGTTTTCCTCCCCAAAAGCTAGGTGCGTCTTATAGTCCAGAGCGTCTTATAGTCCGAAAAATGCGGTATATATTTTGGTGAGTTTTTATGCACTAAAGGTCTTCAATGGCTGGATGGCCTCTAGGAGACATGTGCTAGTCTGGGAATTCTGCACTGAGCAATTGGTCTAGATAACCTCCAAGATATCTTCCAATTCTATGTCTTTATTAATTATTGTTATTTTAAACCTAAATATCCCTTCCTGTACTGTTTTACATCCTGTTAGCTGTATTGAGTGCTTGTCAGAGTATAACAATTGAATTTGAATTAAATTCATTCCATTCCTTCTCCCCAAAGTAATACTTTAAAAAAAAATTGGGAAATTTTAAACAAACAGCTTAGGGAGAATAGCGAAATATAAAAGAGGATGGGCTCCTTAATCTGAGAACTGAGAAGAGGTTCAAAATTTCTTTTTCTATCAGGCTATTAAACTTCCTTTTTTGTATCTGGCCATCCCAAGCTTGCAGTGAAAATATGTGATACTTGTGGATTTGAAAGTCTAGCTCACCCATACCATTCAGCAACCATGTCACTGAGATGTGTGTGTGTAGGGGTGTGTGTCTGTGGGAAGAGTGACCTAAAGAAGTCAAGAAAACAGCCACACCTATGCAACTGAAGCCCCACCCCTTTTATGATTGAGGTGAAAGAGGCAGGACCTCAGTCACATAGAACACTTACTGTGTTCTACATGACTGAGGCCCTTCCCATTTTACCTGAATCATAAAAAAGGAACGGGGCTTCAGTTGCAGTTGTGGCTGTTTTTATTTTATTTTATTTAGGCCACTCCTCCCACAAAGCCCCTATCACCACTGCCACTATCAAGCAAATTTATAGCTGGTGAGAACTTTGTAGCTAATCCTTGAAATCATTTCATCCTGCCAGTCCTTGGTACATCAGAGAAAGTGGCCTGACTTCTTTCTCTTTTTCCAGGACTGTGCGCCCTCGTCTCATTCTTTATGTGTCCAAGGAACTGGAAGCAAGTGGGAACAATGCTCCTCCAAACCCAGCATCTGGTAAGTTAAGAATTATTTCATAAATATGATTTTGGGGCACCTGTGTGCACCTCTCAGCAAGCAATCCAAACACATCTCCATTGATTGAGGAGGCCATTTAGCCGCACATTCAGTTGTGGTGCTGCTTTGCATTTTTTAAAAGATGCAATATTGCATACTTTGTTTATGTTCTGCTTAATATCAGCAGCTTTGAAAAGTGGGACCTATGTAAATTTAAGCAAAACAACAAACAGATCTAGCAAAGCACTGAAACAAGAGGCCCTGGAAATTTCTAGCAAGATATTTTCCCTAGTCACAAAATAGTTCCCAGGCATTTGTAGCTGGTTGCAAAAACACTAGTTTACCCAGAGCAAAACTGATCAAAGTCAGTACTCATTGTCCCTTCTAAGTTCTCAGCTTTTCTTGCCAGATGGGCATAGCTCTAAACAAAGGTGTAGCTGATTGCAAAAACACTAGTTTACCTAGAGCAAAACTGATCAAAGTCAGTACTCATTGTCCCTTATAAATTCTCAGCTTTTCTTGCCAGATGGGCATAGCTCTAAACAAAGGTGTAAGCTGGTTGCAAAAACACTAGTTTACCTAGAGCAAAACTGATCAAAGTCAGTACTCATTGTCCCTTCTAAGTTCTCAGCTTTTCTTGCCAGATGGGCATAGCTCTAAACAAAGCACCAAACCATTTTCTAAGAATGCCCAAGGGAGTCATTTAGGGCTTTGAGGCATTCTCGGAAGTAATGAAGCTGATGGAGGCTGGTGTTTTACATTGCAGCATGCCAGGTGGTTGGGTTTCTTTTCTCTGGTTTTGATGAAAGAGTCTAAAAAATAAATTAAGATGAGGTGGAGTGTGGCAAGCAGCAGGGGAGGAATTTGCAGGCACAATGATGCCCAAGGGAGCTATGCTGCTCATTTGGGAGATTACGGTCTCTCCTTCACAACTTTTAAGCACCGATAGCATAATTTTGTTGTATAAATTGTTGTAAATCTTTTTTTTATTGTATTTCTTAAAGCTGCACAATATTTCATGCATTGATGTTCCTTCCCCAAAAGTTATATACCAGGAGTTATATCTGGAGGAACTGACTGCCACGGAGCTGACTAATAAATTGGCAGAACTGCTTAGCGTCCCAGCCAATCAAGTCCAGCAAGTTTCCAAACAGGGGCCTACAGGAATTCACATCCTTGTCAATGATCAGGTATGGTGCAAACTTATTTTAAGAATGAGCCTTACTCAGCCTTACCTCTCAGAAACACAGAAGATTGAATCCTTGTCTCCAAAGGTTAAAGAATAGAGATTGGAAGATCACAATTATTATTCTTGCAGCATTCTGACCATGCACTTTCAAGGAGGCGAATCTTTGCTTAATGCTACGGGATTCTGGCTGCAACAAGCACACCAAAGGTCCTAATGCCCTCATTCACTTCTGCTGATTTTTGTACTGGGAAAGTCCTGGCAATTCCATAGCATCCCTGTATCTTTCCTTACCGGTAGCATTATGGTTGGGCCTTGTGACCAATCACTATATATCTATTTCCTTGTTTGCTTGTTCAATTTATGTAGCTACCCACCTCACCAAACAAGGATCTCTATTAGGAAGGTGTCTTCAATGCTGTTTAGTGGTAAGTTTAGAAGTGGATAGCTATCTGTATCTCCAGCTTTTTTTCTTGAAAAATTAAGTAGGATTTAATTAGATGTGTTTTGCTATTTAAATAAACATGGTAAAATGGGGAGAATAGTTTAATCCCAAATAACTCCAAAGATGATTTGTATAAAACTAGCCATCTTTTGCCCTCTGCTGACTTTAATTGTTCAGTCCATACACTAGCACAGTGATGGCGAACCTTTTCGGCACCGAGTGCCCAAACCGGAACGCACGTGCATGTGTGTGCATGCGCGCATGCCGGAGCACCGGAAACCTAAAGACCAGCGGGCCGGCACGCGCATGCCTGTTTTTTGGCTGGTTTTAGGCGTTTTTTTGGCCGTTTTCAGGCCGTTTGTGGGCCAAAAACGGCCCAGAAAACGACCTGTTTTTTGGTCATTTTCAGGCCGTTTTCTGGTGCTCTGGCCAGCGTGCATGTGCTGGAAACCGGAAGAGCAGCTGGCAATGGCGTGCATGCCCACAGAGAGGGCTCTGCGTGCCACCTCTGGCACGCGTGCCATAGGTTCGCCATCACGGCACTAGCATTTTTTGTGAGCTCTGCCAGCATTTAACTTTGGCTGATACCAATGTGAATTGGACTCTTTTTCTTCCATAGTCATTTCAGCAGTTGAGAATGAATTATGATCATATATGCTTGAAAGGACATATTACAAACAGGCATTGCTTGATTGGGAAACCCAGATCAAACCACAGTTTCAGCTACTGCGTTTTCCTAGATGGTAGAGTTTTAGATTGTGAAAATTTAGAGCAATATCCACATGGCATGCCCTCCTGATGCTCTGGAATAAAACCCCCATAATCTATAGTCAACATATCTAGAAAAAAACCAGGTTCAATGACATTCCCATAGAATTGACACACAATCCAACCTAAAATTTGCTCCAAATTTGCTTAAGCAAGTGAATTAGCTGGGGACAGAAGTGGGGGGGGGAGAGAAGTGAATTGTAATCTTTCTCAACCAAACAGCCTTTTCAGATTGTCTTCTCAGTAGATAATGAATTTCTGAAAGGGTTTATTGGTCTAATCCTGCCTTCTCCAACTTGGCTTCATGACGGCTTGAAATTCTGGGAACTGCAAACACAACACATATACCTCCTTGCATTAATTCCATCTGGTCTGCATCTTAAAATAGTTAAAAACTGTAGACTGAAGCTTTATCATCTTGCATACAGATGTAGATGGAAGAGTTCTGGGTAGCTCAAAATCCATGTGCATGAGTAATGAGCCATTTAAAAAAAACACCTCAATTTTATTTTGGGGCAAAAAAATCTTATGAACCAAAACAGCTATCAAGTGATTTTTATAGATTACTTTCAGATAAAAGAATGCTAACCATCCAGAAAGGCAAACCAGTAAAATATGCCTGCTTTGCTGCAGATTTCTGGAGCTGAAGAAAGTATTTCCTTGCCTCATCAATTGACAGAAATGAGATTTGAGTTGGACATTTTCTAATTCGTAACCACTATGGATTATTTTACTTAACTACAATTGGCAGAGATCATACAACATGCTAAGTCATAAGAACCAACTTCATGTAACACGGAAGCCATATTATGACCTGGTGAAACAATCACTTTGCTACTCCCCTTCTTTTTCTTCAGCTCTGGAAATTCCAGTTTTGGGGAGTTGATGAACACATTTGAGAACATGCAGATTCTCTCTATGGACAGCCATGGAGGTGGCTGTCTGGGAGCAGACAGAGGCAGAGTGCTCCTTCATTATAATTGGGGACCCTCTCATTGACAAAGAATATTATCTCTTTCCACTTTACTCCCATTATTTCTTTTTTTTTCCTATGGAAAGAATGCATTCCCAAAGAAAGCACTTACATTGTGACTAATCATTATTTTTATTTGTAAAGAAAATTTATGGGACAAGTTACTTACCTACTTTGGGAAATAGGTTCAAGATTCAGAAGGATCTTGACAGACTTGAGCATTGGGCTCTATCCAACAAGATGCAGTTCAGTGGTAAGAAAAGTAAGGCCCTGTGGTTAGGCAGGAAAAGCGAGGTATCAGGAGTGTGCTGCAGCTGCCAAAAAGCCAATGCATCAAGAGAGGGATTGCATCAAGAACCCAGGAAATGGTAGTACCACTAGTGAGGCCACACTTGGAACACTGCATTCAGTTCTAGTCATCATGATACAACAAAGATGCTGAGCCCTAGAAAAAGTGCAGTGAAGAGATAAGGAGTCTGGAACCTAAACCATATGATGAATGCCTAAGGAAACTAAGTATATTAGCCTAACAAAAGAAAAGGCTTATGGGAGACCTGATAGCAGTTTTTCAATACCTGAAGGGCTGTCACAGGAAAGAGGGGGTTAATTTACCCTCAATAGCACCTGAGGCAGGACAAGAAGCAATGGGTGGAAGCTTGTCAGAGGATGATTTAACCTGGAAATGTGGAGGAAATTCCTGACAATGAGAACGATTAGTTAGAGTTGTGAGTGCACCATCACTGGAGGTTTCAAAAAAAGAGTGAACAACCATTTTTTCTGGAATGATATAAGGATTTCTGCCGTGAGCAGGGGGTTGGTCTAGAGACCTCTAATATTCTAGCCCCATGACTCTTAAGTTTGGATACCCAAAGTATTTTTGGACAAAATAATGAGGCTGAAGATAGATGTTTTGCTCTGCAACAAACCAGTCTCCTGTATTCTTTTGTAATTAAAATATTACAAAAGATTAAAAACACAAAAAGGCAAGGTAAACCCTTCTTAGATTCTGAGAGGTAATTATAGCATATGCACAGTACTGTAGTAGCCACAGATGCAATGCTGGAGACCTTCAAACCAAACTCTTACTCCAAATAAAAAAATGAAAGTTCTGGTCATTCAGCTGTTCGAAACCACACTTTGCTTAAGCTTAGAAGCAGTTACACTTTACACAATCCATTTGGGAGATTCTGATATTAACAGAGTTTCAGAAAAACTAAATTACATTTCTATTAAGTCTCTCCCCACCCCTACGCCTTTTACAGTCCATCTTTTTCTCTGCACGCGCATGCGCACGCGCGCGCGCACACACACACACACACACACCCACACACCTCATAGTGACACTGCCACTGGCTTTTATACGTCTTGACAATCACACTTTACCATATTGCCATCTGTTGCTGAGCTCTCCCTCTCCGGCAACTCAGTTAAATTTTTTTTAAGCAGACATTTAGGAGTCTAGCCAAGAACTAACCTTGCATTGTTCTCTGCTGGTTATCACAGATGGTCAGAAATCTTCCAGATGAATCCTGCTTCATAGCAGCTGTAACAAAAGGTAAGTAGATCTACCTGTGAAAGGAGCAGAGTTCTGGCTTCTTCAGGACTGATAAGATTTATTGAAGCCTGAGTGTGTGTAGACAAAAAACCCATTATTCAATTTTGGATATACTCTCAGTTGTCAAAATGTCCATGACACAGTGGACTCAAATTTCTACTCCAGGAGTTTTTTTGTTTACAAGACGACTGAGATAGTGTAGAAGAGGTTCTTTCTTCAGTTCATGGACCCCACTCCTTTCAACTCTGTTCTAGGAGGGTCATGTGGACATAAGGAGTAATTAGTAAAAATTATTACAGGAAGCCCTAGACTTACAACAGTTCATTTAGTGATCATTCGAAATAACAACAGCACTGAAAAAAGTGACGTGATCGTTTTTCACATTTATGAACATTGCAGCATCCCTATGCTCATGTGATCAAAATTCAGACACTGGGCAACTGACTCATATTTATGACAGTTGCAGTGTCCTGGGGTCATGTGATCCCCTTTCGTGACCTTCTGACAAGCAAAGTCAATGGGGAAGCTAGATTCACTTTAAAAGCCAAGGTGGCACAGTAGTTAAATGCAGTTACTGCAGGCTACTCCAGCTGACTGCTAGTTCAGCAGTTCAGCTGTTCAAATCTCACCAGGCTCAAGGTTGACTCAGCCTTCCATCCTTCTGAGGTCGGTAAAATGAGGACCCAGATTGTTGGGGGCTATATGCTGAACTCTGTAAACTGCTTAGAGGGCTGTAAAGTACTATGAAGCGGTATATAAGTCTAAGTGCTATTGCTAAAATCATGTCACTAACCTAAATGCAGCGATTCATTCAATATACGTGTCAAGAAATGGGACAAATCTCACTTGAAGTCTCACTTAGCAACAGAAATTTTGGGCTCAATTTGGGATCATAGATTGAGGACTATCTGTATTTCCCTCAATACATACTGTAATATATCCAACCGGAGGAACCAGAAACCAGGAGGTAGTATTTTTTTTCCTATCAGCTTCACCTGGCACTTCACATTCTTGGGGCTCTGTAATTTTACCCACTTCCCTCCCCCACCCCTAACTCCATATTATGGAACAGGATTCAAGCAGTGACCAGACTTAAACCTGCTTGGGATTCCTAGGATTTACTGCTGAATTCTCTGTCCTTACTGCTTTGCAATATGTCACTACATAAAAACAAGGCATTTCTTTAAGTCAGCAGGAGAATATTGCACTTAAAATGGTAGGCAGCGAAGTCCTGAAAAAAAAAATACTATCCTACGGTATTAAGTATACAAGGCACAGCAAATTCATTTAATATTGCAGCATAAATATTCCTTTAGAGGTTTTTGAAGACTACACAAAATTTCCCTTTGGAGCAATCACCTTGATTTTTTTCCTAATAGGCTATAGAAGCAGACCCTATGCTTACCCAATGCTGGCCCATCCTAAGAAAGGATGAAAACTTCCTGTTTTTAGGAACTACTTAAAAAGTGACTTGGTTTTGTCTTGTCTTATCTGTCACTACAGTACAGAATGCAGAAGGCTACCATTTAGTTCTAAAATAGACTAGGACCTTCTTGACGGTGTGCTGCTGACCTGCAAGAAGATGGGGAGCTGAAAAGTGCGAAAGAAGGCGCAATAAGAATATTAATAGCAATATCCCACAAGTTGACTCTACACCAAAGAACTCAAAGCTGACATCATCTGATATAGTTTTTAGCAACAGGAATCTGTAGTGCAATAAACCACTGGGATTTTTTCTGTACTTTTTTGCAAAAAGAAAGTGCAATTATGTCACCTCACTTACATAGACTCCAAAGAATGATGTATATTATCAACTGATTATCTAATATGTTGTAAGCAAAATAACTATTTGCATAATTATCAGTTTCTAATGATATTATTTGCGCAAGTCCACATTTACTGTTAGGAGGAAGATGTTCTCAGACTTATATTTGTTGTAGTGATGAAAGCTGATAAAGTGCTTTTAAGAGAATGAACATATGAGTAGTTGATCATTTACAAAGGCAATAATTTTCCCTTGCAAGAGGGACAGGGGCTATCACAGACTGATTTTGCTGTAAGGAAAAGCAAGCTTCAGCCAAGCGTATTTCTGTGGGAAATGCTCATCCTCTAATCAATTTATTTGCAAGGCCAACAGAAAACTAAAAAACAAACTAACCATGTTCTTTGGTTGGGCCCTTTCCACAACTAATGTTTGCAGCATGTGTGATGAAGGTGAACAGCCATGCTTACTGAACAGATGGCGCATCAGTCAATTACCTGGAATTGTGGAGAATGCTGCAAGGCCATCTACTTTTGCCAATTTCTTTCTCTATAAGAATGCCCAAGCAATGCAGAGCTTTGCTTTTCAAGTGCTCATTAATGGTAAATATGCACAGGATCTTGCTATTAAATAATCTACCAAAAAAGAAGTGCCTGTAAATGATTAGCTTTTAAGTCTTTTCATAAGAAACATTTCTGGATTCATATGGCTTAAACCATGACTTCACTTAGTATTAAGTGAAAATAAATCTATTTTTATTTGAATATTGCTGTTATTTGTCTAAGCCTTTTTAAACATGACTATCTTACTGCCATCTGTTACCAGCTGGGTGGGGTTTTTTTTGTAATGATTTCTAAATCCTGCACAGTAGGAAAGCAGCAGCATAATTATAAAGTAATCAAGAGTGCCTATTTTTATACCAGATAAACATAATGTATTAATGCAAACACATATGAAGTGCTAAGTCAATAGCACAAAGCACGCCTATCCCTTTGAATAGTGATCCAGTTTGTGATGTACAACTTCTGTGATGTTTAAAAAACTTGCCTTTCCTATGCAAAGGAAATCCCATTTAAACTTGAACATTCAGAAACTCTACAGCCTTAATATTTTAATCAATTCCCAGATATTGATAAAAGATTTAACCTACATTACAATTTACCAACTCAAAGCTTTCTTCATATACCATATTCCTAAAGTCTCTGTTTTGTTGTACAGGATATGAGGAAAACACACTTGTTTCAGGTAGGTATTGATTGGTAAATTTACTGTTGCTGACAAATCTTGCTAGCAATATTGTACAATACAGTAAATTTAGGTCTGCCCTTTGTAAAGTGAGGGGGGATCTAAAATTACTCTGGAGGAATTATTTGGAACATGTAAACTTATTACCTTTTAATTAAGGTATGTCAATTTTCCATCTTCATACACTGACTATTGTTGGTCTGTTCCTTTAATGTTGTAGTAAGATGGATTTGTTATGGAAACCATTTGATGTGCCACAGACCTAGTATTAATTTCAGAAAGAGTTAATACTTATAATACAGTATACCATTGATTTTAGAATTCCAGTTAAATAGGTTATGCTCCTATTTGGAGCACAAGAATTCCTTGTCCATTAACTGTGCACCCAAATCTAAATTAATTCTGGAAGACAATTTGAAGAATGAATTACTCAATCTGTTCCTCCAAATCTCTTATTGGAAAGCTTTTTTCTCATGGTGACAGAATGCCAAGTATTTGGAACTAGATTTTTTTTGCAACAAGTTTCCTACACTACGAACTTGATCAAGGTTATATTATTATAAAATAGAAAGAAACTCATTGATCCATGTGCATATTTTGGTTGTAGTAAATTGGCATTATTACATCTGCAACAGTTTTCAGGAGCAGTGAATACACAGATTCCATGTTTTTTAAATATACAGCTTTCTCCATAGCCTATATTTAGGGGACTAAATTGCAGGATTTCAACGTGTATGTCTAATATATTTGTTAAAGGGGAGAATTATGCTCCATATATTCAAAGTAGCTTTTTCACACTAAGCAAAATATCAATAGTTGTATAAATGCAATCTTAAAATTTAAAGATACTCTATGGTTCCAGTGTGAAATGTTCAATAAAACTTTTATTTAATTAAAAAGTGTTTATGTGAGTGCTTTGACACTGGTTTCCTAAAGGAATTCACTGAATTGCATTATATTATGTTCGGATTCTAAATATAATTTGTATATAAACTTCAAATACCCAACCCTTGGACAATCCCCAGGGACTTATGCATGGGTCCTTTTTTGCAGATTTCAATACCATTATTCCAGTAATTCTTCATTCTAAACTGATTCCGCTAATTGTGCCTGTCCATACTTGTAGGTAGATTATAAGCTTTCTGACAGATAAAAAGCAAAAGGTGAAGGTTGGAGAAATCACATCAAATACCCAATTAGCATAGCTCCCCCCCCCCAAGCCCAGGGCCATGTGCTCTCTCCATTTATTATTCTTTTCTCTATATACCAATGACTGCACCTCTAAATAGCCTTCTGTTAAAATATGTAAGTTTGCAGATGATACAACAGTCATTGGTCTCATTCGAGATGATGTGTCTGTCCAATGGGAGGTTGAACAACCGGCCCTATGTTGCATCTGAAACAATCTGGAGCTGAAAATGCTTAAAACTAGAGGTAAGAGTGGATTTTAGGAGGAGCACTCCTACTCTAGCACCTCTTACTATGTCAGACAACACAGTATCAACAGTAGAGTCCTTCAAGTTTTTGGGTTCTATAATTTCCCAGGATTTGAAATAGACATTAACTTTAGAACCATCATTAAAAAGGCAAAACAAAGAATGTTCTTCCTGTGTCAACTTAGAAAGTTCACACCATCCAAGGAGCTGGTGATACAGTTCTACAGAGGAATTACTGAATGTGTCATTTGTACCTCTAATTGTCCAGTTTGACACAGTAACTAAACAGGACAGGTATGGACTTCAACGGATAAGATTTGTAGAAAAAATTGCAACCAGCCTGCCTTCCATTGATGACCTGTATATTGCTTTCCAGAGTTCTATCTTATGTTTAAGTATATTACCCATCCTTCTCATCTATTGCATTATCTTCTCTATTGGTATCATGATTATCCTTTGTTATTATGATTATTACTTTCTTCTTTTGCATGTACACTGGGAGTTTGTATACTGGAGACAAATTCCTTAGATTTCTAATCAGACTTGGTCAATATTCTATTCGTAGCCACCACCACCACCACCTGACAAATAGAGAAGTAATGAGTTGCAGTTCACCAAATGTGCTCCAATTGGAGAAAATAATCATTTGTCTTCTAATTTGGTACTAGTAGGTTAAATCCAAAAATTTAAATGATCTCTTCCAAATCTATGGTTTTATTTCTGCCTTCCAGGGACAACTATAAGCCAAGTGAACAGATCATACTTAAAAATAGTAAAACTTGGTCTCCTGAAAACAAAGCATTTTAAGATGCTACCTCTACCACTTTCAAATAAAACTAAATAAAATAACCTTTTAAAAAGTTATTTTTTCTATCTTCAGGAATAACTGCTTTAGAATTGTGAAATATCACTGTTAGCATACCTTGAGAATTAGATTTGACTCAGCAAAGCTCTTCAGATCACTCATTGAAGATATATTGTCATTCCCAGCACATTTACTATGTTTATAAGGCAAATGGATTATGTGTAATTCAGCTGATATGTAAGAATTATTGTTTTCCCACAATATGTAACACAGCATGTCTCGAGTTGTGTGCAATTTTTGCTGAGGCATTTGTTATTACTGTTTAGGTACAGGCATATCCAATGGCAATAATAATATTTTGACATCTCAGGTTATTGTGATTTCTAATTAAATAAAGATTAATAGATGTAAATAATAAATAATGGCCTTCTAACTACAGTTTTCAATATAGTCAGCATTCTACAGCGGGAAATCTCCCCCACCATTGCTCATGTCTGAGGCAGGACAAAAGATTCAGATGGTATTTCTTCTGGGGGGGAAGAGATGCCACCCCCCTTTCATTATTTTGGGAGAGCTCAGGTGATATGTACAATTGGTTGATTGGAAACTCTTTTGTGATTTTGGTTTTTGATTAGTAACTGGGTGGGCTTGACTCTAATGTAAGTGCAATATATAAGTTTTTCTATTACAGAGCAGGATGACTTTGTGGGTGGGATCTTATACCTGAATGCCCCAGACCCATATGCTAAGAGAGACTTTGATTGAGGCATGTAAATTAAGCTTATTTTATAAAATAGGACAGCAGAAAAGTATGCATCACATATATCTTTGGATGTATGTGTCGATTTTTAACACTGTAAGTAGCCCAGAGTCACCTCTAAAGCAGTTATTCCTGAAGATAGAAAAACATGTTCTTAGATCAGTTGTCAACCTCAAGATTAACGGGATTTATTCAAGCATTCCAGAATTAGGCTATATTTTCAGGATACATCTTTCAATTGAGCTAATCTATCATTGTGTTATGGTTGGACATGTTCATTTATGGCAGTTGTGTTTGTGGGTAGGGATTGGTTCACTCCAGGAAGATCAACCCTCTTTGGTGTTGAGAATGGCACTGAAGTGCTATGAACCTGATGCTAGTGGGTTCTTTTTAAATTTTATTTTTCTAAAACCAGATCTTTCAGAGTCTGCAAACATTTTCCTGTTCAATCTAGGGACTGAACCAGTATATCCTATAGGCAGGAGCACTTGGGGATACGAGATTAGCTATACTGATTACCATCAATACCTCAAGAGCTGTTGAATGGAAGACAGTGGGTGCCTGGGGAATGTCTAAATAAAAGTCTTGTTTTTCTTGAGACATTCTATATTGGATGTTTCCATCCCAAACCTTTAATATTTGATATGGCAATTTATGCATTACACATCCAAGATTTATGTATAGGTCTTTTTTTCAAGAATGAAGAATGTGAAATACAGTGTCTTCAATGAACCTGATTTTCTGTATCGAGACAAGAACCTGGATGAGATGTTTGCCATTTGGCTTATGAGACTTGTGGGATAGCATATAGTAACTTAGTGTATATGCACTGATGAACTCTACCATAACATCTGTGACACTGTCTTTAGATTATACGTAGTTATGTAGGTTCTTTATGTGGGTAAATTCCATTAACCTTCCACCTACACAAGGGATATCAAACTCAAGGCCCGGAGGCCGGATTCGGCCTGCAGGGTGCTTAGATCTGGCCCACGGGGCCACCCTAGAAACAGCAAAGGACCGGCCCGCGGTGCCTCTGCCACGTATGCCCCCCCCCAAGTTCCATTTTCACTGGCAGAGTGCTTGGGCCACCACAGATGCCCCCAACACGAGTGATGTCAAGCTGGCCATCCCACCACCCCTGATGTCAAACACAACCTTGATGCTGCCCTCAATGAAATCGAGTTTGACACCCCTGACCTAGTGTTTTTTACCACTCTTCACGATCCTGATGGTTTCTCCATTCAATCCTAAATGATTTTGTTACATGCTTCAGGCAAGGTGAGGCACAAAGCAGGCATGTGAGCTGCAAAGAAAATATCATCCTATCATGCATAGGAATTTTTAAATTGGAAGATCCTGATTCCTTGTGTTGGGGTTTTACATAATTTATTAACCTGGGGTAAATTTGCAGGTGTAAATTCTGAGACTGGCTATTGGTGGCCCATAGACTGTTTCCCTCCTTCCTCTCTGTTCTTTAATGGAATTATCTAAATCGTTTCCATTCAGCTCTTTCCCATCTGATGGCAGCCTGGACATTGGCATCTGCAGTAAGGAAACACCTATGAGGAATGGAATATGAGGATTGCTGCAGAACCTCTCCTCGCTGATTCAACCTTGAGCTGATTCAATTGGGAAGACTCTAGGACATTTCCCATCCTTTTCATCTCTTATAATACAGGTCGGATCTCAAGATCATGGCCTTCACTGGTAATCTGTGGGAATAAATGCTGAGAGAGATTGGAAGCGGTGGTTCCTCTAAGACGGATGAGGAGAAACAATACCTAGCATGATTATTTTTTGCCCTTCATTGCCCAGGCTACATGACTAGATGGCAACAGGTTATGTATCAGCTATGCTGTTCACATGGCTTGTGGCTAGTAATTCAGCACTTATGGTGTTGACGAATGTCTCTTGAAGAGACTGTGGAAATGAAGTGAAGCAAGTGCATTAGCATGCAAATACATACTGGTTTCATGGCCCAGACCCAGCTTTGAAGGAATTCTGACATACCTTCAAACATTAAGAGTTCTTGCTGATATGCTTTGTGGGCATATCGGTCTGGAAGAGGAGAAAAATTAGGGGAAGAAGCTGTCTGAAAACCAAGGGTGTCTTGAACAGAGCAGATGGGCATAAATACTCTTTGGAAAATAGCAGAGCCAGAACTAGGGATGGTGCTTTTAGAAACATTAGTATTTTCTCACCCTGCCTTGGAGATAGGAAGGTATCCTACTGTAGAATGCCTTGACTCCACTTCATTAAAAAATATTTTAACACATCAATTTAGAATCATGAAGCTGTTGAAGTCTATATCTTCACTCTGATCTTTTTTGTGCAGCAGTTTAGTCATACATCTTCATCTAACCCAACTCCTAATAACCTACATTGTCATAGCTGAGTTTGGACAACCCATAAAGTTTTAGAGAATGGGAAAATTTTCATCACACAATACACTTAGATCAAACCTGACATTTGTCAAAGCCAAGATTTTTTTCTAACAATAATTAGTACTTAGACTCATCTGCTGTTTGAAGCAACATCCAGGTAAATAATACCCTTGCTTATCTTCTGGGTTTTAACTCCAGAAAATCAGTCCATTATTGGCAATCACGGCAAATCTTTATTGTCATGAATGCAAGTAAAATGCATGCTATGATGCTGGATCTTAAAAATCCACAGAAAAAAAAATCTAGAAATTAACCTATCAATTTGCCCAAAGTCTTTCCTTCAACCCCAGATGTGACATAAATAGAGCTATTTCTATCTTACCCTGAACAAGTAGCCCTATATTACTGTTAGATAGAATGGAACATTTAACAGAACCATTTAAACTGAAAATACACGACATGTAATGCAGCAAATATTTTCATTTATCTCAAGGTGGCTTTGCACATAACACCTGACATTTATCCCCACATGTTCATTTATAGACAAAAAATCCAAAACAGTCTGGGGTTATCTTCAAAGCTTTGCTACCGTTTTCCCCAAAATAAAATATCCCAAGATAAGCCCAATCGGGCTTTTGAGTGCATGGCAATAAGACCAAACACTTATTTCAGGGTTCAAAAAAATATAAGACAGGGTCTTATTTTCAGGGAAACACGGTAACCATTAACAAGGTGATAACACACACAAGTTTCTAATTTGTTCTGGATGACAATCACCACCATGGTGTTTGGGATTCAAAAAGAGGGAATTTACACTCTAACAGTGGAACAATAATATACATTGGAGTTGATAATTGCTTATAATATTCCTCTACTGGAGCCAGATGATCATTTCTTAAAACTATAAATTAGAAGAGATTGTAGGGAAGAGAGAAATGACATTTTTAAAAATATATTTTTTAAAATATTTTGGAACAGTCTAAATTGTTTTAAAGCCCTTTAAAAACTATATATTGGTGAGTTGAGAAAATTCATTGTAAATGTTTGTGTAAGAAAGCAAGTATCTGTGCAAAAGAAATTGTGAATATTGAGATCACAGCACAAATTTAAATATTTCATATGGAGCAAAGGGAAAACATATTTTCTGATCTCAAAATAAATGTGCTGCTGATTAAGAAAAATGAAAGAACATGTCACAAAACAATTTAATAAAACAGTGGAATTCTACCCCATCTTAGTCTTTCTAGTATAATTAAGGTATAATTAAGAAAGTTTATTTTAACATCTATAAGCTTGGCAAGAGAAAAATAAATTAATGTAAACTGTGGGAAGTTGTCTGGATAGAACTCTGCAATCTGTGCTGCGCTTTTGCTTCCAGAAGTGGATGAAGATCCCTTTAAAATCTGTAACTTTCATGATGTAGGGAATACTTAATGTCTCCTGCCTTGCTTTTCTTTCTGCCTCCCTGATCTTGTTTTCAACTGAACATTCTGAAATATTGCCATTTTTATGATAGGTTCCAATTTCCTGCATCAACGGGATGTATTGAGATGATACTATAATCACCATGATTGTTTGAAAGAACAATCTTCAAATCTGAAGACTGAGATGTGTGTGATTATAATGCAAGTTTGCAATCCAAACAACCAAAGAGCCTCATTGGGAAAGGTCTAAATTCCAGGTTAAATTTTGCAGCCAATTATCCTGCAAGAGAGAAAAAAAACCTGTAATGTAAACCATACTGTGTCAAATACTGGCACAGAAGGAAAAACAACAACACATCCAGTAGTTTGAATGGCAAAAGCAAATGATAAACATTCACTAACAAGAAGTATTCATAAAAGCAGGATATTGGATATTGGGGAAAGTGTTTGGTGACCTTTGGCATGTGTTTTGGGGCTCCATTTGCATTATTTGTGAAGAGAGCGTTGGAATGTTGCTGTATCATCCCCACAGCCCTTTTAAACCATGTCTGATACCAAAAATGGCTTCCGAAAAAGCACCATAAGATGATTCCAGTGTTTTTTTGAAACAGCAACTTTTAGCAAATCAAACCAAGTTCAGTAAATGTTCAGTATTGAACTGGATGGACCTGAATTTTCCCATCATGAGTTCTACTTACTTCCAAATAAAATGCAAACATCTGATGTAGTTTCCATAAATTTCCAGATATCTGAAAAGGAATTTTCCAAGTTCATCTAATAATGGAAAAGGGTATTTGTCACTGAAATTAGAATAATCTATGTTTGTATACCATTTCTGATTTATGAGGCACCCATTTCTTTGGAAGTAATACATTATAATAGACAGAACTTCTCTCTTTTCCCAGATTGCATTACTTGTTTAAAAAAATGTAGAATAATCTTTACAAAAGGCTTTTGCTTTTATAACTTCAACCCATTTCACAGCTGTGTTTTCAAAGCTTTATCTCCTAGTGATAGAAAGATGCCTTTTGAAAAGAAATATTAACTTGGCATGTATATCATATGTTCAGTCATTTCATACAGTTTCAGAATTAGACATCTAGTTTATATAAAAAAGAAGATACTGAGGAGATTTGGGGGAGGGGAGATATCAGGCCTGACATTACAGATTTCTAGCTTTATCATCACAACAATCTAGGAAGCCTCTGAGCCAAATATTATAAAAGAAGAGAAACTGCTGAACCTCCAAGATGAGCATGCTCAGTGTATGTGCCGGCACAGAAAACAAGGAAGTACAGAAGCGCAGGAATCTACATCTCACAATGGCTGCTGTTTTAACATTCCTTAACACACATATGATCTTTTTAAATAAAAAATATACCCAAGGGCATTGTGTTTTCTTTTTGCTTTGTACATTTTCCTCCCACCTGAACAGTATCTTCAAGGTTCAGTGCTCATGTTTGTTCCTCCTCAGTTATAAACTTCTCCTTCAATCCCATTATTTATTTATTTTTTTTTTGCTGCTGCTTTCAGTGTCAAAAGAACAACTTTTCCCCTCTCTTGGAAGCAACAGCAGTTCTTCTGATGTGCGAAGTGATTCAACCAACAACTCTTTTCTCCCACCCGCCACCCCATGATTTCCTCTGAGCAGGCTCTGTAGGAATGGTTTACAATTATAGCAATCCACCCACGGGGCGATGGGGTGGCGGGAGAGGAGAAAGTTCCCATAGATTTAGGTCCTCAGTTTCAGAGACCTTCAGTCTATTGGAATAAATATGTATATACTTTGTGTGTGTGTGTGTGTGTGTGTGTGTGTGTGTGTGTGTGTGTGTGTGTGTGTGTGTGTGTGTGTGTGTGTGTGTGTGTGTGTGTGTGTTTATATAGGGTAAAAAAGGAGAACAATGTTTTGCACCAGCTTCCCCTGCTTTGTTTTCCAAAGGCCCTGGTGAAGGAGCACTGGCATCATTTTGTTGGCAGAGATACTGGTGTCCACTGTAACTTCTAGAAGGGTAATTTAAATACTCAGTTTGTTTTTCACAAGGTAGACTGGCTCTCACGTCATAGGATGATGCAACATCTGCAGAAACGCTGTCTGCTGCCCCCCACAGATGGTGGTGGAGTTACAGGTGCAAAGTAGGCATGGACTTTTATATTAGGTAAGTGGGTCTGAAAAGACAAACACATTTTTTCCCATTTAGAAAAATTTAAAAATACCAAAACATGAACAAAGATTGTAAACTTAAAAAGTTGAACATGAAGTAATATTGGACCCTTTTTATGCAGAAAAAATATTTTGCATAAAAGATATTTTAAGGAAAACCAATGGTTTTTTCCAATCTTCCCCGCTTTAGTTTTGTGCATATGTAATTTTTTTTACTTCACTATTTTCATTATTATCCGGTTGCTTCTGTAAAGAGAACTTCCCTTAATGTCACTTTCTATAGATTTGTGAAAGACACTGCTTCACAAATGAAAAAGAAATCAAAGTGCAGGGACACAACCATGCATGACTAAAGGGCTATTTCATCATCAGGCCAAGAAGTAACATTTGGGTCAGGCAATTAAGTTCTTAAGATGCTTGAACTGTGTAAATGATTATTTTATTTTGAGCTCTTTTAAATAATGAATTGTGCAAGTGCTTTTCTGCACTGAGAAGGATCTTACTAGTGTGCATAAATATTCAACATTCTCTCAAGAAAGCAGGACAGGCCCACAAACAGATAAATTATCTCAGAAGGAGGGAGGTACCATATTTTTCGGAGTATAAGACACACCTTAGTTTTGGGGGAGGAAAACAAGGGAAAAAGGCCTCTGCCTCCAAGCAATTTGCCAAACAGCAAACAGCACAGATGATATACACTGTTTGCTGTGTATTTCTGTGCATGTGTGCTTGACCCATAGAAATAGCAAAGAATTGGAGAAATGTACATTATGCCAGAAAGTTTTCTTAAATGTAGTCACACTAACTCTTCCCAATTATTTAAATAGATCTACTCCAAGGAAACTAAACTCTAATACTAAACAGGACACTGTTACATTTCATGCTATACTTGTACAGAGCTGTTAAAATTAATTAACATTTCTGGAAGTATACATTATTCTCTATTATTTAAAAGAAGATAAAATAGCACTGGGCCTCTTCAGAGCAAGCATTTATTTTAAAAAGCTTCTTTGTTTTGTTAAGTTGTCTAGCTTTACAGGGGTCTCCAACTTTGGCAACTTTAAGACTTGTGGACTTCAACTCCCAGAATTCCACAGCCAGCAAAGCTAACAAAGCTGGTTGTTGAATTCTGGGAGTTGAAGTCCACACGTCTTAAAGTTGCCAAGGTTGGAGACCCCTGGCTCTAGAAAAATAATAAAGCAGTCTTTAAAAAATAACTCTAATAATTTGAACATTCTACAGACATTTATAGTTATTCACTTATCCCCTTCCATCCAGTTCAACAAAAAATAAAAATCTGCCTGTCTCTCCCAGCGATTTGCCTCTTTGTAGTTAGTTTCACTTTCATTTTCCCGTGGCAAACCTAATCAGCTGTAGATCGGGAAACTGCTACTGACTTGCTTGGCTTTACAGGCTCTTTCCTCTTTCCTGCAAGCAGGTAAATTGCTGGAAAACAGAGGCCAAAGAGTGGGGGTGGCTGGGTGGGTGGGGCTGCATTCGGTGTATAAGACGCACCCAAGTTTTCACCCTCTTTTGGGGGGGTAAAAAGGTGCGCCTTATACTCCGAAAAATACGGTAATGGGATAAATCCAATTTTAGCTATCTATTTGAAGGATATTTTTTATAGAAAGTTACCAATAGTCACTGGGTCCCATGAATACTTTGTAAAGTTGGAAACTAATTTCTATCTCATTCTTAACCGACCTAGGCAACAAATCTTCGATTTTTATTTACTGTTTATTTGTCACATTTATGTCCTGTCTTTATCTCAGCAGTTTACATGAAAGTCTGCTCTAATTTTATCCCATAATGACAGCCCTGTGAGAAAGGCTGGACTGAGAGAATGACTGACCCCCAATTTCCAGTGCATTCTGTGGTTGAATGGGGGCTTGAATCTATAACTTCCCAGTTCAAACTGAATACTAAGTCTAATATGCTGATATTATGCCATATACCCCTTACTTTCAGTTTGAAGAATATGTTTTAAGTAGCTGCAGCTATTGTTAGGATAAGAAAAGAATTAAACAAGTACAGGAGCTAGAACTATCTGCACATCAATCTATTAAATGATGTAAATGTATTCTTACCCTGAGTCTCTTAATTCCAGCTCGGGTAATCTGTTGGCAGTCATACAGTTCTATCCTTTCCAGGCTGTGGCAACTCTTGAGGTGTTCCAAGGAGGCATCTGTGATCAAGGGGCAGTTGTCCAGCTCAATGACCTCCAGGCGATCATGCGCACAGGCACCATTGCCTAAATGGCGAATACCATCATCGGTGATCAGCTCACAGTGTGATAAACTCTGCCATTAAAAAAGAAAACAAAGCAACAGGTGATAATCAAGGCTTGGCTATGCAGGTTTTTTCAATCTAATTTACCAGGCCCATACCTCAATTATCCTCTACAATCTGTTCTGCTAAAATCCTGCACAATATTTTAAATCCTTCAGGTGAAAATACACAGGCCCCATGGATCCTCTTTTCTTCAATAAAAACCCCAATTCCATATATATTTTGGATAGCATGCCAATTCCTCTCTCTGCAATTTTTTTATTTGAATCATTGGTAAGGAATCTTTATTTATTTTATTTACAGTATTTTTCGGAGTATAAGACGCACCTTTTTACCCTCAAAAACAGGGTGAAAATTTGGGTGCGTCTTATACACCGAATGTAGCCCCACCCAGCCACCCCCACCCTTTGGCCTCTGCCTGCCAACAATTTACCTCTTTGCAGCAAACAGAACAGAAACAGAAGCCTTATTAGCACACTAAAAGATTACTTGCCTCCCGATCTACAGCTGACAGAGGCTTGCAAGCCAGGTGGTAAACTGAAACTAACTATGGTGGCTGTAATGAGACAAAATGCTGGGAGATAAACTGCTGGCAATGTAACATTGCTGAAATTGCAAAATAGTGAGCTACAGCTACTGTAGCCTAAAGGAAAGAGCTCTTGCTTCACAGTCAGGAGGTTGTGAGTTCTATCCTAGGTAGAGGCAGATTCTGTTAATATGTTATTATGTTAAATGTTTGTAGAGTGTTCAAATTATAAGACTTATTTTTTAAAGACTGCTTTATTATTGTTCTAGACAACTTAACAAAATGAAGAAGCTTTTTAAAATAAATGCTTGCTCTGAAGAGGCCCAGTGCTATTGTATCTTCTTTTAAATAGCAGAAAGCCTTCCAGAAAGCCACATCAATTTTAAAGATCTGTAAAAGTATAATCTGAAATGTCCTGTTTTGTATTAAGTATTAGTATTAAAATAAGGCAGCTGAATTAAACCCTGACTTAGTCATGTTTGGAGTAGATCTATTTAAATAATTGGGAGGAGTTAGTGTGATTACATTTAAGAAAACTTTCTGGGATTAATATACTGCCATAATGTACATTTCTCCATTTCTTTGCTATTTCTATGGGTCAGGCACACATGCACAGAAATACACAGCAAACAGTGTATATCATCTGTGCTGTTTGCTGTTTGGCAAATTGCTTGGAGGCAGAGGCCTTTTTTCCTTGTTTTCCTCCCCCAAAACTAAGGTGTGTCTTATACTTTGGTGCTTCTTATACTCTGAAAACTACGGTATTTTATTTTATTAAATTTATATGCCGCCCAACTCCAAAGGACAAATCTTAATCTCCAACGTGATTGTGGAGGGTTTACAAAAGTTAAAACCATCACCACTACAGTTTAATAAAACACTTGATGTCATACACAATCTAATTCATAAATATATCGTATCTACATTGACCAGCAACACAAGACTCAGACACCTGGGGGAACAGCTAGGTCTATAACACCTTACTAATCTTCAGAAAGATGTTTTGTAGGGTACATGTTTCCTTCCCTTTTCTCCTCTTCAGATTTCTGCAGTGCCTAGTTTTTTTTTCTTCTTTAAGTCATTGCATACTTGGCCCTTTTATAATATATAAAAGCTTCTGAAGTTGACATTTAACAGGGCTGCAGTCCTGTTCAGAGCATTTAGGGAATATCAAATTTTATCTGGTTGTATGTAAGGTATTTATGTTCAGCTATAACTCAGCTTCTTAAAGGTGCACTTCACCTAAGATATATAATAAAATATTCTCTTGGACCTTCTGACTCATATTCTAAAATTCTATAGTGCAGATGAAAAAAATGGGTTGGGTAAAATTTTAGCCTGCAAGAAAAATGTAACTCACCAAAACTTGGAGCAGTGGACAGTGTATGGAAAGCTGGATTAATGTGCTGTCTGTTATCTGGAAGAAAACAAAGACATATTTGAAACTAAAACTGTATATTGTACTGGCAAGAAGTTTCATATGCATCATTTCACTTATTTTGTGTTAGCGTTCTTTCAGGAACAACATAAAGCTTGAAGAGGAAAGTTGCTAGGAGAGGTACTGATTCTTCTCTGGTCATTTCCACAATGAGAATTTTGGGTGGGGCCAAGAGCCAAAATGTGAATTTCGTAATATAGAAAGTACTGTATTTCTAAGCCAGTAATAATGCTAAGGTATCCATAAATTAGATAAAATTTGTCTTTCTAATTCAGGTTACATTCAATAGGATTTAAAATTTGGGTCTCTTTACAATTAATAACCAAGAAGAACATTAATCTGAAGAAGACCTGTAAACTCACTTAATCACAAATTACCGTATTTTTCGGAGTATAAGACGCACCGGCGTATAACACGCACCTTAGTTTTGGGGGAGGAAAATAGGGGAAATAGGGGAAAAAATCTACCAGATATTCATCTGGCTAGCGTCCTTAGTCTGTTCAGCTTCAGCATATTATTTTATCCTCTGGTTAGGGCTGTAAAAGCCTTTTTCAGAGGGAGTAGGAATGAAAACAAGTCTGCAAAGACTTAGGGCAGGAAAAACTGCTTCGGAGGAAGTAGGAATTAAAAAAAAAATGCTGCAAGCCAGGAAGATCGTTAGCACCGCATTAGGGCTGAAAAAGCCTTTTTCAGAGGGAGTAGGAATGAAAACAAGCCTGCAAAGACTTAGGGCTGGAAAAAACCTTCTTCGGAGGGAATAGGAAGCCAGGAAGATCCTTAGCACATTGTTAGGACTGGGGAAAAAAGCTTCGAAAAGCTACATTCGAAGTATAAGACGCACCCCAATTTTCAGCCTCTTTTAGGGAGGAAAAAGGTGCTCTTATACTCCGAAAAAAACGGTAATTGTTGCTGACAATTACGGAGGGATCTGATTAAAAATAAAAAAGAAGCACCAGGCCATGCAGAATTGAAATCAATCCTCTATACTTTAAAAACCTTTTCGTCCACTTTGTTCTTCTTATTCCCAGGCCGATACTAAGGATACTGGTACCGTGTTTCCCCGAAAATAAGACATGTCCCGAAAATAAGCCCCACAGGGCTTTTCGGGACATGCGTTGAAATAAGGCCCGCCCTGAAAATAAGCCCCCCCAACAACTACCGGGGGAAAGGGGGGGACATGCTGGGAGCCGCTCTTTTTGCGGCGGACTAGCTCGGCTCCTCTGGGCTCGGTCTATGGCAATTTAAAACGCGCTTCTGCCCGCGAGGAAGAGGGGGCGATCCCTGCCTCCGCGCAGGCAGGAGCGCGTTTCAAAACACTGCCGAAGGCAACCCAGAGCCGGCGAACCAGTCCAGCAACTGAGGGAGGCATCGGCAAGAGGCAGAGCCGAAAGGGAGGGCTAAAAGGAAGTTTTGCTTCTCAAGCCCTGTGCTCATCTGGGTGTTTCAAACTGACGTAGGCAGAGGCCAGATGAACGCAGGGCTTGAGAAGCAAAACTTCCTATCTGTGTTTTGAATCCTGCCTGCGATGAACCCAGAGCAGGCAAGCCAGTCTCCTGTAACTTCGACTTTTCGGCTTCCAAATCCAGCCTGGAAAGCAGCCGCTCTAGACGAGCGTCTCGCATTGGGGCGGGGTGCGCGTCTTCCTCCCTGCCACTTCTGGATTTGGAAGCTGAAGAGCCGAAGGTTGGGGGAAAGACTTCTGCTGCTTCTGTCCCACCCGCCCTGCCAAACTCCAGCGCGAGACGTTCGTCCTACCTGGGACTTGTCCCAATACCTTGGTCGCGTTCTTACGGTGTTCTCTCCATGGCAGCCGTTCTAAAAGAACATCTCGCGAGTTCAAACTTCTCGAACTCGTGCGGTGTTCTTTTAGAACGGGCTGCCATGGAGAGAACACCGTAAGAATGCAACGGAGGTCCCGGGACAAGTCCTAGGTAGGACACCCGCCTCGCCCCGCCAAGAGACACACACCACTTACTGGAGTTTTGCAGCTCCGTGGTCTCTCGGCTTGTCTGTTTGCAAGTTTTTTTCCCTAAAGAGACTAGCTGAGAGACCACGGAGCTGGCAAACTCCAGTAAGTGGTGCGTCTCATGCCCCGCCCCGCTTGCACCCCGAAAATAATAAGCCACCCCCCCGAAAATAAGGCCAGGGGCATTTTTGGGGGGGTCAAAAAAATATAAGCCCCTGTCTTATTTTCGGGGAAACACGGTAGATGACATACCAGTTGTTTGTTTCCCATCATGTAATCTAATGCTTTTCCTATTTATTATGTGTATGAATCTTCATAATATAATTGTATGCAACTAAACAGATTAATCTCTGTGATATATTCTCAACTCTCTGGTAATGTTTAATAAAGAAGAGACACATGATGTCAGAAAACTGCATAGACATTCTTCCTTTTTTGCTTAAAGCAGCCAATGAAGCAGAGCGAAGAAGCTTTCTGCCTAATGTATTGCACACTTTGAAAGATGTTTATTGGGCTAAAAAGAGAAAGTGGATCAGCTGCTTCTCACTAGAGTAAGCCTGTTCAATGAGCGGCCCAAGGGCTGCATGGGACCCTGGACAACTAATAATGCAGTCCTGCAGGACTATAAACTTTTAACATGTGCATTTTTATACATTAATTATAAGTGCAGGTGTATCCTATCTCAGATGCATATAAAATATATATATATATAATATATATGCATCTGAGATAGGATACACCTGCACTTGTTCCAATTCTGAATTTCATTATAAAGTCAATAAATGTGATTCAGAGACTTATTTCAACCTTGTGGCAATATAACCATGAATATTTTTTTAATTTTTTTATTTTAATAAAATTTATATGCCGCCCAACTGCCAAAGGGACTCTGGGCGGCTTACAAATATAAAAATACAATTATAGGATAAAGAGACAATTAAAACACAGTTCAACAAACCTTTCACAAGTAATTACATCGCAACACATACATATGGGGTGATCTCATTAGCCCCAGTCCTGCCGAAAAAGCCGGATATGTTTTCTTAGGTATAATAAAGGCCTATGAAAATAACTCATTATATATTAGTAATACCCTATCTTCATCATTACAGAGTGGCCTCACAGCCAAATTATCACTCAAAAATATTTTTTGCTTCAGTGCTTGCTGTGATGCTTAAAAGTAAAATCAAGCAGATTCTTGATGAATTGTAATTTATTTGTCATTAGATAACTTTTAACTACTGTATTTTTCGGAGTATAAGATGCCCCTTTTTGCCCCCCAAAAGAGGGTGGAAATGTCGGTGCGTCTTATACACCGAATACAGCAATTTTTGGCCTCCCGAAGCCCTGCCCCCACATCCAATTTTTCCAAAAATGGGCCTTTTTTTGCAAAAATGGGGGGGGTTGCCTTCCCCCACCCCCTAGGAGTCCACTGCAGGCTTCCCAGATCCTCTGCATGCCCTGTTTTTGCAAAAAAATGAGCGAAAAACGGACCTTTTTTGCAAAAGTTGCGGCATTTTTGACTTCTAATTACCCCATCTAGCATGACTGGAGGAGGAATTCTGGGAGTTGAAGTCCACTAGTCTTAAAGCTGTCAAGTTTGAAGTTTGTAAAAAGTATACATGGTTGTAAAAAGTGTACATGGTTGTAAAAAGTATACATGGTTGTAAAAAGTATTCTGCTACACTGGTATTTTATTAAATAATATATTACTGCACCATTTGGTTCAGAATAGTTTTTTCCTTGTTTTCCTCCTCTAAAATCTAGGTGCGTCTTATACTCCGGTGCGTCTTATACTCCAAAAATAAGGTAAATAATCTAGAAAATAGGTTGAAAATAGTACAATTACCTGAACACATTCCTCCAAGTCCATTTTTTCAAGTTCATGACAATTCTGGAGAACATACATACAAATTAAAGATTAATTTATTTTTAGTAACATGTCCTGGTATTGCAGAATAGTTTCATTTGTTACTAGGAAATAATTTCAGTGGTATCCTTTACTTAAGGATAAAAAAACCAACTTTGCTAGAAAATTCAATTGCATATAATGTATTAAAATTATTTTAGGGCAAGCTAATTATGTTCAGGAATAAATATGAACATACACAGCCCCCTCTTTCTGACTTGGCTCTAAAAAAATACCAACGTTTGTAGTCACAACAGATTATATACTTTTATGGAAATGTTTAATTATCAAAGCAATTTGTTCTTATTCCGTGAAATGATTTTTATTTTTAGCACTAGATGGTATCAAACCTCAAATGGATTACATTAATAAGGCACAGTTATCTGTGCATTATGGGCTTACACTAGTCAGTGCTCTCCACGTTATTACATTTCAATTCCTATCATATTGAACTATTGTGACCAATGGTCAAGTATGGGCATGGTATTCCAAGAACAATGGGGCCCAAGATTGGAGAAAGCTACTTGTAAAATGCAAAGAGTAAAAATAAAAAAAAGAGGAAAAAGTTTTGGAATGTTTGCACTAAACTTAGACTGGTGGATAATGCACAACCAATAAAAATATTAACTTGGTGCATCTTCTGTTCAACCACATCAAGCTCCCGTGACACTATCAAACTACAATAATCTTAAAAATGCTTGGAATCACATATTCTGTTAAGCTCAGAATTCTGGATCTTTTCAGATCTTTCATGTTTGTACAAAAAAGCAGACATTAAGATATATCATTTGAAAAGATACAGACTGGAAATGACCACTGAGCTCTCACATCTTGGCATAAGCTAGTTTTTTCCCCTGCACCCTGGACTCACGTCTAGATTCAAAAAGGGAAGACTGGTTAGATCAACTATCGTATTTCCAGAAAATAAGACCTATTCAGAAAATAAGCCACAGCTTGATTTTTCCATGTGTGCCTAATATAAGCCCTACCCCAAAATAAGCCCTAGTTAAGACCCCATCTACTCTGTCCCACCGTCTGGTTGTACAAGGTGGGGCAAGGCACATGTGTAAAAATCAAGCTAGGGCAGGGGTGGGGGTGGAGTGGCCCCATACGCCCCGCACCCGTTTACTTTAGGACCGCAACAGTCAGGGCTCCCATGCCCCCATACCTATCGTGTTGCTACCCAACTTCTTCTGCGGCTGCTTATAGCCATTTGTGTCAGTGCCACCACTTGCAGCAGGAGGCCGCACGGCTCATCACGCCGGTGGCGCCACTTGCGGCTGGACACCATGTGGCACGTTGCACTGGTACTGCTGCTCACGGCAGGAGTGCCGCTGCTTATGGCAGGATGTCATATGCTGCTGCTGCTTGTGGTGCACCATGAGCCATGTGGCATCCTGCAGCAATGGATGCAATGCGGCATGAGCCACGTGGCATCCTGCCATGAATGGTGGCACCGGCGCGATGTGCCACGTGGCATCTGGCTGCAAGCAGCCATAGAAGAAGTCAGGCAGTGGCACGACAGGTGTTGGGGCATGGGAAGCCTGGCTGCAGTGGTCCTAATGTAAGCAGATAAGACGTCCCCCAGAAATAAGACCTGGTGCCTCTTTTGGAGGCAAAAAAATATAACACTGAGTCTTATTTTCAGGGGAACACAGTAATTTTTGGTGATAAAGCATGAATGGTAAAAGCTCTATGTTCATTCATTCTCATGGTCTTTTTTTATTCTGAGACTTCATATCGTGCTTTTCATATATTTCAGGAAAGGCAACAGAATGATATTCTTTTTATATCAAGTGTGATCCTTAATTTGCTTTTCTTTCTTCTTCGTTACTAGGACTAATCCTACCCATTTTGGCTCAAGACCTACTAGCATTACCGATTTGGGTATGTGAGACTCTGTATCTGCTTTTTTTTCTCCCACCCTTAAAGCTCCTGAGCAGCATTAAAGGGGCTGCACAAGGGCTCCCAAAGAAATACTGAAACAGAAGATGTTCACTTATGAAGTGCAGGCATAAACAGCAAACAACAGTATTTATATGTAGTCCTCAACTTATGACCACAATTGAGCCCAAAATTTCGGTTGCTAAGTGAAACATTTGTCAAATAAGTTTTGCTCAATTTTACAACCTTTCTTGCCACCATTAAGTGAATTACTGCAGTTATTAAGTTAGTAACACGGTTGTTAAGTGAATCTGCCTTCCCTATTGACTTTGCTTATCAGGTTAGAAAAGGTGATGACGTGATCTCTGGACACTGCAATTGTCATAAATATGAATCAGTTGCCAAGCATCTGAATTTTGATCATGTGAACATGGGAGTGTTGCGATGGTTGCAAGAGTGAAAAACGGACGTAAGTCACTATTTTCAGTGCTGTTGTAACTTCGAATAGTCACTAAATGAATTGTTGTAAGTCAATGACTAACTGTAATGGAAAAGGCAACCTTGACATCGAATGCTTACCCGAGCCAGAGTTGTAAAACCCACATCTGTAAGCTGGGAACAACGAGCTACCTCCAATATCCTGCATGGAAAATAAATTGATGTACCAACAAACAGTTTTAGTATTTAAAACCCACTTTTGAAATCTCAGAAAGCCAGTATGAAATAAGGAATACTTTTTAAACCCCTTATTCCAAAACAGGGGAGATGTTGAATTCTTCCTACTCCCATTTCATGGGATTTTAGATACCAACAATTCTATCAAGAAAAATAGAACATTAATAGAAGAAAGAAATATGACAGTATAAATTTCAGAAACTTGTTTCTTTTTTATGACTTATTTCTAAATTTCAATATTTTTACTACGTTTCCCAGCACTGGTACTAAAGATTTTTCAGAAACAAAAATCTCCATTCCTGCTTGCTTGCCTTTCTTAGCTAAAGAAACATCTTTTAGCTGAGTCCTTTTGTAATCTATCCCCTCATTTCTCCAATAGATATCACTGTCCTGTCTTCATTTGATTCTCAACAATGCTTCATAAACCTGTTTTAGGACAAGTTAATTTTGTTCAGGTTCTCAAACCGATCTAATCAAAATTATCTTAATCAATTTATGGAAGAATCACACTTGTTTCTGAATGATAAACTAGCTTCAGAAAGGGAGGGGGACATAGTTCACAATAGTATAATGAAACTCTCATTCTATGTAGTGATGGTTTATGCTTTCCCCTCAAAGATATGGGATATATTTTAAACATATAACATGCTTACATGCTCCTATATTGTCCTGTGAACGAAGAACTGGGTACTTACCTACAACTGTTGTTCTTCAAATACTCTGTGATTTGACACACACAGTTTGTGTGCCTCCACCTAGCCCCATTCAGAGCCTTCCAGAGCTTACAAATTTGAAAGGAGCCCCATCCTCACATGTACTATATGACTATGCACTGTTCTCACTGAACCCTCTCAGTTCCTAAGACTGATACAAAAGACTTGAAGAAACATTAAGGTCATTTGAGATGAAGCAAGGTTACATGGTGCATTGTGTAAATTTGCAGATTACTGTAAGAACTGCAATTACAGGTAAGTAAGCAGTGCTTTATTATTATGATTTCTCTCATTCACATTTAGGCATATAAAAGCTTCTTATATGGAACATAGTCTGAACGACATAAGGTTACCAAAGCAAGGAAAACCAAGGACTGCATCTCACTGTAAGTTCGAGTCCATTTTTATGTTGAGTAAAGGTGGAGGCCTGAGATTAAGTGGCTGCCCACATAGCTTCAGTAAGGTAGTGCTCTAGTCTAGGGAAATGTTGCTAGTTCTGCTGTCACTCTTGATAAGAGTACAGATTGCAAGAGGCAAAGCTGGTAACTCATAAAAAGCCTACATGATTGCTACTATCTATTAGAACAGCGGTTCCCAACCTGGGGGTCGGGACCCCTTTGGGGGTCGAACAACCATTTCCCAGGGGTTGCCCCAGCATCCTCAGCTCCCCTCCCCACTGCCACAAGCCTGGCCATATCGCGCCCCACAACCCGCGCCCCCACCACGCCCCCCCCTGCTGCCATTTGGGTTCTTTTACCATCTGCGCATGCGCAGCACGCTTTGCGCATGCGCAGAGGATTAAAAAAACCCAAATGGCGGCGGCGGGGTGGGTCACAGTGGGGGCACAGGGGCGGGGTGCGGGTCGCAGCATTAGGAAGGTTGGGAACCACTGTATTAGAAGAATACTGTGTGGAAAGCTCTTTCCTTTAGATAGGCATTAGAAGGCTATTTTACTATGTTTTTAACATAGTAAAATAGGCATTCAGTTCAGGTAAAAAGTATCACGGAAAGAATGAAGCAGTGTTTCTAGTAGTATTTAGAGTTGGGGGAAGATGGCAATAAAAATTCCAGTGTTAAGTGAAACACTGAGGTTGATTTTGAAAAAAGAAAAATAATGGGAAAAGAAACATACAATTCTATTCTTGATAATCCAATGTCTCAGCAATAAAAAAAGCTATTTTCAAGGAGATGAGATTAACTGGAAGAGTAATCATGGGTTCAAAGAATATAACATAGAGAGGAGAAGGCAGAAAAATGAGAGATATGCCAGAACTGTATTAGGCTTTCCATGAAATGCTTTGTAAGTAGGCTAGAAAATAAGTATTTTCCAATAAAGAGAAAAAAAGGAGGAGATAGCCACAAGATACACTGTCACTGAACAGAGAAGCAAGCCTCATTGCTGTAAATGAAGGGAAAAGATTGAAACATAATGGATCTGATATTGCCAGACTGAATTGCTGTTTCTCAGCAGAGGAAATTTCCATTTAGCTGTAAAGGAAGCCTATTTGTGTGGGCTGTTTGGTGCTGGTGTCTGAGAAAGCCACAGGAAGGGGGTAGGGGTGAAGGGAGACTGTAAAACTTTCTCCCTTTACTATTTCATCTGTACTTCAACTCTTCCAATTGCCTATCAATTAACACAAAACAGAACAGTTGGAACAGTTCTTCCCAATTCTCTGGTTTCCCCTGTCTCATGAACAATTTTCTTAGTTTATCCTTTTCAAACTAGTCAATTAAAGCAAGGTAATTCTATCCCATATCACTACTGTGTTTCCTTGGCCTTATTTTCGGGGAGGTCTTTTTTTTTTTTGAGGTGCAGGAGGTAGTGAGCGCAATCACCTCATGGCTGCTTGGCCCCTTAACCTCGGCCCGCAGCCCGCAGATCAGCAGATCCAGCAAGGGTCGGAAGTTCTGTCTCACAAGGCGCCTGGAGATGTTTCTGGCACACTCTTGTCAGCCCTAGCCCTGTCGACCTGGGACTGGGGGGAGGGGGACTGCCACCGGAGCTCCGAGCAGTGGCCGGTGCGGGGATCTGTCTGCACAGCCATGAAGCGTGATCAGCGTGGCCGGTTCTTGCCCGCAGCATTGCCGGCCAGGATCGGGTCAGAGCCACTGCCGCCCGAGATCAGCAGGCCAGATTTGGTGAGCCGGATGCACTGCCACCGCCCGGGAGGAAAAAAGGGAGAGGAGGCGCTGCAAAAGAGCCCATTTCTCAATTTCTTCTCCTCTCAGGCGACGGAGGCGCATTCAGCTCACTGAATCTGGCTTGCTGATCTTGGCCGGCAAGAGGGAGGGAGAGAAAGGGAGAGGGAGAGAGACGGGGGGGACGAAAGAGCAACTGAGTGTGTGCCTGTAAGTTGGCTTCCAACACCAGAGAGGGGAAGCAGCCAGGCTGCTGTTACCTTTCATTGGGGCGCCTGGAGCGAGACGGGGCTCCTCCTGCCGTCTCTTCTTCCCCCCTTGCAGGGCATGGCAGGGCTTCCTGCCCCTTGCTTAGCCACCCGCTCCCTTTATCAATGGTATTTGGAGGTGGCAGGTGGGGAGGGCTGAGGCTGAGGAGAAGCAAGATGAATGGCGCGAGATGGGGCTCCTCTTGCCTCTTCTCCCCCCCTCGCCAGGCATGGCAGGGCTTCCTACCCCTTGCTTAGCCACCAGAAAAGCTTGCCTCACCCACCACAACCCAGGTGCCCTTGCTTCCTCCAAGCCTTTCTTTGCCTACCGGTACTTCATTTCCAGCTCTGTTGCATTTCTCGCCATTTTGTGCAGGGAAACAAGTTTCTGGGACTACCGTAAAAAAAAAAACCTTCTCGTGAGAAGTTGGAATTAATTGATTGAACTTCTTTTTCGCAAGAAGTTTTTTTTTTACGGTAGTCCCAGAAACTTGTCTCCCTGCACATAACGGCGAGAAACGCAACGGAGCTGGAAATCAAGTACCGATAGGCAAAGAAACAGCAAAAGTAGTCTCTGGAACTACGGTAAAAAAAACCAACACTTCACAAGATTTTTTTTCCCCGTGAGAAGTTGGAAGGTCTGAACTAATTTTTGTTGCCCTGCACGTGGCCGGGGAGAATGGAGCTGGAAAGCAGGTTAGAGAAAGGCTGTGGCTGTCCTAGGGAGAGATGAGTGTTTGGCATGGGTGGCCTGGCTGAAGAGCCTTCAAGCAAGTCGGTAAGGGGTGCGTGGGGCAGCTGTGTACTCCTACGGTACCTTACTTCCCCCACCCCCACCGATTTGTTCTTCTTCACAACGTGCAGCTTCTCACAGTAGAGAATTGCAGGCAATTCTGGAAGATTGTGGGAAGTGCATACTTACAATACCGTAGAAGCAAAGAGCAGCCCGTCCCTTTAAAGCAATCAAATGTCTGTATGTGTGTGAGCGAAAAGAGAAACGATGGAGGGGAGTAACGAGAATTGCAGGCAATGCTGTTTAAAAGGGTTTCCTCTCTGCCGTTTCTCTTTCTCTTTCTCTCTCTCTCACACACACACAGACATTTGATGTGAAACGGTGGAGGGCAACCGGGTAAGGGGACTGAGACTCTCCCGCCTCCAGCTCGGTGCCTGTTTAGGGTGACGCCCTGAGCCTGGCTTCTGCATGGGTGACCCCCGCCCGGCCAATGTGATAAATGGGCTCCCTCGCAGCACCTCCTCTCCCGCATGAAGCCAGCTGGGCTCGACCACACACACCCCCGAGCCCCAGTCTCAAGCTCGGCATTTTGTGCACACTCAGCTGGCCCGGCTAATCTCCAAATCCCTACTGAACAAACACATGGGGCGCGTGGGAGTGAGGCTACACCGCCGCAAGGTTTGACATACCGGTGCAGCCTCTTGGAGCAAGACCCTGCAAGGCTTGTTGTGGCATTGCACACATGAATGGCAGAGTCTCACAAAGATTCATTATGGCGGAGTTGGGGGAGAGAAACAAGCCAGGGTTTCTGCTGCTTCTGCTTTCCTTGCATGCAGCCAAAAGTTCGTAAAAGGCAGGTTGGATCAGATCTCTCTCTCACACACACACACACCGTCCTTTCTTTGGGATCACAACACAGAAACACATCCAAGGATTGCAAGGCTGAAGACTTCGGATGGAGCATTTTGGAGATGTGCGTCTGTCTTGCGATCCCAAGTAAAGAACGATTGGTAGGAAAAGGGGGGGGGATTTTCCCGTGCAGGGAAGGAGTAGGTTTGCTCCAAAGCTATGGCAGAGCATAGCACTGAGAGGCCGCCATGGGTAATACCGGTATTGAATTGCACGTGTTGATTCCAGTGAGAGGGGTGCAGGCTGGGGGCTCGGTGGCCATGGAAGATGGGATTTTGGGGTGCAAAGAAGAGGTGATCTCTCCCTCCCTCCTCCATCCTGCTGCAGGGCCACCATGAAGCTCGTGCAGGGCAGTGCAAGTGCTGGCAAATGGGGCTCTGGCAGGCCGGCGGCTGGGAAGATGCTCCAGAGATCTGAGCTGAGTTGCCTGGCCATCGCTAGCTTAGCTGATCCGCAGGCCACAATGAAGATGCCAAGCTTCCATGAGGTGACCAGGGAAGGGGTGCCTCCTGTGCTGGCCACACCCACCCCTTCACTAGATCTTATTTTGGGGGGAGGTCTTATTTTAGCACATGCGCTCAAAAGCATGATAGGTCTTATTTTCGGGGTAGGTCTTATTTTTGGGAAAACACTATAGCAGTGATGGCGAACCTATGGCACGCGTGCCACAGGTGGCACGCGAAGCCATATCAGCTGGTACGCGAGCCGTTGCCCTAGCTCAGCTCCAGCACGCATGTGCACACTGGCCAGCTGACTTTTGGCCTTCTTCTGGCTCGCGCGGAGGCTCTGGGAGGGCATTTTAGGTTTCCGGAGGGCCTGCGGGGAGTGGGTGGGCGTTTTAGTCCTCCCCAGGCTCCAGGGAAGCCTCTGGAGCCTGGGGAGGGCGAAAAACAGGCCTACCAGGCCCACCGGAAGTCGGGAAACAGGCCGTTTCCAGCCTCCAGAGGGTCTCTGCGGGGGCGGGGGAGGCCGTTTTCGCCCTCCCCAGGCATTGAATTATGGGTGTGGGCACTCACACGTGTGTGATAGCACGCAGGGACGCGCTTTCGGCACCCGAGAGAAAAAAGGTTCGCCATCACTGCACTATAGTATATAACTGAAAATCTCGTATGCATTCAAAAAAACCTGCAGTTGCTCTGTTATCTCTGAAATCTCTTTATGAAATTTGTTACTTGAGAGGGTCCCTCAGGTATCCTGGACCCATGTCATGAAGGTGATTACCAACACCTTGAATTACATTTGGAAGCACACTGACAAGTGCCACCCACAGAGCAGTGGTGTTACATGGGCCACTCTTAGGGCTCCAAAACTGATGGTACTGTTACACTCTGTACCAGCTGTAGCTTCTGAATCTCTTTAACTGTAGCCCCTTGTACAGCATGTTGCAGTAGTCCAATTGCAAGATGATTAGGGCTTGAATGACTGAATGGAGGGACTCCTGATCCAGGAGAGGCTGTAACTGATGCACAACCTGAAGTTGTGCAAAGCTCTCCTAGCCGCAACTGCAACCTGCTCTTCAAGAAGGAGTTGAGAATTCAGGAAAATACCCAAATTGCGGACTGGATCTGTCTGGTCACTGCCACACTGCCTGGATTTTGGAGCTCCATACACCAAAAGCCATCCTATCTTTCCAGGGTTCAGTTAAAGTCCCCCATCCAAACCCTCACAACCCCCAAGGTCTTATGAGAGAGCAGAAACAGCATCACTTGAGTCACCAGGGGTAAAATACAGAATTGAATATCCTCAGCATGCAGAAAATACTTCAACTCATGGTAATGGATGATCTCACCCAGCGACTTCATGTAGATGTTAAAAAGGAGTGGAGGGAATACTAAGCCCTGTGGCAAGCATGGCCGTGGGCTGTATCTTTCACTTCCTATTAACACCAATTTCGATCAGCCTTGAATAAAGAAGCACAACCAGTACAATACTGTGCTGCCCAGCTCCAATCCCGTAGCTGGCCCAAAAGGATACCCATGCTGATGGTATTGGAGGCCACTGAGAGATCAAAGAGAGAAAAGATGGTTGCATTATCCCATCCTGCTCTTGCCAGAGATTATCAACAAGCACAACCAAGGCCATTTTTGTACCATAACCAGACCTAAATCCTGAATGAAAGGGGTCTGTTTCATCCAGAACCCTCTGAAGCTACCAGGCAACCACCTTTCCCATTACCTTCCCTAAGAAGGGAAGATTGGAAACAGGATAAAAATTGTTCAAGAAAATGGGAACAAATGATGTTTTTTCTAAGGATTCATTATATACAAGGACTACAATTTGTTGAAAACGACTGACTTGTTCTGACAGTTGTGGTAACTATTCACATATTACACCATTTGAAGTTTAAACATGGTACTTTCCATAGCTTATTGGAAAAAACAATTTACCTTTCTCATGATTTGTGTTAGGTGACAATTGGTAGTTGTGTATTTAATATGCCTGTCCTGGGAAACTCTATAGCTTGTTTTGAGCTCAAAATGTTCCCATGTTCAAAATGTTGAAATAGCTAGGTACACACTTGAAACCCATGTTTTGCACTCAAAACTTGGGGGGGTGTTGTTGTTGTTCTGAAATGGTTAAATTTAAAAACATTTTGTACACTCTTAATCCTGATACTCCTAACACTGATGAATCCTAAGGAGTTTTGAAGATCTGAGATTAAAGAAAATGTAAATAAAAGGTAAAGTATTTCAATAATGGTGAAATATGGCTCAAAGAAGAACATGCAATATAGTGATAGTCAAAGCTGAAGGGATTCAGCAGGAGCTTACAAAGTTAGACATGAAGACAGAGTATCCATCAAACAGTTCTGTAAATTCTATAAGATTCCAAACAGGTACATAGTCCACGTGTGAATCTTAGAGACCAGAAAGAAAAAAAATCTACTTACCTAAGTTTTGGACAATTTTGCCCTAACGCATTCAAGATGGCATCAGTGATGTTGGAACAGCCAGAAGCACACAGAGATTGCAACTTGTGGCATCCTCTACATATTGTAATGAGGCCATCATCTGTTATTTGCTGGAAAATGAAAGAAAGTCAATCATTTATAGCAAGAAGCACGATTGGGGTGATGCTGTGCTCAAGTTTCTCTGCAAATTCTAAAATTAAATGTTAAAAACTATTTGCTGGTGAAACAGTTGGATGAGTGACTATTTGACAACTATCTTATGAAAAACCAGAATGCCAACTGCATACAATCACCCCAAATCAGTTCTTTTTTTGGATAAATATTCCATTTTTGGCATCACCACAAACTGGTTCATGATAATTTCTTGGAAGAAAAAATATACTTCCTCTTTCAGCTCTTTTTATACACACAAAAAACAGACTATATTTTTAACACATGTTGAAAACAAAAAGGAGACAAGACCAACAAAACTATTTCAAAATAAAGATTTTTTTCCAGCCTGTTGTACAAACAAACTTAGAAAAAAGTTCATATACAAGGCAAATGAAAGGCTGATAGATTTTCCAGATTAAATGCTAAGATCACAATGGTTTTGAAAGATTTTCCAAGCTATTAAAGTGATATTCATTATATAGAAATGTGAAGAAATAGTTGCCAATTTGAGAGTTTAGAAACATTTAGTCATTGAATGGAGTCAAGCAAAGTCTTCAGAGTCTGGGCATGGAAAAAATGACTTTTGCTTTGTCATTATAGTAACATAGTGAATATAGTGATTTTTGGATTGATTGGTCAGAGATCAGAAAGTAGGTCATAAAAGCATTTGTGCCAAAATAGTATTTTATAATCACCAATTCAAAATTCAAACTAGGAATTGCTAGGAAAAATGACAGCTGATAGAAGGGATTAGGCATGGAGTATGGAGTACCCATTTATGATTTTAAAACAAAAAGTGCCAGAAAACTAGTCTTACAAAAACACTCTTTTTAAATGCATTAGTAGAAAGAGGGTAATGGAGGGATAGATGCAGTTTGAAATCAAGGGAGGTAAATAACTACAAGGGAGGCTTATTATTATAAAAAGAAAGTTTTCCATTTCAAAATTACACAAACCTACATGTGTGTGGACACATGCACAAACATACACACTTATTAATCAGTAGATTGCTGTGGAAGCCTGGCTACCCAATAATTCTACTTAGATATTGTTTCCACACTTGTTTTCTTGTGTAAATGAGAAAAGCAGGTGAAGCACCAAGGAATTCAGAAAGTGCAGTATGAATCCTTAACCCTGGAAATTTGATTGGTTCTTGTTTGAAATTTGGGGAACAAATAGGAATTGTGAAAAATGGCTTCTAGAACTTGTCCATTCACAAAGTAGCTGCCCTAGAGAATTTAATCAATTTAAAAAGATAAAAGTTATCAGTCAGATACCTGCTACCTCCTTTTTATTTCATAATCTACCTTTATCCTTTTTCTGGTCAATAGAAACATTTGGAAGCAAACTAGTAGACTGCAACCATCTGTTATATTTATGGGGGTCACTGATGGCTCCAAAGTATTATTGGAACCAATATGATGTTTTTATCTGCCACTCTCCCTTACTCCCTATACATACATATGTACACACACACACACACACACACACGGTCATATGGGACAGAAAACTAGAAGGGTGTCATGGGAAAAATAGAAATCGAGAGATAGTGCAAGTGTTAACTAGGCTTCCTAACCATGCAGAAGATCAGCCAATTAAGTAATCCTATGTTTTATTCCTAAATCTACTGTGTTTAAGGCTTGATCCATTTTTCCTTAGTGATCCTCATAATTCAGAATATAAAGGCACAAAGTCCAAAACAAAAAAAAGTGGCAAAAACTGCCTGATTCATGAAAATACTAGTTGAACTAGGACCGTGATGGCGAACCTATGGCACGTGTGCCACAGGTGGCACGCAGCGCCCTCTCTGTGGGCATACGAGCCGTTGCCCTAGTTCAGCTCCACCGCGCATGCGTACATGTTTCCCGCCGGCCAGCTGATTGTCAAGTCTCTGCCCCGCACGCATGCATGGGAGGCGGGTGCATATGTGGGTAGGGTGCATGTGCAGGGGCCGCACGTGCATTGCATTTGGGGGGTTCGGGGGGTGCGCGCACTTTGGGCACTCAGTCCGGAAAAGGTTAGCCATCACTGAAGTAGGATAATATAATGTACACATTTTGACCAACCTTCTGGCTCACATTTTAAACATTTTCTTTTTAAAAAAATATTTTTATTGAACATATTTCATCATTTTATATCACATTTACAATCTTTACAGCGCTCCAGCATCGCTAATACTCATACATACATAACAATTACATTCCTTATTCTTCCTTTAACTATATACATTGTCATTAAATTTTAGTATACCTCTTCAGTTACTTTTATATTTAATCTTTACTTCTATTCTCTAGCCATTTGTACCATGTGTCCCCGACCAGATAATATTCTGTTTCCCCTCTCTCTTTTAATTCCAATGTTAGCTTGTCCATCTCAGCACACTCTAACACCTTTTTGATTACTATTTCCTTGGAGGGCACATATGCAATTCTGGCCACAGTTGTTATATGCAATATAATGTATTGAATTTCCTTACTGTAGTTTCCTCTTATTAACCCTAATAAAAATAATTCTGGTTTTAACTCAATTCGTGACTCGTGATTTCTTCTAATGATTTTCTTATTTTAATCCAGTACTTCCTGGCTTCTGGACACGACCACCACATATGGAAGAATCTACCTTGATTGTGTCCAGCATTTCCAGCATTCCGCAAATACAGTAGATTTGGAAACATTTTGGCCAGTCTAGCTGGAGGTAAATGCCAATGATAGAACATTTTGTATAAATTTTCTTTATATGCTGCCGACATTGTTAATTTATAGTTCCCCCCCCCTAATTTTTCCCAATGTTCTAATTCAATATTATAACCGAAATCCTTTGTCCAGACTATCATGGTTTCTTTCTCAGGAAATAGCTATATGCTTTGGTTATCATTTTTTCCTCCGTCCCCTGTATTATTTTATCAAACTCTTGTTGTTCCTTATAGAAACCATATTTTTTTTCATTTTCTTATACCCCATATTTTTCTACTATGAAATAAATAGTCATTCTGCTAAGCCAATACTGATAACATAAAACATTTAATATGATATGGAATATGTAATTTACAAAGTTGCCATAGTATAAGAAAGGAGAAAAGACTGGGTTTATAAAGGCCAACCTCTTACCAAGCATGTTTGCAAATTCAGAGTCACTAATTCAGGACAGTTTGCACCAATGTATTTAAGAGCTTCATCTTCCAGCTAAGAGAAAGACAGAAATAGAGAAAATAGACAATTTCCTAGGTCTCTTCATTGTATTTTTGACTTATAGCATGAGTGGACAATATTCAGTCAATCATGCATTTCTTACTCCTGCTGCTTCACTAAGATAACGATGTTGCAGTTCACAACAAAACCCAGAAATTTAGTGATATATTTCAACACTACACAAAATATTTTTCTTTCAACACCCTCCTTAAAAAAAAGCAACTGATCCCATAAGAAACTGCAAATGTTGTTATATGATTAACCAATTGCTATGCCTCCTGCAGCTTTTGAATTTTGAGTATATGTTGCTGAAAATAAATATGGGTAAATCTCACTCTCTTGTGCATCAACTTGTCAAAAATTACAGCAGTACTGAAAAAATAACTTTGTGAAGATACAACTTTTACAGCGTCTCTCTATAACAGTGATGGCGAACCTATGGCACGCGTGCCACAGGTGGCACGTGGAGCCATATCTACCGGCACGCGAGCCATTGCCCTAGCTCAGCTCCAGCGTGCATGTGCACTCCAGCCATCTGATTTTCAGCTTGCACAGAGGCTCTGGGAGGGTGTTTTCGGCTTCCGGACGGCCTCCGGTGGGCAGGGGAGGGCATTTTCACCCTCCCCAAGCTCCAGGGAAGCCTTTGGATCCTGGGGAGGATGAAAAACGGGCCTACTAAGTTGGGAAATGGGCCGTTTCTGGCCTCCAGAGGGCCTCCAGGGTGGTGGGGGAGGCCATTTTCGCCCTCCCCAGGGATTGAATTATGGGTGTGGGCACTCGCGCACGCGCGATAGCACGTGCGCACGTACTTTCGGCACCCAAGGAAAAAAAGGTTCGCCATCACTGCTCTATAACATGTTCACTATTATGGGGAATACACATTGAAAGGAATGTCTAGTACTGGCAATCCTGAGTGTGTTTAACAAATAACTGATGCTGCCATATATAAGAATAGAATAGAATTCTTTATTGGCCAAGTGTGATTGGAGACACAAGGAATTTGTCTTTGGTGCATATGCTCTCAGTGTACATAAAAAATTTCCATTGTGTGCCCATTTCATTTCCCATTGTGTGCCTGCTTACTCTCTTGTACAAATAGTCCTCTACTTATAACCACAGTTGAGCCCAAAATTACCATTGCTAAGCAAGAGAGTTGTTAAATGAGTTTTGTCCCATTTTATGACTTTTTTGCCACAGTTGTTAAGTGAACCACTGCAGCTGTTAAGTTAGTAACACAATTGTTAAATGAATTTGACTTCCCCATTGACTTTGATTGTCAGAAGGTTGCAAAAGATGATCACATGATCCCGGGACACTGCAACTATCATAAATACATGCCAGTTGTAAAGCATCTGAATTTTGATCATGTGACCAAGGGGATACTGCAATAGTTGTAAGTGTGAAAAATGATCAAAAGTCAAAGTATCCAGTGTTGTTTTAACTTCAAACAGTCACTAAACAAATGGTTTTACGACTATCTGTAATCCCTTCCTCTTCAATGACTATAAATACAAATATTAATTTCCTTTTTGCAGATTATCCCAGTGCCAGGGTGAGTATTTCAAAAGGCAGGGAATGGGTAAAAAGGAAACCTATAATAAAATGTAAGAACCAAACAGAGTCATGATTTTCCACTTACTAACAACATTATCTAGTGATTGAGTTGCCAGTCCTAATTGTGATCACTGAATAAAGATCATCAATATTACACAAACTCCAAATATGTATGATTTCTGGTTGCAATCAAATTTCCCATCTCTGACATATGGGTGCAACAATAAATGCTATCCAAAATTTCTTTCTCAAAAATAGTGCAGGATTTCACTATTAAGGACTTCAAGTCCCATTTTATTTCCAAGGGAAAACAAAGATGTTTTCCACAAAGCAAAAAATACACACATTATTTTTGCAATAATGTATTTCTTGAGTTACAACCATTTATTCAGTAGTCATTCAAAAATATAATGGCACTGAACAAAAGGGGATGGGGGAATTTACAACTGATCTGCAAAGTTGCAGCTTTGTCCCTGCAGTCATGTGATCAAGATTCAGGTGTTTGGCAATTGGATTGTAATTACAATAGTTCCAATGTCCTGCACTCTCTATTTATGCCCTTCCCTGCCTGCTTCTCACAAGGCAAAGTGAATGGGGAAGCCATTAACAGGGAAGGTTGCAAGCTGCTCCTGCCATTTTTTCTTTGAGAGCCTGTTATAGAGTATGAGATCCTGGGGCTCACCTACTGCATGTCCCCCATTTGGCATCCTTTCTGTAATGATTCTATTCCATTATTTATTAGATATCAGTGTAACTCTTATGCTGTGGCAAGTTGTCCTGCAGCAAGTTGGGCATGGTCTGTTGTCCCATGGCATGTTGGCTACAGCGAGTTAGCCATGGCAAGTTGGCCGTGCTGAGTTGGTGGCAGCGAGTTGTCATAGACCCTGCAGTACCTGCCTTTGCACTTGGTTGCAGTCTGCAGTACCCCCCACCTGCCCAAACTCATATGCCATCACAGCACTTCCCCAACCAACTACACTTGTGCCACAAAACCCATCTCTACCTGGCCACACTCCATAACATTTATCTGCCCTCTTTCTAGACTGTCTGAGGAAAGGCTTGTGGTGACTGGGACTATAACTTCCTGCCAACTTCCTCGATTTTGCATCTTGGAAACTGGTAGGAAATTGCAAGTTGCAATCATATAAGGTCCCTGCTTAATGATGTGCAATCCTTGCTTAAAGATGGCAACAAAGGGAATGCTGGGATTGCTGTTACTAAACAAATGATGTCACATGACGTTGCGCTTTAGGTCCATATCACTTGGTCCCAATTAGAGTTGCAACCCAAGGAACCTCTAATGTTCTGATTTAAAGAACAAATTGCGCAAACAATATTGTAACACTTTTGGATAGTCTGAGATGACAGAACAAAATAATAAATAGATGAATAATCTTGTTTCTTTAGAATTATTCTTTATCCAATTTTCAATGTCTCATATGTGTGTCATGAGACACTGCATGAAACAAATCAGCCAATCCAGCTTTCCAGACTACTGAACTTTCTGAACAAATCCAGCCAATCCAAATTCAGCTTTCTAGACTACTGAACTTTCCGTGGAGACTTGTACAGTACCTGTGTACAGCCTTTAAGAAACAGAGCTTTGAGTCCACCACAGCCTCTCACCAAATTTTGGATGCCATCTTTTGTCACTTGGTCACACCACGAGATATTGAGTTGCTCTAGTAGAGGGCACCCCTCACTGAAGGGGAAAAGGGATGAACACAGAAAGAAAATGCAGGTGTATATATTAACTCTAAAGATAAACATCTTGCTTCAGGAACCAAGGTAGGTTAACCCTTGCCTTTGTTTACTATTCTAAACTGTTAACAGTTTTCTTCTCTGATACAGCCTTAATAGACAATCCAATTGAAAGCTATAGCTGGAACAAACAGAATAGCTATAGAAATAGGGCTGGAGAAAAGGGATTGGTCTGTTTTTGCATCCTTATTAGGGATTTGAGATAAGAGAACATCTCTGATTTGACTCATAATTCTCTGTTTGCATATTTCTTGTAACATTTCCAATGTAAATCTTGTTGATCATGGCAGCTGAAAGGTTTATGAAAAATCCAAAACTTACGGACTGTTCTGGGATCAGAAAACCATTTACTGGCATACAAAAAGTCATCCTGTGTCCCGCTTATCTGAGTCTCACGAGCTACATTGACTACAAAAGAACCACATATTTATCAAGTTATAAACTGGGCCAACCGCACTACTATTAGTACTTTGGACAGGGAAGAGAATAAATGCATTGCAAAGGCATCTGACATATTTAAATCAGAGACAATCACTATGAATCTACTTTTATTAACCTAGTTTAGGTGGTTAGTTTTATGAACAATCTGAACACTCACCTCAGTGCTTTCAGTGACAGGATGGTTATTGATGTGCAGGAAGCTAGATCAAGATGCCGTAACTTTGAGCAAAATTTACTAAGGCTAGTACATGTACTGGAAGAAAATAGAATACCCACAGGTTCATTTTGTTTTTATTTTAAAAAGTAGGAAAAAGCATTCGAGACATTTTCAGATGGATGACAACAGCTAATTCTAGCAATTAAGATATTGTGCCGCTATTCTATCTTATCTTCTTCAATTATTTTTTGTGATAAGAAATAAAAATAGAAATGGTTGAAAACACTGGAAATTTACAAATGGGAGATGACACTGAACTGAGTTGAGATATAAAGAGATGAAGATGGCAGTAGTGTGTATGCAAATTTGTTGATGGTACACTGGAGGAGTTTGGCAGAAGGAACTTTTTGGAAGGTTTTTGGATGTTGAGAGTGGTTTGTGGAAGTGGAGAACTGTATCAAGAGGAAGGAAGGCATGATAGGCTTGATGACAGACTTGAGAATTGGTAGAGAAGTAGAAATGTGGAGAGATTGGAAGAGAAAGAATGGATGGATGGATAGATGAATGAGGGTACCGGTAAAGAGATTAAGATGAACCCCACCACTAATCTATTCTAATCCCATTCCAACATCCTTTTTAAATCATGAAATATGAAATATAGCAATTACATGAAAATACCATATTTAAGGAAACTAACAAAAAAAAAGGACCAGGGGGAGGGGGACAGGGAAGACCATTGGGGAGAGGAATCATAGTGCAATCTTATATGCCTCCTCAGACCAGACTAATTTCCAATGAAGTTTACTCTCAGTTAAGTGCTATAAGACTGATATTTTAAAGAGCTAATGCAATATTTCATAACTCCAAAACAAAGATCACTTACGCATCTGTAATCTTGGTGCAGCCATTTAGATTCAACACTTCAATATTTCTGCAGTTTTGTGCAAATGTCCTTCATGCAAAGAAATATACATTCTTTCAGGCTTTTAATGAAAGGTTTTATCACAATGATTTGACTTTTTAAAAATCTTGTATGCACTGAAAAGTAAAGCTAGCAACATAAACTTTAAGTAGTATTTTGACAATATCTAGGGAGAAAACCCAGTTTTTTAAGAAGCAAAAAAAAATATGAAACACAATTCTATTGAAAATTTGTATCAATGTTGAGCCCCTATTTTTAAATGTCACAAATGTAGGAATTCAGAGGTTATGTATCATATAACCTCTGAATAATGTCTGCCAACCTCTAATGCAGATGTGGGGAATGATGGTCCCTTTATGACTTGTGAACTTCAATTCGCAGAATACCTGGGCCATCATGGGCCATCATTTCCCACCCCTGCTCTACTGGGATAAGCATCACTGGACTGATAGTATTTATTTTAATTATTTAAGCAATATAATAGATATTGTATATCTTACCAGGAGTGACTTGAGGATGCATCAGGCAGAAACTATACAGGTGGTCCTCAATTTACAACAGTTCCTTAGTGACTGTTCAAAGTTACAACGGCACTGAAAAAAGTGACTTATGACCATTTTTCACTTATGACCATTACAGCATCCTCATGGTCACGATTTACATTTGGATGCTTGACAACTGACTCACATTTATGACAGCTACAATGTCCCGGAGTCATGTGATCCCCTTTTGTGACCTTCTGACAAGCAAAATCAATGGGGAAACCAGATTCACCTAACAACCTTGTTACTGATTTAATAACTGCAGTGATTCACTTAACAAATGGGGCAAGAAAAGTCGTAAAATGGGGCAAAACTCATTTAACAAATTTTTCACTTAGTAAGATAAATGTTGGGCTCAGTTGTGGTTGTAAGTTGAGGACTACCTGTAATGCTATACCTGACATCCTATGACTTAATCTGAATTTAACGTTTCTCAATCTAAGATGAGAATTCTATGCTCATTCAATCATAAGCATATCTATAGGCAGACCATGAAAGCAAGTATTTCAGTATGCTCCAAATTCATTCTTCCAGATAAAAGCTGAAGCCAGTCTGTGTTTTGTGCAGACAGTAGTCCATTCTCCCATAATTTTGGTTTTATATTTATATTTAATTGTTCTCAATATTTCTTTAGATTTGATTTTAACTGTTTTGTTGTGCATTACTCAGACTTCTAAAAGTTTCCTCATTACATTACTGCGTAGTACTGCATGGAAGTAAATCTACTGCTTAAGAGTTGTTGGAGATAGGAAACATCTAGAGCAGGCTTACATAAAGCTCACAAACAGCTTTGTGTAGACTACCAATATTTTTTTAAAAGTGCTGCCCCCCAAAAACATGTTACCAACTACCTCCAAGGTTTACTGGTATTGTTGCTGCTGCAAGTACCAGCTTTTCCACTAATCCACTGGAACAGCTGATTGGCACTCTTAGTATTTCTTTGGGGCCCATGAGGAATTTTAATTTATCAATGCAAGTCTTTCCCCTCAATGAATTGTGCAGGACTTATCTGGAAATAGGAGCAAGAAAGAATGCTTCCCCTCCTATAAATAACATCAAAGTTACACTTTAGTTTGATGTTACAGATAATTATGGTAACGCAGAAATCAAATATTTGAGGATTCTGCAGCCTCAATTTTTGTACCCAAAATTAGCTACCTGCCCTATCATCTCATGCCCAGTTCTCAGATAGGTGTTAAATAATTTGTGTTGACCTCTCTACCTCAATGCGTTGTCTCCCACACCTAGACATCCACGTAGACTCAGCTTTCGAAGGAATCCTCCACATCTTTTAGAAATATTCTCTACTACACGCCCCTGTAACAAGAAGACGAAGAAGAGAATCTTCTAAATTAATTCTCTTGCTTAATTTTACATGCAGTAAACAACTTTTTTTCTTTAAACCATCTTTTCCTATTTGATATATTTTTATCACAACTTGTTATCCTCCTTCACTTCTGAGCATTTATTCTATACTTAAATTATATTTGGAATGATACGTTTTGTGGAATGCCTGCGTTTATTTGGTTCATAAATAGGGGTCTTTAGGATCAATTTACAGAAGCTGAAGCTTATATTGTAGTGTTACGTTTGTGGAACTAAGATGCTTTTCTGTGGCAAGCTGATCAGATGAATATTTTCAAGCATAAGTACAAAGCATTATTTAGTATGCTGTCATCCAACTCATGTTGTTTATTGTGCTATATTCTTTCTCAGCTTGTGCCTGTAAAAGACCATGCAGCTAACTTAGCCACATAATTATACATTCCATGGTCATATGATTATATAGAGGGGTGTGTGTGTGAGAGAGAGTGAAGGGCTAGTTCTCTTAGAGAAAGCTGACTTTGGCTATCTTGTTACAGTTTGTGATGGAAACAACAGAGGGATTTTGTTCAGTAGCATACACATGGGTGCTAAATAGGCAGAAATTAATTAATTTGGCTATACAGGAACCGATAAAAACAGTGAGACATATTTATAAAGGGCAAAGCTACTTTTCAAGTCCATTCAGCCTTTTTTTTTTCCTATTGAGGTTTATCCTTACAGCACTGGCTGTCACATAAAGACCGGCATAAGGAAAAATGCCTGGAGACAGTTTAAAACAAACAAACAAACAAACAAACAAACCCTTAAGTGGCCTCCTTACTACTTTTCATTACTTTTCTAAAAATCTAAACCCAACATCTTTTAATATGGTGACTTTTAATGACACTCTAAACCTCTATAGTTGATGAGTAACACCTCATGCTGTTCAATGCTAGTTATACCTCAAAGATATATTCATATAATTATAAGGCACAATTTCAAATCGGGAGGATTATTACCTCCCTCAGATAATCAATTCTTTCTTTAATATTTTCAGGTTAGGGACATAAATCTTTGGGTACAGATGATACTGAATAAATTCATACAGAGATAAGCATTCACAATATAAATCAATGTAGTTTTCTATTAAAAGCATACTATAGCTTTAAACTCTCTTTGGAATGAAGAGTAAAAATTAATAATTTGTCTCTGAAAATCTGAAAAAATGACATGGCTTGTTACTAATCTGAGGGAGTAGTTACCATTTATCTAGAGACAATCTTTTGAATGTCACTTAATTATACCTCAATGTCCCTTTGGAAATCAAACAGGTCAATGCGTTGCCAATTGCTACCATCCAAAGCTAGGACATTCCATGCCTGTAATGAAATTGGCAGAAAGTTGAAAAAAGATTGTCAGATATATACCTCTAAATATAGAAAAAGGCAGATAAAGCCTCTCTTATTCATTTGAGCCAATCCAAAGCTTCTGTCCTCTAGTAATTCTATCACTAAGTTACTTCTTCATCAGAACCAATACATTCAAGCACAGTCTAAACATGCATCAGTTTAAAACAATGCAGATTTGAGTTAATCTTTCTGTAGCTAACCATTTTAAATCTTACATTCAGAAATTACAGAGAATACATACATGCATGAACAACTCACAAGTGACTCCTGCACACTTCCGGTTCCCAAATAATAATGCCTCATTATGTTTTAGGAGGGAAGGCTCTGTGTAATGAATATAATAATACAACATACAACAGTTGCCTGGACTACCTTAATTCAAATGATATCATTTAAAGCCCAGATATTTAAAGCAGCAGAAAGGCTTCCTTATGAAATATGAGGAGCTGCAAAGAATCTTTAATTTAATCAGTGAGCAGATTATATATCTGCTTCCCCCTTTTTAAAAAGATGTCTATGTTGTTTGATCACACTGATCCTTTATATTTGATACTTTGAGAAATCCTTTAAACGCTTTTATTGTTTTTGCAATAATGCTTCTAAGCTTATTTTTCACAATTATGTCTCCCAGTGCAGATTTTATTGATTCCAACAAGGTTATGCAAATCCTTCAGAAGAGTTATGATGTATTAAAGCAGTTGGGCCTTTTCTCAAGCTTGTGCAGCTGTTTTAGAAGCTGCTCCAACAGGCCTCTGCATGCATGCACCAGGTACTACAGACTACCAATTCTAAAGGATACGCACAGCCCTAGATTGTAATATTCCAACCTTTTGACTAATTCGACTTAATTTTTGGCATTTTTTTAAAAAAATGGGGCAATCAGAGCAATAAGCCCCTAAAAGTTCGGATAACTTCTCAACACTGTACTTTATCCACATTCAGCATTTTGTAATCTCATTGGGAATTATGGGAAATGAAGTCTAATACATCTGTAAGGTAGCAAATTTGGAAAACTTGTAATAGACATGTAATAAGAATTGCTACAGAATAAACCAGGATTATTAAATCACATTATCCAATTCACACTGTGAATTATAATAACTATGCTATTCTGCTCATGGTCTAGTCCATTCACCATTAAAAAAGATTTCCTCTGAGGTATATCATGTGCATTTATATGAAACTAATGAACAATATAGGAAAATGTTCTCAGTAATGTTCTTCAGTTATAAAATTATATTCCTGATGATGTCTAGCAAAATACGAGTCTGAGCATCTTAAGGCTTTTTCCCAGACAAGCATTTAATTATTGAGCGAAGTATAGCTCACATAGATTTCTCTGTTTTCTCTATGAGTAGTTGACTTACAATCATTCATTTAATGATCAAAATTATGATGTGCTAAAAAAAAGTTAGTCCTCACACTTTTGACTTAGCATCCACACATCATATGATCAGAATTTGGGTGCTTGGCAACTGGCCTGTATTTACAATGACTGCAGAATCCTGGGGTCACTCGATCAAGCAAAGCCAATGGAGAAGCTGGATTCGCTTAATAGTCATGGTAATTCACTTAAAGAAGATCGGAAAACATGTTATAAAATTGGACTTGACTCACTTAATGACTACCTCACTTAGGGATGGAAATTCTGGCCCCAATTTTGGTCTTAAGTTGAGGATCGCCTATATAAAATCCATTTTGTTAGCCCTCTCCCACCCATGCCCTCAAAAATTGTTGCTACCAAGGATCTGTGAACATGAATTATAGGTGAAGAGAATGCATTAGCTGCAGTCCCACCATTTTCCAGCAACATAAGACTCTGCATGTTAGAGTAACAAAATGAGTGGACATTTTTGATACAAAAACTGTGCAGAGGGTGGGAGAAAATGGGCTCACATTGAATATTACTTAAGGCTGATGCATTCCTGGGTTTCATATCTATAATCATTCCTGGGTTTCTGATCTATAATCATATTAAAGATTTGACTTGATCTGATTTCTGGGTTTCAAGAGATAACCTGGAGATACCCAATAGAGAAAGCCTTACCAGTACTAGTATGCAAATATTCTTACCCTGGAGACCTGCGCACAGCGGCATAGAGTGACCACATCCAGAAAGGAGAATATTCTGTTAAAACACACACACAAACAAATAACTAAATGTATATGTATAAATGTACTGCAAAATGACTTAAGCAAGAACCACCAAGAGTTTTGTTTGGAAACCTGGTTTCAATATTCAGGCTTCAGTTCTGAAAAACTAAAAGTAGAATGTGACATTTAATCAGTAAAAAAAATAATCAAGTGAGTGGTCACTTATGTAGTTACAAATGAGCAGTATTATTGTTGTTTATTACAACAATAATTTACAGTTTATTCTGTATATTATCTCAAGGCATAATATTAATTTATTTATAATTGAATAATTGAGGTATAGTGGAGGAAAAATTTACAATTAAATATTTTATTGCTTAAGATAATGCAACTGGCTGGTGTATCTAACTTTTAGTTAGCTGGGGAATTACATCTTCTGTTCCTGCATTCTTTGCAATTTAAATCCACAAACCAAAATTAGTAATTATTAAAATTAGTTAAATTAGTTAAATGAGGTGGTGGAGACAAAGATTAAAACTACTGATAGAAGCAATCTAAATTACAATGTCTGTACTATAAATGTGACATCTATCAGTTCAAAAAGTTGTATTATTTGGAATCTCAAACCAAAAACTACCATATTACTAAAAACAAAATTGAATTAACCAAAGATTAAATCACAAAACTCGTAATACATCACAAAATATTGTTTTAAAATATGATGGCAAGTAAAAATTATAATTCTACTCTCTCTTGATATCATTTCATTATGATTTCATTATGATGCAATTAAAAGATAGCTTTACACAAAGATCTTGACTTTGAGGAATATTTGATTATTAGTAAGATATTCTTTAGGACACTGAAGTTCATACTCAGCCATTGAGAATCTTAATTCAACATAGTTCTAATATCTGAGATTTTCAATTGACATTTCTCCTATTGAATGGAAGATAGAATGTACTAGCCAAGTATATAGATATAGATCTATATAGGATATATAAATCAGGATATAGATCTGTGTTTTATACTGGTAGTTAAAAAAGGGTTAGTATAGGTTTTTGCTGAAGCTCTGGTATGAGCATTGTCTGGAAGTAAAACCTAGAGTCAGATTTTATTTGATGAATGTTATAAATTAAAGACCACACTCTCCCTTTTGCTCCTCTATAACTGTTTAAATTGAGAGCACAGTATTAAAATAGTTACATTGTCAAGTTCAGACGGAGTAGCACAGGACTAATTTAAATCATTTCTCCCTCATAATAGAAGGGTTGTAGGACAACTCGCCATGGCCAAGTCACCGCAGGACAAGAGTTATATTACTAGCAAAAACAATAGCACTTATATAATGCTTCAAAGTGTCGAAGAAATGGTGGAATAGAATAATTAAAGAAAGGATTTCAAAGGAGGAACAAAATGAAATGTGAATGACAAAAATTAAAATGTTTTAATTAATTTAAATAATTAAATTGAATTATTGAATTGTTCCTCAGCAATTTATCCCGCGGTAAGTTGGCTGTGGCAAGTTGGCCATGGTGAGTTGGCCACGGGCTGTGGCAAGTTGGTTGCGGCGAGTGGTCCCATTCTGCAACAGAAGCTTCCTCTCCATTACCAAGCCGTAGGTTCACACTACACACAAAGCCACAGCTTAACTTGATTTAATGAAGATAAGTTTGCTTAACATAACAAAATCATAAATGATGGCATATAAAACACAATGTTTTATGAATCCACAGTAAGCCACAGTGAAACAAGCCACATTAAGGGTTAAAACAATGTGAATTCAACCACCAAATAATTCTGGACAAAATGTTTAGGCGTGGAACTCAAATCATATTCTTTGCAAAAGGTTGACAGCTATTGTCATGGACCCAAAGAATATCTTGTTTTCCTTATCGGCAGACTGATCACTGTAACTAAGATATGTCAGCAACCTTATCTTAAAACCAATGTGAACAATAAAGTTGCTTAATATGAAATGGGCTACATATAAATTTAATAAATAAATAAACTATTTGTACATCTTCATAGCCTCATGGTATTTAGCCAATGTATCTACACCACCATACCTTTGTATCAGACCCACAGGTGGAATATATATTGCTGGAAATTTGAGGGTAAGTAGAAAACCAGAAGAAAGAGGTATCACATACAACTTAGTGAATTTGGATAATAACTTTCTGAACAAAACTTTATTCCCTGGCAGGAAGAATTGCCCACTCACTACCAACAAGAGATATTACAAATATCTACTGTGATATTACCGGTAGTACAGAAAAGAGAGTATTTTTTAAGATGAATAAGGGGAAATTTTAATGTATAAGGGAAACAAGTTTTTAAATCTTATAGCATATTTCTTTCAAAGTCTAATGCTCCCTTCAGAAATAATCTGTAGTTAGATTCACACATTATTTTAAGCTTTAATGTGGCTTGTTTCACTTTGGTTTACTGTGGTTTATATCCATCATTCATTATTCCACACAAGGCATTCATTTTCATTATACAACAGAAATCTTTCAAAAACATTTCTCATCTAGGCTGCCACAACTTCATTCTACAATTAATTTTGGAATCCTTATTACATCTCTAGAATCATTAAAATTTTAAGAGCCGAGGTGGCGCAACAGTTAGAGGCAGTACTGCAGGTCACTTTAGCTGACTGTGATCCGCAGGTCAGCGGTTCAAATCTCACCAGCTCAAAGTTGACTCAGCCTTCCATCCTTCTGAGGTAGGTAAAATGAGCACCCAGATTGTTGGGGGCAATATAAATATACATTGCTTACTGGTGTAAACCACTTAGAGAGTGCTTGCACTGTGAGGCGGTATATAAATCTCACAAAATAAATAAATAAATAAATAAATAAAATGCCAGTTCCCATCTTTATGCTTCAGTACTTGGCCTAAGACTCTGGGACCAATAGTTATAGATGCAGATGCTAGTGAAGGAAATGTCAGGAAATTCTGTGTCTAAATTAAAGATTGATCATGGTGATAGAAGTATTTATGTACAGTAAATATAAAATACAACTATGTCTTCAGGGAAAATAAAGTTTCAAAAGAACTATAATAATTTTCACCAAGTTCAGTGCATTTTAAATTTTCATTTTTTTTTCTTCTTCTCAGGAGAAAATAGGAGGGTGATGTCCTGGGAAAGAATAAAAATTATTAATTTCTAGTTAATGTTTGGCATGCCATAGTGTAAAAAGCTTAGCTTTTAATGAAAGTACATTAGTCTTCTAGGAGAACTGGAGAAGCAAACAATAGCAGATAATTTTCTAGGGTCATTAATTGGTCAGCAAGTTGGTAGTTCATCTTAAAACATCCCTTGAAAGAAATGTTTTATAAAGATTCGAATGTTAAGCAACAAATCCTATTGTCATACAGCTATATCTATACTGCTGAGATTGTAAAAGACAAGATTATCTGCAGATCGTAAAATGGTGATTTGAATATAAAGTTCTATTAACTCTATGTTGGTTCCTTTAAATCTTCTATTCTAGTAGCAGCTATGAAACTAGTTACTCTCTGCTTTTAGAAGGAAGGCATCTGGACAGATTCCTATTGCTAGGTTGTATGCATTGTAGCAGGAGGCTTAGTTCAGGAAAAGCGCCAAAAAAGCTAAAATCTTTGGAGCACTTTCAGTTTTAACTACTTTTGCCTCCTATTTTCTAGTGGAGCATAAAACCAAATCAGAATTATCTAAAATATTGTTTTTGGACATATGGAACTGTAAACATTAGTTAGCTTTTAACTAACTGTAGTTTGTTCCTGGAAAATCAACTACAATATCTTTACAGAATGGATTTAGATATCCTGACCAACTAAAGTTTGATAAATCACAATCTGACTTAATGTTATGTAATGCATATGACACTACAGCATATCAATGAGATTCTAGTTATACTCTAGAATAGTACCAATTCATTGCTAGTACTATTATTCATACTTTCTCATTTCTATCAGAAGTGTGCAATTGCCACTAATGTGTAAAAGAAAGAAGATGCTAAACAGATGCTGATATTTCTACTTCATTCATCTGTCTTCTTGGCTTTCTAGTGCATGTCAAACTGGCAATGAGAAGAGGCAAACAAGCTTTCAGTGTCAGGCCCAGGAAAAGATTCCTAATTATTAAAACCAAAATCATCAAAAGATTTCTAAGTCATCAAAATTGGAAATTACCCACTGAACACCTATTGCAAATGAATAGAGAAAAATGTAATGCTTTTTGCTTGATGCCCCCATACATGAAATGCCAAGACATTCTTTGCTATTAAAAAAATCCAGAAACAACTACTTATGCAATAATTCTGTATGAAAACACACCAGTCTTTGTCTTGTAGAAAACTGAAGCTTACTTATAAGGCAATTCTCTGGATAAAGCTCTCTTTCAAAATCTCATGTGCTAATTTGCATTAATAAATTTTCACAGCTTGCATGCAAGAAGCTTCCAATACTCAAAGCTATTTCTTATGTTTCATATAAGTTCTCAAAAACACAGTATCCAGAAGGCACACCGTTAAGTTTGTCAAGAAGTATTCCCAAAATCAAAGCTGATTTGATCTGCAGAAAGGTTTTGCAGTACTGTACTTTCCAAACTAACTAATTTGTTGTGGAATATGCTTTCATAAGTTATAGCTTGCTTCATAATTTTAAAATGAAGAGGTTTGAGAGCCAGTCTTCATTTTATTTCCATAAGAGATGCATTCCTGAAAATATTCTCTATTATAGTATCAAATGTATAGCTTTCTACAAAAAAAAACAAAAACAAAAACCCACTCTAAAAGACAAAGGTTCTACAATAGGTTGCTACATACTATAATATACTATTAAGGCCCAGGTTTTAAATCCTTTTCCAAATCCTCCACCTATTGTAGAAATCTGGTGATAAAATGGGCGAATAGATTTAAGGGTAACTGGGTTAATTATTTTAAAAAATTAACTAATTTTTGGACAGACAAAAAATGAAGACTTTCATGAGAATTTGATTATAAAACCAAATACTCAAAATCTAGGTAGCATAGCACTATCTAAGCTGCTTTTTTAAAAAAAAAAAATCTACAGGCCAGTAGTTTGTTGGTGTTAAAACTCAGAAATGGTTGCATAAGGAACAGGCTATGTATTCAGATACAAAATGTAACTCAAAGAATACACTAAATTAGAAGAATATACTAATTACCTTTTAGAGCCGAGTGTTCAAACTGCAACCCCAAACCCACCTATTTATTGCAAAGTGCCAACACGGCAATTTAACGGGGGAGAGCCTTCTCTGTTGGTGCCCCATCTCTCTGGAACCAACTCCCACCAGAGATCCGGACAATCCCCACCCTACTGGCCTTCCGCAAAGCAGTAAAAACATGGCTCTTCCGGCAGGCGGGGTGAAGAGAGGATTCCCCCATGTATGAATGGTTTTTTTTTCCAAATGCAATGTAATGTTTTTAAATGCTATTTTATTGTACCGTTCTTATCTCTGTTGTACGCCGCCCTGAGTCCTACGGGATTGGGTGGCTTATAAGAACTTTTAATTAAATTAAATTAAATTAAATTAATTTAAATTAAATTAACCTGAAAACTGAGGTTTTACTACCTAAAATAATGATAAACAAGACAAAGTTCAGTTAATTGTTCTAAGAAAAAAGTGATAAATGCACTTTTATGCCCCTTCGTTTTTTTCTGCTTTTGAAATATTATGTTTATAGCAACAATAAAAAAGAAAAACTTTTGTAATATAATTTCTTGGTTTTTCTCTTCATTTTCTTATTCCAATTTTCTCTGTATATTTTTACTTCTTTTCTTGTTAAAATAAAATAGCTTTCATTTCTATTATTGAGAGAGACATCGCCTTCCTCATAATCAAATACCCATCAATTATTTATCTGGAAGAAAACTGTATCAACATAAAATGTCCTGTCCGGGACAGAAGAAGGGACAGTCTGAGCCTAGATATCTTTGGTTACAAGCCAAAAAATCCAATTACTTTTGGACAGGAAATTCAAAACAACAAAAGGGGGAGGGCAAAGCTATTGGCACATGGCCTGTATCTTGCAGGAAAAGACAAGATCAGGGATGCTTTGAATGCACTGAATGGAGACTGGATAGCTTTTTTTGTTCTGCTTCTTTGTCTTATTTCACCCCCCACCCCCGCCTACCTTTCTCCCAAGGACTCTGCAAATGCTATGATTGTCTAGGTCTGAAAAGTACAACATGGGGAGTTACCAATTTATACTCTTCGCTTCTCCGCCCTACGCTTCGCTGCTGTCGCCACCACGGCTGCTGCTTGTGGGGCTGGCCTTGGCTATAGCGGGCAGCTTCGTTGTTTTTCGTACCACAATCTGTGAGGGAAAGGCGGAGGAAAGGCCACACACAGCTGAGCGCGGTTGGCGGCAGGAGGCAGCATGGCGCAACAGGGCTGTTTTGTTCGCCGCCGACAGAGCCACTGACCAACACGATCAAAGCTGAACCCAATGTAGGGAAGACCGCGGGGTTAGTTTGGCCAGGCAAATTATCCCCCACACACTATCAAAGTGGATCCTGGGTGCTGTGCTACAATGTGGAAATGGGAAATGGAGCGGCCAACACGAAGGAAGGAGGAGAAGCAGGGAGAAGAGAGGGAAAGCGGCCTCCTCACATTGTACCGGCCACTCCGTTGCCCGTTTTGCCATTGCAGCACCACGCCATGGAGCTTTCCTCACCCACCACTGCCTAGATGCCCTCGCTTCTCCCAAGCAGGTGGAGCAGTAGGTAGAAGAGAGGGCCACCCCGTTGCTTGTTTCGCCATTGCAGCACCGCGCCATGGAGCTTGCCCCACCCACCCGCACCCAGGCCCTCGCTTCCCCCAATCATTTCTTTGCCTACCTGATTTCCAGCTTTGTCGCGTTGCTTGCCATTGTGTGCAGGGAAACAAAAGTTTGAGTTCAATCAATTCCAACTTCACAAGATCTTTTTCTTTTGCGAGAAGTTGGAATTGATTGAGTGAACTTTTTTTTTAGTCCCACAGACTTTTGTTTCCCTGCAAACTACGTCGAGAAACATGATGGAGAAACGCAATGGAGCTGGGCTGAGGTGATGACGTGCGTGCCCACAGAGAGGGCTCTGCGTGCCACCTCTGGCACACATGCCATAGGTTCGCCACCACTGCACTAAATGCTTGGTTATTTTCAGAATTGACAGCAAGATACCGTATGTTATCCTCCTTCCAAGTCCTATGACATACAGAAAAATTGCTAAATGTAAAGAATCACTAAGGCTACTATAATAATTATTATTTTAAAGGACATTTCTTTATTGCTTCACAGAAACATCTGGTTGTCTGTTGGTGAAGCAAAGTACTAGACCAGATCGATTTTGTTTTAGGTGCAACATTAGAGTTAATCAGGGGTGGGTTCTACTTACCTTCCCTACCGGTTCGCATCATGTCGGAAGTGCGCGTTTTGCATGTGCCTGCGCACAATGCGGAAATGACCTTAACAGCCGTTTCAGACAAGTGGATTGGTTCGGAGGCATGGCCAGCCAGCCATCGTTACCGGTTCGGTGAGCGCGGGAAATTTCCGCCACCGGTACGGGCGAACCGGTCTGAACCGGCAGCAACCCACCACTGGAGTTCATGTATAAAAGTCATAGATATGTGTAGACAATTGTCTTTCATATGGAAAGACAAAGGATAATGCAATAATAAATTCATCAGCTGCCACAGCCAATCAGTTTATTAAGACCATAACTTATGTAATAATTTTTAAAATGTAACAGAAAGCTGATCAAGGTTAAACACAAAGATCCAAAGTATATTAATATTCATAGGCAAACAGATGGTTTTGGGTGATCTGCAAGACTGAATCCATTGTGATTTAATTTCTAAATTAAATAAACAGCAATAGAGAATTTCAGGTGAGTTACAATATGTATGTAATCTTCAAAACACCTCTCTAGAGCATGGATATCAAACTCGCAGTGTCACGTTGCCATCACGTGACTTTTCCCTCTTCACGGAGCTGGGGTGGGCGTGACCTGCGTGACGCATCAGGCCCGTGGGCCGGCAGTTTGACACCCCTGCTCTAGAGGATTAAGCTCTGAGTGTTTGATTTGCATCATGGCTACTGTATTTTCCACATCTCAAACAAATGAACTCTATCCACTTAACAATATGTTTTAGAAAGCAGAGTCCTATTAATACATATTTTTAATATTAATATGCTATAACACTAAGAAAATGGGACCTTTCAAAACACTAAGAAAAGCACATTTCAAAAGCCAGAAACAATGACATATAATAGAAATATGTTATGATAAGTCAATAAGCAAGCTAGTTTTAAATACTAATTATTCTGCTCTATAGCAAGTAAAGGCAATCCAAGTGCTGCTCATTAAGTAGCCAAGGCACAATGACAAAGCAGTTTAAATTAGTTCCTTAATTTCATAATGTGAAATAGACTTTTGCTGACTACCTTATCAAGAGCCAGAGCTAATGGATTTGTAGCTTTTTGCTAATCAGCTCCTAGATCTCACATTAGAATCTATTGCTCATATTTTAAAAAATGAAAACTGCTACTCTCTGTTATTCACCCTAAAGAAACTGCCTATGTTGAATAATTAATGAGAATATAAAACTGGTATAACCAGAAAGTCTGTAGTAACATTACTAGATTGGAATCACAAAAAATTATAGACTGATCAGTAGAATGTATGCTATCTAATTTTCTATTCTGCTTTTGTGTTAAACTAAATATGGTCATCTACTACACATTTGTGAGAATCTTATCTGAGGATAGTGTTAAAGAGACATGTGATCCTGATTATTTCAAGTCTGGATGAATGAAAATGAATGAAAACATCAAATTTACTAAAACTATTATTATCTTTACATTAATAAATCAGTATCTTACAGACTGATTAATATTTTTCTGTCATATTTTGTATGCATTTTTTTTAAAAAATGAAGCTAATCAGAATGGACATGAGTAAATATTTAAAAATATTTAAAAATATTAAAAATATTTAAAAACTTAACAATAGAAATGAGTTGATTCAAACTATGGGATACACAGATGTCTCTGCTAATCAGGTCTGACCATGTTCAACTTTTCTGAGAGCAGCAAGGTTTGCTAGGTGCTGCCATCTGCTGAGGATGAGCTATCGTTAGTCTAGCTAAATCTCTGCTGATCTCCTTATCCAGCCCAGGAGAGGGGATTGTTCTTCTGGAGATTCTACGAGATTTAAAGTGTTGGAAATTGCTTAGAATTACCCTCAACCTGGCCTAACCCCTTGGGTTATCATATCTCACTATTCCACTGGAGATCTTGGCATCAGACAGCAAAAAATTTCATGTGACAGAACTGATTTGGATGATTTCCTATTGCCATACAGTGCAATTTTTAGTACGGTCCTTTAGACTGAGATTTTTCAAACTGTATTCTAAGATTATAAGCAAACGGCCAATTTTCTAGCACTAAAGCTTTGGCTCTGAAACAGGATTTCCAGGAATTTATTTTTAACCAACAGATTCTGTAGCTTGAAATTTTTTTGAAAATCCCTTCTTTTGTTCTGTCTACACAAAACTGTTTGTCAGGTAGTGTATGGGAGATGAAAATGATTACACAGTGTATTGATTACACATTACATGCCTTGAAGATCCATAAGATTTCTAAAAATTATGATTCTCTCTTCTAAAGGCAAATATCTTTGGACATGAATATGAGGTTATAACAAAAACAATCAACTTTATATGAACAAGTGAAGTCAAGAGGCTGTTCCAGTGCCTGGAAGCTGTTTGGGTCTGGATGAGGAAGAATATATTTAGGCCCAATCCTAGCATGATAGAGGATCTGGCTTTGGAAGCCATCCAATTACAGGAAAATCCCACTTCTAATTCTGGATGGATGCATGGTCCCATACCAAATTGGTTCATATTGTGTGGGCCCTTTTACTTATATATCTTGCTCAGTACTGATGTGACTAGAAGAGTCTTTACAAATTCTACCCTGTATGCCAGTTATGATCCTACTCAAACATTCAAGCCTTGGTCACTGTTTGGACTACTACATAGATGGGGTTGCCTTTTGAAATGATTCAGAAGCTCATCCAGAACAAAGCACTTTGAGTAGTTATAGGCATATCCTTTCACCCATATAAGAGCATTACGTTTAATTGTGCTGACCAGTTATCAGCTGATTTGAGTGCAATTTAATGTTCTGATTTTCATCTTCAAAATTCTACACAGCTCAAGACCCAGGTATCGACTACCTACTCCCAATTGTAATTGCTATCTAATAAGATCAGGAAGAGTGACTCTCAACTGATGCCTACAATTCTTTGGAACACCACTTTGCCAGTTTCCATATAGCTCCACCCCACTGGGATTTAGAAAAAGTCATAAAATTGGTTCTTTTAGGAAGCCCTGGGAAGTTAATGAAAGGAAGGAGTAAGACATCAGAATAGTGACTTTTACCTTGGAATTATTTGTCAGGAAGAAACAAGAATTTGATTGAAAGTATTGTTAGGATAAGGAGCAATAAAATAAATGAGTGTCTAAAGGCAGCAAAGGGAATGATTTAAATACAAACTAATGTGGAGAAAAAGTAAGCTGACAGAGAGAAAACAGAGAAAAATTATGGGAATGGAAACAAAGTAAATCACAAAAAAGCAGAAGCTGGGTTCATGGTAAAACAGAAAAAGGTTCATCTTAAGAAGCAAGAAAAAGTACTAGATGTAGAAGCAAGAAGTAGAAAAAGTATATACTAATGCAAAAACCAAAAGGACCTGGTCTAATTTTCTGATATGAATGCAATAAAATAGCTCCTTGATTTTTTAATCAAGAGGCGAAATCCAGAGAGAGGTGACAGAGTCTTCTCTTGAAAGGGAATCCTTGCCTGGAATATCTAAAAACCTAGATATATACTTCTTGTATTCTTCCTCTCAAAGCTAAATAATTAAAATACCTGAACATTTTTTTACTTGAATGTTTTTACTGGGTACTAATTTAAAGTGACATTCAGAAAGAAAATAAGAAAAAAATGCTACTTCTTTTTCTGTGTTAAATGATGAACATTATATTTTTAAGGCACATTTTACCTTCCCTTTCCTTATTTAGATTACCATAATGCTGGAGTTTGAAAGCATGAGAATGGATGAACAGTTAACAGGCTAACAAAAACAAAAACTAGGATCAGACATTTCCTTCCACAAAGCTTGAACTGAAATGCTAAAATCAACCTAAAAGCTGTGGGTTTTGCTCTAGGATGAGACCTACAATTCTGTAATTGTGAACAGAGAAAAGTATCAAGATTATATCCTCAATAGTAGCTTTCTACATACACCCTTTCCAAATATGGAATACTTTCTTTTTTCTCTAAACAGTAGAAAAGGTTAATACAGTCTATTGGGAGAAAATTTGAATCTGAACACAGATAGCTGAGCATGTTAAAGAATAGATCACTGATTGTCTATATGGCTTTTTTTTTTTAGAATCTGAAACAAACCTAGCAATTTCCCATCTTGTTTTAGAAATACTTTCATTTCAATACACTGCTTTGATATTTGTAAATAGGTTTAAAAGGTATCATAATGTTGCTCCTTAAGTTATGACTCCTCATGAAGGAACTGGGACACCAAGTTTTAACTGTGCCAAACCACATTGAAAGCAGCCCTTTTCTAAATCTGTTGAAAGGCTGCACTGCATATAGCAGAACTAATTTGATACAGCAAACTATTCAAGAGGTTTGGGAATGTAGATTTCCAGATTGCAACATCTAGGCTTTGGAGTTGTTTGCAGTCAACTAGCATCTTGCTTTACTCTCATTAAACCTATGCTCAATCTTTGAACAAAACAAAAGACATCTTACCGAAGCAGCAACTCTTTGGGAAGCTTTTTGTTGATCACAGCCTCATCATTGTTTGAGAACATCTACAAAATAAAAGCAAAACACACATTAAGTCTTCTGCATTTTCATTATAGATCATATCTTTACAACAAAACCAATATGGCACTTTTGCACAAAAAAGTTATTTTTAAATCAGATTGGATTGACAGCTTTTAGATATTATGTTTGTACATTTATTTTGAAAAGTAATTTGGAAATATGCTGCAATCACCATTGAACTGCTGGGACTATGTATAATTTTAAATTATATTATACTTATTTTTTAATCTCTGTAATAGCACTGGAATCAAGAACACTATGCCCCCCTCATCTCAGGCTTTTCATTTTTTTCCTGCCCGACCATATGGGTATATGCATGTTAGACACAAGTTACTGAGTCTAAGTAACATTTCTTTTGTATACCAGCTGAATAGGCTCTGTTTTCCTTAAAGATAAAACTATTTTTTTTTGGGTAGACAGATTATGATCACGAAGCAATGATGCATTCCCAGAAACTGGAGATCAAACATCTGTCCAAATAATCTTGAAAATACTGGGTCATGTGATTTGTTTTCTAACACGGTATTCAAAATTGATCTCTTTTGAGTGTTTCAACATATATCTTTTCTTGCCAAATTATGTCCCCAAACTTTGTCTGAATGCATACAATTCAGCAAACAACCTCAGTTTAAGTAAAGATGAGTCTGGCTTCTAGCCGGAATCTCCACACAACATGTCCATGTCAGCAGGTAAGTAAGATTTCCAGTGGATATGCAGTAAACTATATATGGTTCTGGTGGCTGATATAACAGAAAGCAAATTTAAAATGTCCATGATAAGTCTAAAAAGGGAAACAAATTTCTGGAAAATAAAATAACAAGAAATAAAAAATCACTATAAAACAAAATACAAGATGACTCAGGCAGGTTGAAATGCTCTCTTCAGAACATTTCTTTCTTCAAGATCTTCCTATATGTACTCAGGGATGGTGCCAGTATGATCTCCATGGTAAAACTGTTCTAGAGGACTGATACTGCTACTAAATCCTTTATTTTCTAAATATTAAGAAAACCAAAATAAACGTTAAGCCATATGACCAAATCCATGTATAATTTATATTTTATAACAAAACTTGAGAATGTTTTTTACTGTTTTTAAAGCATACATAAGATAAAGACCAGCATTTCAATACTGATGTTTTAGTTTTGCAAAGCAAAAGTTCCAATAAATTAGAAATTTGATGGTTCTGGAGGAGGAGTAACTGGGCTCCAGTCAGATTACAGCAAACATGATATATACACATTAGTAGGGCAAACAAAGATTAATGTAACACTTTCAACGTATTAGCTTTTTATATTAAGAAAATAACTTTTATTTCAATGTACACCTTCACTGGATTCCATCTAACAATCATGTTACTTCTTCAATGATAATTATTTGTTAAACTATTACATATGCCAAAAGAAAATAATGACAAACCACCTCCACATTGTTGCCAAGGAAACTATGTGGACATGTTAATGAAATCACCAGGAAATGACTACAGGGCAGATTGAGGAGTATTGATCTTGCATATGTGTTTTTAATTTGCACAAGAAAAGTTCAAGTACTGTATTTTTTGGACTATAAGATGCACCTGATATAAGACGCAGCTAAATTTTGAAGAGGAAAACAACAACAAACAGTTTTTGGCCTCTGTGCGCCCCATTTTCGGGTCTTTTTCAGTCTTTTTTCTGCCCATTTTTAGGCTTCTTTTGGATCATTTTCTAGGCTTTTTGGCCCAATTTTGAGGCTTTTTCCGGCTTTTTTTTTTTTTTTTTGCTTTTTCCGGCCCCCTTTTTCAGCTTTTTTCAATCCATTTTTGAGGCTTTTTCCGGCCCATTTTGGAGGCTTTTTTTGGCCTGATTTTGAGGCTTTTTCCAGCCTGTTTTTTCCCCCTGGAAAAAACGGCTTGAAAAAAGTCTCAAAAAAGCCACAAAATCAGGCCCAAAAAAGCCTCAAAATGGCCCGAAAAAAGCCTTGAAAATGGGCTGAAAACAGCCCCTAAAACGGGCCGAAAACAGCCCCTAAAACAGGCCGAAAAAAGGTCTGAAAAAGGCCCGAAAACGGGGCATGCAGAGGCCAAGAAATGGTCAGCAGGTGGGCGGGGCTTCGGCAATATTCGGTCTATAAGACACACAGACATTTTCATCCCCTTTTTGGAAGACAAAAAAGTGCATCTTATAGTCTGAAAAATACGGTATTTTTAAAGTAACAACAACAAAAAATTAAAGCAACTATTTTTTTACACAATCATAATGGTTATTCTTATTGTTTTCATCAAATTTAAAGAGGAGGATATAAAAGATTTTAATCTTTGGATTACAGCATGACATTCCCTTAAAAGCATTGGAATCTTCAGATGGATCAGAATGCTACAACAAATTTCTGACTGAGACCAGTTTTATGCAACATATGATTTCTATCTTATGACTGACTCTTGGGTTACTGGTCATTTCCAAATTCCAATTATATTCCATTAAAAAAACAAGATTCAGTGAGAAAAATTAAATGTAAACATGTGTAGACTGGCAATGTATGGAAATCAAAATTACTTAATAATGGTCTTTATGCAATTGTCAGTAATAAAGCAGATTAGTTAACAATATAGTCATAATGTTAGCTACATACAAAATAGGTGTATTACAAATATATTATATCTGAACTTAATAGGTTTTCCTCAGTATTAGTCTGAACAATGGAGATCCTTTGATCCACTTATTTTGTTAGAGGTTATACAAAATACTGAATAACTGATATTCAGTAGAGTACAGATAGTCCTCAGTTTACAACTACTCATTTAGGGACCATCTGAAGTGCTTTATGGCTGGTTTTCACACTTACAATCATTGTAGCATTGCCATGGTCAACTGGGGCACTAAATAACTGGCATGTATTTATTTCATGGTCATGTGATATCATTTGTAACCTTCCCAACTGGCTTTCGACAAGTGAAGTTAATGGAAGTCAGATTTGCTTAATGATCACATGATTCAATTAACTGCACTGATTTGCTTAACAACTGTGGCAAAAAGGTTGTAAAATGGGGCAAAACTCAGGTAACTGCCTTGCTTAGCAATAGAAATTTTGGGTTCAATTCTACTCATGTTAAGGATTACATATAAATTATTACTTTTAATTCTTTAGCTTTTTTGATTGGTCTATATTTTATATTTTATAACCGTTACATCAAAATTAAGACTATAACTGATGATGGCTTTATAAAGGGTCCTTGTACCTTTGTAGGCAAAGCTATGGTAGATACAGAACTCTATAGAACAAAACATTATTACATTGGCTGTGAATTACCTTAAGGACATTCTTTTTTCATTTCCTTATGCTTTCCATTATGTTCTCCTGATGGAAATATATACAATTCTGATTCATTGTTTGTAAATGCATTACAGGGTATGATTTTGAAAAACAAAGTTTGTTAAACATAAATTAGCTAAAATGGTCATTTTTAATATTTCATCTCGTTAATAAAAAGTGTTCCCAAAATGCTTACAAATTCTACTACTTTAGTAAAGTCTACTTTACTATCTGTAATTTTTTTAGACAGAATGCATGAGCAGCTGAAATGCTATTTGCATAACACTATCAGATAAATATGTTTAGATATTTAAATATTTTCAGCAGTAGTGCATTTTGGTCCTGTGGATGTTGCTGGTCTATAACTCCCATAATCTCTGACCAATGGTCAGTTTGGTTGGGGCTGATAGGAACTGGAATGTCACCTGGAAAATCAAAGCCCTGGTTTACGTACAAAATGCATGTGAACTTTCTATTCATTGCTTATGGATTTTTTTTAGCTGGGATTATGCTTTATACATCAAACAAATATGAATAGATAACTTAGAAATAAAAGATTACACATTACATTAAGTCAGTGCTTCTCAATTTTCTGTTACGCCCCCCCTAGGAAGAAGTAAACATTTTGCGCGCCCCTAACTCTCCAATCTGGGCCCCAATGGAATTTTAGTGTTAATATTTATTATTTTATTTATTATAAGCTGCAAGCAAAGTATTGGCTGGGGAAGGCTGCTCTACCCACTTACCTGGGAGTAAGTCACACTGAACTCAGTGGAGCCTGTTTTTGGTTAGGCAGGCATAGGCTACCATGGTCAGGGCCCTCTTTTGACATGGGGCCAGGCCAGCTTAATCAAGCTGATGTTTTGGGGTCGCCGGCCTGGTCCATAAGCGCCGCCTCTGCTGGGCACTCACAGCGAATGGTGTGGAAGGAGGCTTTAGGGTGCCGTTCAAAGCTTTCGCCCAGCTGCAGAGGATGCTCCTTCTTGTCCAGCAGCAGGTTCACTACGCCGTTCATGGCTACTGCGGCGCCCGCCGAGAACAACAACCCCCGCCACCGCCCCGCTGCCTTCTCTTCCGGGCTCGGAGCAGCGTGCAACTGGGAAAACACTCCCCGTCCAGGGGAATCGATCGAGAGGGACCACGCATGTTCCCCGGGGTCACACATGCCCCCCTGGCATCGCTCTGCGCCCCCCCCAGGGGTGCACCCCACTATTTGAGAAGGACTGCATTAAGTCATGTTTATTTGGCCAATTTATTTAATAAGCTCAAGCTTGCTTTTTTTATAATATTATAAAGCCATACTTTCTCACCTTGGCAACTTTTAACATCTGTGGGCTTCAACTCCCAGAGTTCCCCAGACATCATTCAGATCTTAAAATTTGCCAAGATTGAGAAACATTGCTCTAAGTCACTAATAGTGTTTAAATACCTCAAATGTTTTGTTCATAGAATACAACATCACAACGAAGCAATCATGGCTTAATGAAACAAAGTACTATCCTGAGACTATTGAGCAAGTATATATAATAGTAAGCTATAGTTGACATATTTACAAATCACAATTAGCTATAACGTGGCTTGTTTTGGGAGTGTACTGTATGAGTCTACAACCACAGCTTACAATAACAATGATATGTTCAACAAACTACAGTCGTGTTAATGCAGCTACAGTATTTAAAATCAGATAGAGAAAATATGTTGCTATTTTTTAAAAAAAAGGTCATAATGTTTCATGTCTTTCAGATTTCTGTTTTTCCCCCATTAACTTTAAGAAATAAGTATTATGAAGAATATTAAAAGTGTTGAAGATACACAAAAGTGAATGGGATTTTCCTAAAATTAACTACAGATTTTTTGTATATTCACAACTTAGCAAGTCACTGCAATTTCTTTTGAAGTAAAGCTTTTTTTCTTACTTAGTTTGTTCAACAGATATGGTTTATACCAAAGAATAGTAAATTCAGTTATTCTGGCCATTTCTTTTTCATTGATCCAGCATGGATTCCAAAAGTGCTAATCACATTCACTTTTCCTTGTGCTCCCTGCAGCAGGGACAAAGGACAAACATGGAGTGAACTGCATAGTGCTGTGTTACTATATTGTAAAATAAAAAAATAAATAGTTCTATGTCTTGGAAATTAAATAAATAAAATATAATTTTGTTGCAACTGCTAATGACAGATATGGCGCAAATGTATTTGCAAAATACTAAGCTGTATCGAACAATATGGATTAGATCTTAAACTTCATTAAAATCAAAGGGACCCTACTAATAAATTATTTTACAGTTCATTAATTTCAGATGGTTTACTACATCCATTCCATAACATATTTTACACAACACGCTATGTCAGAAAATGGCTTAACAGAAAACTGGCAAAACAATAACTTTGGATATTATTATGTGACCATAACTCAATATACAATCAGAGCAGAATGGATTGTAATCCACTTGGGACTTGGAAACATCTGCAACCATATTTATTTAGTATTTACCATATTTATAGACTGCTGAATTTCTACCGACTCTCAGCAGTTTACAAGATAAAATATACAAAAATCAATATATATTAAACAACAAGTATAAAAGATACAGTAGGTCTATAAAATAATGGAAACATAAAATAGAATTAAACCAAGCAATATTCAAATAAAATAGATCTGGCCTGGGATAATATATATTGATGACATCAAAATCTTCAGATGGCCATTCTCAACTAGTTAACTAGGAAAGGAGCAGAACCACAATATAGTGCCCCAATCCCAACAATCCCTACTCACGACAGAGTAGTCCTGAAAACAAGAACATACTTGTGTTGGATCAGATACACTTTACTCTCTTCACCGATGTTCTAGGCATCACTTATTTGTCAAATTGATATGCTGTCCATAAAGTAACTCTGTGTGGTGTACAATGAAACTGGCATTCTATAAAGCTAGTTATATACAATGAACATAAATAAAACAAGATCACAAGATGTTTTTTATATAACATATATATATATGGTGTTATATATGATATAACACCATATACAGTATATATGCAGGCTCCCTTTTATCAGAAGATTCCCAGACTTGCTGAAAAAGGCACATTTTAAGGGCTTTCTGGAAAGTCACAATTGGAGCTAATCTCATGTAGAGATGAAGGATGTCACTTCATCTCCTGCAGGTTCTTGGTAAACCAAGGAACCATCCAGGATTAGCCAGCAAAAAGGCTATTCAAAAGTCATTTTGTCAAGAGCTTAGTCACTTCATGATCATATGAAGAGGGGCGTAAACTTATTTTCCAAAACACTTAAAGGCAGAACCAGAAGCAATGGATGTAACTAATCAAGGAGAACACCAATCAAAAACTAAGGAGAAATTTTCTGGTAGTTAGAACAATTATTCAGTGGAATGATTTGCCTTCAGAAGTTGTGAGTGCTCCAACACTGGAGGTTTTTATAAAGACATTGGACAACAATTTGTCTGAAATGATATAGGGTCTCCTGCATGGGCAGGGGTGTACTAGAACACCTCCAAAGTCCCTTCCCAGTTTGTTATTCTGTTTTGTTAAACCAGGTCCTCAATAGGTTAATCTGTTAAGATTGTCAGGAAATCCTTCAAATACTCATCAGAAACCATGAGGAGCCTGAGGCAGACTTGCTCTATGGAACTCTAGTGTAACAGTCAATCACGTTCAAACTGGGAAATGATCCGATCATGACAAATGTTTGATGGTAATGTTAATTACATAGCAACTAATCTAACACAAAAGCAAGGTTCAAAGTCTATCCATATATGTTTGTTATGCCTCAGATCACCTGAGACAAGCTGAGTTACCATAGGGACCATGAACCTCTGGGCCTTTTAATGTGGTGCTCATAACATGGAAATTGAATTGTCCTGACACCAAATGAAAGGAGGCTTCTACCACCAGAGGAACAATCAAATCTACAAATTTAGAGAGAGAACCTGCTGGTGATCCATTAGTATTCTGAGTTTGTCTTTACAGCCCAAATTCAGAGTAGATATTCATTTTTATTAGTTGTTGCAGGAATTTTTATTTTGACCAAGTTCAACTCTCTTTGAAGGGATCAAAGCTAAAACATTGGGAATTCGGTGTAAATATGGGTAAATTGTTAGTATATCATTTGAAATCAATGAAATAATATAATTTCTGAAATGAGGGGTCTTTGGTGCTCTCTGAGCTTGCTTGTTTTCTTGCAGACATTTCATTACTCTAACTAGATAACATCATCAGTGCTAGTAAGGAGTGCTGCTTGCTGTCAGTTTATATTCTGCTGTCTTGCCTGCCTGTGTGGGTGGGGGTGGTCTTAGAGATTCTTTGGTTGGGCTGTTTACTGATGGCTCTTTGGCAGTTTCTTGATTGGGGTATTGCTTACTTGATTGTTGGTCTGAAGTTAACCTTCTGAATTTCTGAAATATTAACTAATTAAGAATTGAGACTTGTAAGATACAAAATCCATTCATTACTATAATTTGGATAATGCTGGATGAACTTCATGCAATGGATAGGGTTTTTTTAATGAGTGTGGCATTAAATCATTACTGCAAAAATGTCTTAAAAGAACCATTGAAATCAGAAAAGATATTGAAGACCAATTGATGAAAAATGGGAAAGCATCTAAGCCAAATGGTATATATTTCTTATAGATTTATTGGCTCCAGTGTTGTTAGAAATAATTAATAATTTAAATGTAGCAAATTGCCTTTATCTTTTTAGAATTATTATTATAATTATACTTAATTATATAATATATAATTATAATTAAGTACTATTAATCTTCTCATCGTTCCCATCGCCCATCTCCTCCCATAAATGACTGTATGACTGTAATTTTGTTGCTTGTATCCTTACAATTTATATTGACTGGTTCCAAATATGATTTGATTGCTTATTTATACCCGGACTATCATTAAGTGTTGTACCTTATGATTCTTGACGAACTTATCTTTTCTTTTATGTACACTGAGAGCATATGCACCAAGACAAATTCCTTGTGTGTCCAATCACACTTGGCCAATAAAATTCTATTCTATTCTATAATGTTTATATAATATTATTTTAAAACCAGGTAAAAGTTCCTAAACAGATCACATTAATTAATATAGATATCTAGGTATTTTGATTAAGGAATTCTAAGACTCTTGTTGAAGAGTCTAATTTACCCATCTCAAAAACAGACATTGGAAATTTATGTTCATTAATACCGTGTTTCCCCGAAAATAAGACATGTCCCCATAATAAGGCCAATTAGCCTTTTCAGCGCATGAGCTGAAATAAGCCCCCCCCCAAATAAGGCCCCCAACTACTTTTCAGGGAAAGGGGGGGACATGCCGGGAGCCACTCTTTTTGCGGCGGGCACTCTTTTGGCCGGGAGAGCAAGAGCAAGAGCAAGCGATAGGCAGGTGCGCACACACACCGCAGGAGTAGCTCAGCTCCTCTGGGCTCTGCCTATGGCAATTTGAAACGCACTCCTGCTGGCGAGGAAGAGGAGGCGAGCATCAATCCCTGCCTCGCCACCTCCTCGCAGGCAGGAGCGCATTTCAAAAAGCTGCTGGAGGCAGCCCAGAGGAGCCGAGCCAGTCCCGTGGGGTGTACGGCATGCCTACCCACCTCTCGCTTCCTCTTTCTCTCTCTCTTTCTCCGGCCAAAAGAATACCCGCTGCAGAAAGAGCGGATTCCAGCCGGGAGAGCAAGAGCAAGCGAGAGGCGGGTGCACACACACCCTACAGGACTAGCTCGGCTCCTCTGGGCTGCCTCCGGCAGCGTTTTGAAACACGCTCCTGCCTGCGAGGCGGCGGCGAGGCTGGTCGGGTACAGTGAGCCCACAAGCACAGGGCTTGAGCAGCAGACAGGCGCATCTAGCCCGTCCCTATTGCCGCCCCTTCGGCTCTGCCTCCCGCTGCCCCCTCCCTTGTCGGCTCGGACCGCTCATCCTCCACCTGCCCTCCCTGCGTCTTTCAGATGGGGGATGCTGGCAAGGGCGGTGCGTGGGAATCCCCTGCAGGAACAGCCACCCGTTCCTCAGTGTTGTGTCCACTGACTCTCCCCCGCTTCCGGCTCTCGAGCGAAGCGGGAGGGGGAAGAAACTCTTGTGGGCTGCCTGAGGCAAAGCACCTGTCTTTCCTCCTTCCTTCCCTTCCCCCCTCTCTCTCTCGGCAGGAACCTTTTGGCTGCACGCTGCACACAAGAAATCTTTCTCTTTCAAACTCCACCAAAAATGAGTCTTCGTGAGACTCATTGCGCCTGTGCAGCCTCTTGGAGCGAAAGGAGAGAAAGATTTCTTGCGTTCAGCATGCAGCCAAAAGGTTCCTTCTCCTGATGCTGTGTCTTAAGTGCACCTCCCCCCCCCCCGCTGAGAGAGAGAGGGGTGAGTTTCGAAGAGACAAGGAAGCGCGTCCCCGGCTGATTCTGCCGCTGAGCCCGGCTAGAAGTTTGGCTGTCAGCTCGGCTTCCTCAGGCAGCCCGCGAGAGTTTCTCCCCCCCCCCGCTTTGCTCGAGAGCTGGAGGAGGATCAGTGGACAAAACACCGAGGAATGTAAAGGACCTACAAGTCTCCAACCTGCAACCCCCAAATTGCGCCCCACCGCAAGACACACGTCCTACCTGACACTTGTAGCTCCGTCGCGTTCCTCGGCGTTGTGTCCAGAAAAGTCCATTGCAAAAGAAAACGTCTCGCGAGTTCGATAAGTTTGATTGAACTCGCAAGAAGTTTTCTTTTACAATGGGCTTCTCGGGACACAATGCCGAGGAACGTGATGGAGTTACAAGTGTCAGGTAGGACACGTGTCTCGCGGCCCAACACGTCCCACCTGCCAGAAATGAGTCTCTGTGAGACTCGTCACGCCACCGCCGCTGCCTTGTGGAGCAGGACTCTGCAAGGCTTGTGCTGTTGCAGGCACGAACGGCAGCAGGACCCCAGCTGTGCTGTATGATGACGTTCACGGCAGTCCTGCAGTTCATGCATGCAATGGCACAACAAGCCTTGCAGTCCTGCTCCTCAAGGCGGTGGCGGCGGGCCAGCCACTTGGCCGGCACCAAGAACAGGGAGGGGAGGCGGCGGCAATGGGACATCCAGTCCCACGCTTGCCACCTACTGCACCCCCAAAATAATAACCCCCTCTATAATAAGGCCAAGGCTATATTTTGGGGTTCAAAAAAATATAAGGTCCTGTCTCATTTTCGGGGAAACATGGTAGACATTATAGATATGTCTCAATATAGATTGAATTCTATTGAATTAATTACCTGTAGATGTTCAAAAAAACTTTTTGCAAAGTTGAGATTAATTTTCTAAAGCAAATTTTGTCTAGGTATGGCCTCCCATTTTATTACATGGATTCAAGTTTACTTCTTGCAATCAATACAACAAAGTAACCATTTATTTTGGATCAAATGAATTTTATCATGACAGCTGCCAGCATTATCCATTTTCTCCACTGCTTTTTGTCTTAATTTTTGAACTATGTATTACAATGGTGGATTCAGAGTATAGAGCAGTGATGGCAAACCTTTTTTGGTTCGCGTGCCAAAAGGGTGTGCATGCGCGCTAGCGCACACATGCCCACACACATGCCCTTTACCCAGTGCATGCGCACAGGCCTCACAGCGGACTCCTGAAGCCTGGGGATGGCGAAAAACTGACAAACGGGCCAAACAGAAGTTCGGAAACGAACTTCCGGTTGGCCCGATGGGCCATTTTTCACTGTCCCCATGCTTCAGGAGGCTTCCCTAAAGCCTGGGGACGGCGAAAAACAGCCAAACAGAAGTTCGGAAATGAACTTCCGGTTGGCCCATTGGGCCGTTTTTCATCGTCCCCAAGCTTCAGGAGGCTTCCCTAAAGCCTGGGGACAGCAAAAACGCCCAAAAAGTAGGCCAAAAATCAGCTGGCCAGCACGCGTATGCACGCTGGAACTGACATAGGGCAATGCCTCGCGTGCCCTCCAATATGGCTCTGCGTGCCACCTGTGACACGCGTGCCATAGGTTCGCCATCACAGGTATAGAGTGCAGGTAGTCCTCAGTTAATGATGGTAATTGGGATCAGAAGGTATTTTATTCAAATCGCTACTCCTAAGGAATTGTATATGACAAGCCAGTCATTGATTAAGCTGAGATTTTCTGTTGAAGATTTTAATTTATCGTACTTTCAAAAGTATAAAACAAATGACCAATTATATCTACATGGAATGGTAATTTGATTGAATATCAGCCCTTATGGCCTTTATTGGAAATTTATCTTCATTAATATCTTAACAATTAGGCAAGTCAACATATAGCAAAATGAGTCATTATTTAGCAGCACATGCTAAGTACTGAAGACTGCTACCTCTTTCATAGTTGATTGCTGGCTTCTTTGGTTGGTTGGAAGAAAGCCAAGACAATCCTCTTAGTTTAAAAAAAAAGTCCCTCTGCTGCAAACAAAAAACTAGATCCTAGCTGTGATCAATGCTACCAGGCAATTGGTCTGGTTTATGAGGTACACAGTTCACAATGTTGTTGCCTTTGTTTTAAGATGAGGTCCCTTATAGCAAAACAAAAACAAAACAAAAACAAAAAACAAAAACCTTATTAAAAAAAGCCAACACAGTTCTAAGCTGCATTAACAGAGGGATTGAATCAAGATCACGCGAAGTGTTAATACCACTTTATAATGCCTTGGTAAGGCCACACTTGGAATACTGCATTCAGTTTTGGTCACCACAATGTAAAAAGGATGTCGAGACTCTAGAAAGAGTGCAGAGAAGAGCAACAAAGATGATTAGGGGACTGGAGGCTAAAACATATGAAGAACGGTTACAGGAACTGGGTATGTCTAGTTTAATGAAAAGAAGGATCAGGGGAGACATGATAGCAGTGTTCCAATATCTCAGGGGTTGCCACAAAGAAGAGGGAGTCAAACTATTCTCCAAAGCACCTGGGGGTAGAACAAGAAACAATGGGTGGAAACTAAACAACGAGAGAAGTAACCTAAAACTAAGGAGAAATTTCCTGACAGTTAGAACAATTAATCCGTGGAACAGCCTGCCTCCAGAAGTTGTGAATGCTCCAACACTGGAAGTTTTTAAGAAGATGTTGGATAACCATTTGTCTGAAGTAGTGTAGGGTTTCCTGCCTAGACAGGGGGTTGGACTAGAAGACCTCCAAGGTCCCTTCCAACTTTTGTTGTTGTTGTTGTTGTTGCTGCTGTTGTTGTTGTTGTTATTACTATTACTACTATTACTACTATTACTATTATTACTATTATTACTATTATTACTATTATTATTATTATCTTTTCTCTTAATTCTAGATTTAACAGACACTATAAACAAAATATCATTTTGCTACAGCATAACTTTTAGCTTTATGAAACCAATTATATATCACAATTTATATTTACAAGGTTAACTTTCACTGTCAAAATAAATTCCTTCAAATGTTTTCTACACAATCTCTAACATATCTACATACAAGTTATTTTTACTAGAAATTAAATAACTCGTGCCATGTTGGGTATCATTTCAGAAATATTTCAATACCTAAACACAGAAACAGAATGACCAAGGGAGGACGACTGACTTTCTGCTGGCTTTCCCATTGAGTTTGTCTGTGGGAATCTTGCAGGGACTATCAGAAATCTCAGTTCCCTTCCCAGCAGGCAGGTAAATGGCTGTTGCTGAGTAGGGGAGAGAGGGAATGATTGGAAGATTGGCTAGGTAACTGAACATTGAAAATGAAGATCATGTGACTTACAGCAGCAACATAACAGCAGCCAATAGTACTGAAACAGCAACAACTTCCCCAAATTTCATTCCCTTGGGAGTCATGGGTCATGGATTTTAGACACATTCTGTAAGTTAACCCACTTGAAGTATCTTGGTTCAAAAATTGTTGCTGTACAATGCACCGTTTTGCCAGCACAATACCTTACTAAATGATACTACTGAAAGATAAAAATGTAAGATAAAGCCCTCAATTTATTTAATTATTTATTAAATGTATATGCTGCCCACAATTTCTGGGGTATAAGCATTATTTAGGATACTATTACTGTTCACTGCAACTTATAAATCATATACATAAAGTTATTATTCCTGTTCAGTTTCTACTTATTTCCTACTTTTCTCTTCTACACTTTACTTAATACTGATTATAATGATTATAAATCACTTCTGGAAATACCATCTCTAGTCTAATAGTGTCTGGTCTGTTGAATTCTATCAATACTAAACTCATTCCTTTGTAACTTATGTTGTATCAAAAATCTAAGAAACAGGAACTGATAAATCTGATATAACTGATCATTATATATGTAAGCACATGGTCCTCATTTCCATAACTTTCTTAGAATTATGGAGTCTGCTGGATGAGAAACTCAGCTAAGTTCAGAAAAAATTCAGAGGGAAGCATAAAATAAGCTCATTGCTATTTATATTTTTATAAGATTTATATCCTGTTTATTTTGGGCAACTCAAGGTGCTGTATATAATGCTCCCTTCTATTTTCCCCACACAACAACTCTGGAGGGTGGATTGGACTGACAATTGCCCAATTCTACAACTTGTTAATTTCCTAAGACCACCAACCTATTAAAACATATTATTAATAAACTTGATGGAATGAATGTACTTTAACCAGAGTGAACAAGATCCAATTCTTTGGTTTATTGCAATTTAGGCTTCAGACAGGAAGACTGTGTGAAAGGGACCATCTGCAATATTTGGAGCATCTTAGAACAGGACAGAACTGTAATCAGTAACTCAAAGAAATAAAATTAATAGAGTGTTTTGTAAAGGGAAACCAGTAAGTACTGTGTACTTTGCTTCTAAATTGCCTGAATAAAAAATAAATACTCCAGAGGCAAGTTGTATTTTGGAGCTCAACTAATATCTTGAAATGCTCTGCTACTAATTAAAAAAATAACTTATTCTTTAATTAACTAACAATCATCCTTAAATATCTGAAACAGTAAGCAGAGAATTATATAGCAGATATATGCATGTTTCACACACTTGGCACAGTCCTTTACTTGACTATTCAAAACATTTCCAAGAACTAGCAGGCTCAACTTGACCGTGACATTGTGTTTGATAAGGGATTCCAAAAGGACGACGCCTGAAGGACGACGCCAGACCAAGTCTGCTTCATACTCTTATTCTTATTTTTCAAGCAGAATATATTAAATATAAACTTTAATGGAGGACAAGCAAATATATTTCTCCATGCTAGTATATAGTCAGGTTGCACAAAATAAATATTGTATCTATTACCCATCTTGAGGTATTTTTTCTGCCCATTCTAGTAGACAAAAGTGAGTGTTGAGTATGTAAGCAGAAACATAAAATTTAAGTTGAATGCAACAGAACTAATTATTTGAGTGTATGCACTAAAGCAAGAAGAGATGGGATAAAATTGAATGGATTGAATACCAAAGGGAATGTGCAGTGCGTGAAATAATTATATTGAGATAGTGTAATCATACAAAGAGGATAAAGGAGAATCTAACTGCAAAACAAATTTAAGAAGGGAGGGGGGTGGCTTAAAAGAAATGGGTAGCCCAAGAATGTCATGATTAAATGAGATCCCCAAAAAAGGAAAAGTAAGAAATTTAAACAAAGAAAATAAATGCGTGGAGCAGTATAGATACTTGGTAGAAACAGGGATGGTTTTCAAGAAAATTAAAGAGTGCTGATGTAAACTAAATTTAGCTACCTTTCCTTTGCTTTTTTAATCTCATGCTCCAATGACTTTGGCTTACTATTTTACTCCTTTTGTCCACCTTGTTTAATGTTTTAGGGAAGAGCATGATGGGAATTTATATGTGTGAGGATTTAGTTACTGAGTTACACTCTGTCCTACTTGTTTGGCTATAGCCAAAGTCACTTTTCCCACTGAAACTACACCATCTGGACAGACAGCATTCAGGTACAGAAACCAACTTGCTCATTTCTGCACAAAAAAGGAGAGGTTTATCTTTACTGTAATGAGCTTACTACCCCCAACAAAGTCATTAAGATATTGTCAATGAAGTGATTATAACAATGTTAATATAAAAATATTCTAGAACTCAACAATAACTGACTTTACCACTATTTAAATTCCAAGTGATTAGGGACATGAAAAGATTTGTGTCAATTATAAGGGGCTAGCATAGCTAATTTCATAGCTTTCAGGTGGGGAAAAATCACATTACCCAAATATCAAAAAGGATATTTAAAAAGGGGTCTATAATTCTATCATCTCCCTTTGCAGTTACCAAGTTGTAGACATATCAAACTACACTAAACAGGAAAGAATATAACAGAAACAGGCAATTCATTGCAATTGCTTTTGACTGTATGCAGTGGAAACAAGTTATAAAACAGAGCCCCAAACTAAAATGAATGGGTGTAGTGACAAGCATTGCAAGTTGTGACACTATGATAGTGAGAACATCTTTAGAACATATAACCAAAAGAATTATCTAAACCAACTAAAATATATTAAATAATACCAAATCACTTTGTAATCAATGTAACAAAGTATTGCTATTGCAGAAATAGCAGATACCATTACTGTAGTCTAGACTAAGGATGAATGACTATTCGGTGTCTGATGACAATAGTGTTTTTTTTAAGGGAGCTGATAATTGCAGCAGTACTTTTTAAATATTTTGCTCACTTTAAAGAAAAACTTTCTAGGTATATTATATTTTTAAAAAAGTTATAAACTATATCTGAATTTGCAATAACATGCTAAATCTAAACCAAACAAAACACACTAATGCTTCAGATTATACTGAATATAGAATAGGGTTTTTTGTTTTTATTGTCACTGAAAATTGATGAGAATTAGTCTGATTATTGTTTGGCAGTTTGCCAGCTATTTTTTGGTGGTATGACTCCATGAGTCTGCAAAAATGGATCACATGTGGCTTGAAGGTTACCCCCCCCCCGCCCTCCATCAGTTTTAAGTATTTCTAGTTTTAAGTGTTTGGTCTGAATCTTGTATATTTCAGTTAAAGATGGAGTCAAGACAATGTAAGTTACTATGACCCTTTTTCAAAAGCCAAATGACTATTTCCATGTGATCTTGACAGAATCTGTATTGACAAAAAGAAAAACTAAGAAACATGAAAATAATGGATACAAGGAAGTGAAAATTAAACTTCAAGAGAAAATACCTAGACTATTTAGTCCTTTAAAACAATATTTTTGCCTTATGGCTTTTACCACTGAGTTTCTATATATATAATTTCAGGAAGCTAAAGTACATTGGTCAGGATTATATTATGCGAACATTATAAAACTTCAAGATAGGGAATAATTTAAAGCAACAAATTCAAAATCCAAGGCAAGATCCAATGTTCTGTTTTAGTTCTTCAGAAATCGACTGTTAGCTGTTCAAACCCTGTAATTCTCTGGTTTTTTTCAATCAAGAGAAGAGGAAAAATTATAAACAATATCTTTCATAGTTTATTATTGAAAAAGTTCTTTCCTGCCAAAATATTTCTTTGAATACTCAGAAACAACTCAACCCTTCAAGTTTTGCAGGCAACTTTAAATACTATGAAGTAACTATGAGTTGTTATATATAAACGCTATCATATTTTAGTTTTATACCACATTCTTTTATCAGAAACAGTAGTTCAATACCCCAATTTATTCATACTAGAACAGTTTTAAATAAATATGTTAATATGTATTAAGTATAGTGATTTACCTTTCCATTATATTGCTATTAGCTTTTTATATTCTATTTATGAGATACCAATCATGAAAAAAATTCTCAGGGTATATATTTTTCATAATAACTATATAAAATTGTCTTTGCCATCTTTGTCTCTTTCAAGGGCCAAAGAACAAAATTCCTCAAAAATACTATTACTACTGTATCTTGCAAAACACTTAATTTCAGGGAACATATATAAATACCTTTTTCCTTGATGAAAGTCTAGTTGTTACAGGCCAAAGTCTTCTGAAGTTCAGTCAAGAATCCTGAAATATATCAAGTTTCTACTAGCACTATGAAACGTTTCAATTTAGCACCTATGCCTGAAAATCTGAATAACTCCGAAGTTATTAGATGCAAGCAACAAGAGTCACTTGTGAATAAGTAAAGTCAGTAGCTATATTATCTACCACTTCTGCTAGAAGAATCTCACCAGAATGCTTACCTTGCTCTGGGAACAACAAGATAAGGCTTCATGGATCTTGGAGGAGGTCACACTTATTATGTTTTTGACTGCGCAGACTCCAAGCTAGACCTCTCCTTCCAGCCTGGCTGACAGTTTCCCAAGAGAAGTTCACATAGGATCACTTAAGTTAGTTCTCGCACCCACAAAATAGTATTTTGTTTGCTCATCAATAATTTTCAAATGTATTAAACTTGTTTCTATTATACATCTATGTTATCTTTTTTTTCGGTCCCCCCACTCTCAAATTTCTTTCTATTTAGCCATAATGTGGTATTCTATGTTTTATTATAAATTTATTTATTTATTTATTTATTTTGTGACATTTATATACCGCCTCACAGTGCAAGCACTCTCTAAGCGGTTTACACCAGTAAGCAATGTATATTTATATTGCCCCCAACAATCTGGGTCCTCATTTTACCTACCTCGGAAGGATGGAAGGCTGAGTCAACCTTGAGCCGGTGAGATTTGAACCGCTGACCTGCGGATCAGTGTCAGCTAAAGTGGCCTGCAGTACCTGCCTCTAACCGCTGCACCACCTCGGCTCTTTTTTAACTAGTTGTTAGAATTACTATTATTATTATTTGAAGAATTATCCTTACATCGTTTTATGACTGAATTAATGCAGTTGCTTTTAGGTTGCTTTTACTGGAATTAAGAATTTTGGTCATTATAATGGTATGCAACACTTTTTAGTCAGATTGGACATATATGATCACATTTGTGATCAGACCACCAATAGTCTCCATATTTTATGGAAAATTCCAAAATATTTTTTGCAATTCTAAATTGATGGAGACCATTTCATATTCAGTGTATGTTTAGCATCTTATTTATTTTCCCCCAACATTTAAATTACTTAAATGTAATTTTGATCTGAGAAGGCAATTAGAATCAGTGCATTAAGTATGGCTTAATGTGAAAATCATACATATTCGAATATTTATTTAAAAATTATTTACAATGAAATGCTTGAAAAAATTGAATGGTATAGATTTAATATAGACTTAAAATATAGATATAGAATATAGAATAAAAAGAAAAAGAAATGGCAGCACAATCTGTTGTCATATTGATGTTAGCATCATATTGATCTTAGGATGCTTAAAGAATTGTATGCACAACTGCTTTCTCCAAAAATAAATTACTTCCAACTTTTCTTCCCATTTCTAGTTTCTATTCATCAAAAGTAAATTACTTTAGCTCTTGATATTACCCAAACTGTATTGTGCATATTCTCTAAATGTATCATCCCTTCTATTTCTAACCATCTTTATATAAGGAAGTACTGTATACTATTTTGTAAAACTTCAATGGCCCTAATGAACAGCAAGATGGATTCTAGAAGAAAGCATGTTACAACTCTGATTTAATTAGTACAGGTAGTCCTTGACTTACGACCAAAATTGAACCAAACATTTCTGTTGCTAAGTGAGACAATTGTTAAGGGAGTTTTGTTCCATTTTATGATCTTTCTTGCCACAGTTGTTAAGTAAATTACTGCAGTTGTTAAGTTAGCAACCTGGTTAAGTGAATCTGGCTTCTCCACTGTCAGGTCACAGTGATCACAGACCCTGGGACACTACAACCCTCAAAAATGAGTCAATTGCCATGAATTTTGACGTGACTATGGGGATGCTGCAATGGTCATAAGTGTGAAAAATGGTCATAAGTCACTATTTGTAGTGCTATTGTAACTTCCAACTATCACTAAACAAACTCTTGTAAGTCGAGGATTATCTGTATTATATCCATTCCAGTTTCCCATTTTAGCCGACACAGTGTTTATTTATATTATTACTAGGTAATTTAATGATAAAAGATATTCCTGAGAATGAAAAACTTTCTATGGAAAAACACAGTAATAGAAATGTTTAAGATAATTTTCAATTTTTTCAAATTAATTATTCAACTCAAATACTTTCTGCATAAAAGTTTATTTTTATACAGAGACAAATTTTCATTGTATCCTACTTTACTAAATAAATATATTGTATTTTTAATAATGTATTTTTCCCTTAGAAAGTTTTTTTATTTATGGTAATGTCTCCAGTTCCCTTTTGTAATAAGATGAATTCATTTCGCAAACTATACTGTACATATCCCTTTTTAAATAAGAATACTGTATTACATGCAAAGCAAAATTAAGACCAACATATTTGAATATATTTGATTTCCAAAACACTTAGGACAGAAGTGGGGAACTATAGCCCTTTTATGACTTGTGGACTTCAACTCCCAGAATTCCTGAGCCAGCATGGCTCTCTTCTCTCATTTCAAATTTAAAAATGCTCAAGTGGTAGAGTTTAAACAGTTACGGTAAATTATCTTTCAAAGATTGTTAGTCCTGCACACTTTCTTCTTTCAGGGAAGGTGATTGAAACTGAACAAAATATTAAATGTGTCGGGATGGAGTGGAGGTGGAAGCTTATTCTATGTTAACCACAAGGTTCTATCTTTTGATTTGGAGTTTGAACCTAGTGACATCATACTATGCAATTTGTGACATTTAATTCAATGAATATACCATCTCTTCTTTTTATCTGTTCCTTGCATCAACATGCAGTTTAATATTTGTATAAAGTAGGAAAATAAAAGCAAAACCCAGTATTACCTGTCTTAATCCAACAGCCAATTTCTGGACGAAGATATTCTTTTTCATGTTTGGAGGTTTATCATCTGGTGCTAAATACTTTTATAACACTTGGTTAGTTTTATTTTTCCTTTCTAAACTACAAAATGAAGAAGCAATAATGTTCAGAGTTGTAGTTTCTAAGCAAGACTACTATTATTGCACTTAAATTATTCCTGCTTTATATTCATGAGTGATAATACATAAATAAGAAAAATAAGGAAGAAATAAAATTTGTGACTCCCATGTTGTTTCCCTGCCACCATCATAAATTCAGAAAGGAGCCAAACTGGAGGAAAGACATTTGTCACAATAATGCACTGGCAGTAACTCTGGTTAAAATAAGGTGCTTTTGTGTAGTACCAGATTATTCTGATTACATGCCATATTTTCCTGAATAGTCTGTTGTTTATTCTTGAATTGTTCCCCTTCCAAAATCTCTCTCCTTCAGCTTCCAAGTATTCGACTTCTTCCTTTTACACAATTTCATGATACAAAAAGCAACAATAGTACTAGATTGTTCTGCCTTTGACCAATCTGATATTAAATACTAGTCATTTGCTCTCTTAATTGTAAAATAGCTGTTCGGCATTTGCTTTGCACAATTTCAAACTGACATGATCAACTATACATCCTGAAAACAGCTGTACTTCCTGTTAAAAGAGTTGTAAGCACCACAATCTCCTTAAAATCATAATCACATATCTGTATATCAAGATGCAAACACATTTATTAATACTTGTAATGGATACATCTATGTCCTCTAGGATATCATTCGAAGTACTAACTGCTCTCATTTCATTAACCTATACAGTAATTACATAAGCTTCATATACTATACTTGTTCATCTACATAACCCCAACATTAACATTAGACACAACTTCAATCTCATGTTGTTTTCCTAATACAAATAATTTTTGCCCCTCCCCTCCATAAAACCATACATCATACATTATAGTTTTATACGGTTGCTCAATAAGTCTTTGCTCTATCACCACACGTCCCCTCCCTTTATCCCCGATTGGGGGAAAAAATACGTGGTAAACGAGGATATAGCAGAGACAGAAGCAGCGAGGTATGTATATACTGTATATATACCCCACTGCTTCTGTCTCTGCTATATCCTCGTTTACCACGTAAAACGGTTTTATAAAATATAAAATCATTCCACGGGGCTTCCTATACACACGCATTTCCACCGCATCCCCTCCTGTACTGCTCTTCGCTCTTTATTTCTGACATCAGGCAGGCCCCTGCTTAAGTATCTGACTACCACTAGCTGTCATTAAACACAGGAGAAACAACCTGCATGCTCCGTGCTATCCCCTTCTGTTCTGGTGACGTATTCACAACCTATTTCTTCTGAACTCATCTCCCCCGCAAACCCTCCATCCACCACACCCTCCGAAACAATAATATTTTTTTCTACCAAAGGGGAATCCCGCAATCGAAACACGACGGCCCTACCCTGGGACTTCCACTTCACACAAACCTAGCGCTCAGACTCCGCCCCGTCCACCGCCTCTCCTTCCTCTGCTGGCTCCTCCCCTCTGCCCAGAGTTGCGGGGAGGAGGGCGGGCGAATGGGAAGGAAAACTCGGTGCGAAGTAGTACCCTTCCTCCTCCTCCTCCTCCCCCCCACTCAACTCCAAACAGTTCCTAGCAGTTCCTGCGGCCCCGATACGCACGGACGAAACACCCCCACCCCCCACCAGCAGCCGATTCCTTCCAGGCAGGGCCGGCGCATCGGCTGTTAAAAAAAAAAAAAAGCAGCCGCACCGGCACCTCCCTCTGGGTAATCGAGCTACCCCGACCCACAATCGGAGGCTTTTACTTGACAATCGTTTGGTTTGGTGGTTGTGTTGGCATAGAGGAGGAGAGGCAGGCGGGCAAGGCCATAGGATCTCTTCCGAAGGAATCCCTTCTCTGCCCAGAGAGGAAAGACTTCCTACCTCTCCTCTCAATATCTACTGGGGGGGGGGGAGTATTCCTTTCCTTTGGCAGGACAGGCAGGGAGGAAGAGGACAGGGACATCCAGGGACATCTCTACCCGTGTGTGCTCTCTTCACCCCCCACATCCTCGCCCCAACTCGTTGAAGAAAACGCACGGCCCTTGCTCCGCCGCCGCCGCCCTTCATCGGGAAGGGAGACAGAAAAGGCAGCATCTCCAGGAAGGAGATCCCTTCCCCAATTCCCCCCTCAGCCGCGCACTAAACAAAGCCTCCCCACCCGCCAGCCCAAGAAAACTTCCAAGGAGCCAACCGGTCATCTGCTCACCTCAAACCGGCCCTTAGTGACCCCGTTCATTTCCCTCCTCATGGCTGAGGCCCGGCGGGGGTCAGCTCGGGCGAGACCAAGCCAAGCCGGGCCAGGCCGAGCCAGACCTGGCCCCCCACTTCCTTGGCGCGGCGGCTTCGGTCGCTTGCTTGCCCGTCGTCCTCCCTCTTCACCGCGGGAGGGGAATGGCGAGAGAGGAGGAGCCGTATTCCTTTCCACCACCACCACCCCTCCTCCCAAGGCAAGCGGCGGGGACAAGCTCTCGGTGCGCGTGAGCTGCTGGTCAGCGAGAGTTCCTTCTCGGCACGCGCGGCTCCGAAAGGGGGAAAAATAAGGAATCTTGGCCTTCCTCAACTACAACTAATTCTTCTACCCAAAACAAAAACACGCCGCACCTGCCAGCAACAGTGCCGCTCATTGGCCGAGGTCGGCGCAGACGAAGGAGGGAATACAGGCGGCGCGCGCTCCCGAGGCCTGGAGCGAGCTGCCGTGGCCGCGCGCCTGCTACGGGGAAGAGGGCGGAGGTGTCTGTTTTTTTCCCCCTTCCCTTCTGATCTTTGTAGCTGATGCATCAGAAGCTACTGCCCCATCCGAGGTAGATGCAGATTTCATCCCACCCCCTACAGAGTTCAGATATTGGGGATGCTCAACGACTCTTTACGTGCTCACTAAGTTATGTACGTGTTTCCTTCCGTGCATTAGGCATTTTCTCTGGAGTCTGGACAGTACTTTTAATATGTACTATATCTCAGTTTCACTGCACGGTGGAGATGGAAGTGGAAGAGGACTGAAACCTGAGATCTGGCTTTCTGATTAACTGAGTTCTAAATAAAGCCACTAGTTTATTCGTGAATAGTAATTCACAGATCAATAAAGAAGCTAGTACCAATTGGTGATTGAGCACACTAAAATTTTAAGTTTTCCCTGGATTAGAATAGAATAGATAGAATAGAATAGAATTCTTTATTGGCCAAGTGTGATTGGACACACAAGGAATTTGTCTTTGGTGCATATGCTCTCACTGTACATAAAAGAAAAGATACATTGTCAAGAATGGTTGTCATAGGGTTCAAGTAAGCAATCAGGAAACAATATGAATATAAATCATAAGATACAAGCAACAAGTTACAATCATACAGTCATAAGTGGAAGGAGATGGGTGATAGGAGCGATGAGAGTATATGATCCTACTGTAAATTTATGGAACCCACATAAAATCACCATTAAAACACAGAGCACAGCTGTATGCATGCAAGAAACCCCCCCCCCCCAATAATGGCTCTGACTATTGTACTGGAGTGCTACATGAATCAGAGGCATAGGTCAGTTTGCATGAGAGTAATATGAAGTCATTTTTTCATTACAAATTCTCTTTGCTGGCACGCAGTGAGCATTGCAACAATGTATCTGACAATTTAGGATGTTTTTGTGGCATTAAACGATCATGAATAGCCATAATTGTTATTTGTATCTTCATGAAAGTACTACCAATCACAAAACACTTCTATCTACCCATGATGAAATATCACAATAATGGAGTCAGCACTTTTTGCTGTGCCATAGTGCAAAAAAAAATTATACATGTGATCCATACCAAACCATAACACTAGATCACATCTTTCTGCATATACTAAATTCTGAAAATCATGGGTCTGACAATTTTTCACATTACTCAAAAACACGGATCAAGTTACTGAGCATCTTGACTTCACATGATTTTTAAATGGAAATTATTTTAAAAGCCAACATCAAATCACAGAGGCCATTGACCTGCATACTGTGAATGATCAGAATTAGAAATCTAATCATTCTTAGCAGCCCCATAGTATAAAAATACAAATCCAAACAGAAATCCTATTGTGTTCATACAGTGAGCCATCAAAATTACAGATTTGACCATTTTGGCACCATAGTTGTACAAACTAAACTTGCACTAGGTAAGAATTAGTAGAATTCAGATGTAATTTTGTTAATTCTTTCTAGCACCAATTTGCTGCTGACCTTAGTTGCCAATAAAGGAGAATATTTGTAACTCAGGGTTCATATGAAGGATCCTTAATGCTCTCTGAGCTTGGTTGTTTTCTTGCAGACATTTCATTACCCCAACTAGGTAACATCTAGTTTGGGTAACATCATTACCCAAACTAGGTAACAGTGCTAGTCATGATCTTAGTTGACTAGATTCTTGTGTATATAGGCATGAGCAATAAATCAGTTTAACTGGAATTTTACTCATGGTTCTAATTTTTCCTGCTTGACAGATTTATAAAACACTTCAAAATCATGTACAAGTAGTTCTCAATCTACGACCACAATTAAGCCCAAAATTTCTGTTAAGTGACACATTTGTTAAGTGAATTTTGCCCCATTTTATTACTTTTCTTGCCACAATTGTGAAGTGAATCACTGCAGTTGATAAGTTAGCAACCCAGTTGTTAAGTGAATGTGGCTTCCCCATTGACTTTGCTTGTCAGAAAGTCACAAAAAGGATAAATGATCCAGGGACACTGTAACTGTCATAAATATGATCCAGTTGCCAAGCGTTTTAATTTTGATCATGAGATCATGGGAATACTTAACATCAAGGGGAAAGGGCAAAGAAAAATGAAGGGTAGGGAAAGAAAAAGAAAAAGAAGCATTGACTTCTGACTCTGTTACAGTAGAATAAGGCATTAACAACAAATCACAACTTTTTGTTTTATCATAATAGTATGAACCAGTCATTTCTACAAAAGTGTATCAATCTGTAAAACCCAGAATCAAAGTATCATTCTTTTCCACATCAAGCATGAAGTTCAGAAGCGGTTTCCATGTGGAAACAAAAGTATTTATGTTTTGCCATTTCAGCCAACTCTTATCAGCTTCTGTGACCATTTTTCTATAGTAGGAATTGAAGTGTCAGCTATCCAAAAGTTTTGAGCTCACATTGCTAGTATCACGCCGTGATGGATATTCCAGTCCCGACTGTGGCCATAAATTGAATGTAGAGAGAGACTACATCCAAACAGTGGGCCTGAGGTCCCCAAGTGCAATACTGGATTCCCATAATACCTTCCTCTGCTGGTGATGCAATATTCTTGCCTGCCCTCTCAGTCTTCCCTCCCTGCTTTTACCCATCATTCCCTTCTTCTAAACCAAGCCATATATAGTCAAGCACAGAGGTGGGTTGCTCCTGGTTCGGACCGGTTCTATAGAACCGGTAGCGGGAATTTCCCCTGCTCGCTGAACCAGGAGCGATTGCCGGTTGGTCACGCCTCCGAACCGGCTCTAATGTTTTTGTTTTTTGCTTCTGCGCATGCGCATTGCAAAAGCTTGGTTTTCAGCAATGCGCGCGCAATGCGCGCGCACCCACATGGCACGGGAGGAAGAGAACCGGCGGCGAGGTAAGTTAGAACCCACCCCTGGTCAAACACACCCCAAAACATACACATCAATTCCTAAGCACCCCACCTTGCCCCCCAAGAACTTCCCCCACCCCCTGCAAGTACGTGTTGCTTTGTTATATCATCAAGATTCAAAAACGGGCATAGGAAGCATGCATCCCAAAGTTCCTTTTGATTTTTATAGGCAATATTTCCAGGTTTGCTGTTGAATAATAAAGCACATTTATAGCTGAAATACATTTGAACAAGCCAAATTAGCTTTGAAACTTGTTAGCCAGTATTTAATAAATTACTCTGAAGGATGGAGCTGCAGTATTTTGTGTCTATTAATTTTCAGAGTCTTAAATTTAAGTCCATTCTAATCTGGCTTTTAATCAGGAGATTGTACTGAAACTTTTCTAATTGTCTTCATCAGTGATAGGTGATGAGGATGTGAAATTCTACTCAGTGGCTTCGCATATTCAATCATGTCCTGTGGAGCAACTTTGTTACCAGAGTTCTATTTGTTAGATGAATAGACATATAAAATAGTGATTTGAGACAGAAACATAACATTTTTTTCTAGTTTGAGACATGGAGTAAAGGAATGGTCATTGCTTCAACCATATTGGAGCATTGTGATTAATGATTATGTATCATCAACTTGCTGTCTACTCTTAGTGATCATATAATTTATTCCACAATGATCTGCCCCTAACCTGGTTTTTCATGGCTTCTGATGCTCATCATCATTGCAACTGAGTTCCTTCACCTTTCTCTTGGTTGTCTTTTTCTTCTGTTTCTCCCACCTTTCCCAGTATTATAACCTTCTCCAGAGAGCTAGGGCTTTGCCTAATGCATATGAAGCAGTAGTCGCTACCGGTTCGTTATTGGGAGCGCGCGCATGCGTGCGCACATGCGCAGAAGCTTCTGCGCATGGGCAGAGACGTCCAGGCAGGTCGGAGAAGCCTCCCAGCACCGCCGCTACCAGTTCTCCTGAACTGGTAGCAACCCACCACTGATCTGAAATAGTATAATTTAAGTCTGGTTTAGAGAATAGAGTTCAGAAAATAGTGGACTATACACTGGCTTATGATTGAGTCCCTTGAGATTTAATTTTGTCTCCTGTTTCTTAATATTTACATCATATTTGGCTAAGGAACGTTGTCTGGATTGTAACACATGGATATAACTGAACTTCTCTTTGCCAATATTCTGATCATAAGGAGGTGACAAGAACCCTAAACGGAACAGATTTATCTTGTTAGCATGAGATAGCACTCACAAAATATCTGCTCTTGTTATTATTAAGTTTATTTGTCCCTTATGGTGCCATGGGCTACTCTTTGTATATTGTATGTTACTATCAATTATCTTGATGCTGTTTTTTTTTAAGAAATCAATTTTTCCTCATATTACTATTTGACTAAATTCTGATTTCGCTATGCTTTTGAGTGCAATGTGCATTAAAGTTGTGATATTGTCATTATTGGTGGGATACTGTTGAAGGCAGATATGATGCATGTAAACATTCAAACTAAGCAATTTTCCCTCCATCTTCCCAAATTGTTTAGAAATGAGTAATATGACATGTTCTAATTATATCCAGTTTTGAATCTGATGTTCATTTTCAAGTGTATCTAAGAAACAGGCATGCTTGGAGGAAAATCCATAGCTTCCTGTATTTGGAAGGGGGTGGAAAGACAGCCTTTGATGGCAGCTTAATTACTATTGTTAAAAATATTTCTTAATAGTAGATTATTTATCTTCCTCCATGATCACAGCTTTTTCTGCCAATTAAGTATCAAACCAGATTTGAGGGTTTGGTTATGACATATAAAGCCCTTGGCAACTTTGAATTGGAATACTTGTCAGATTGCTTTTGCTAATTTAGATCTGGTAAGTGAATTGATATCATCCAGGAAGGCCTTTCTACGTGTATGAAGATTAGTAAAAGCAATCTACTCACAGGTGGGCCTTCTTTGTGGCGATGCTCTGGAATATTCTTACCCTGAAACTAGGATGTTTACTAAAACACTCTTTTCTGTTTTAACATATTTACAGAAGACCAATAGTTTGGAGTATACCTGATTACAAAGAGAAAGCTGTTCTACAGTACAGGGGCCAAAACAGAGAAGCACTTCATTCTAACCTCAGCCTCCTGATCTTAAGAGTAGTGGAAAATTATAAGGATTCTTTTTTGTGATATTTATCAGATCTAGTTCAATTCTAGTTGAAAAAAAGAGACCTGAAGCAGAGGTGGGTTCCTCCCAGTTTGAACCGGTTCGCCCAAACCGGTAGCGACCTGCTGGTGACGTCACTGAACTGGATTGGTCAGTGCTGGTCCGTGGGCGCCGCCATCTCTTTTTTTTTCCTTTTTGCAAGTTTTTTCCTGTTCTGCTGCTTGAAAGAAACCCTCCTGCCCCCGGGTTTATACTGACCTTTATTCCTTTGCCTGAAGCACAGCTGATCAACTCCTCAGCTGTGTTTCGGGCTGATTTCCAGCTACTGAGCATGCGCTGAAAGCAAAATTGCACATCGGGACGTGCAAAACGTGCACTTCCATCGTGATGCGAACTGGTGGGGAAGGTAAGTAGAACCCACCCCTGATTAAAGGTATATATAACTTTTTCAACCAAGTTACCAAGTTAGCATTTAAACTCCACCTGAACATCTACTGGCAAGCAGTGCAGAATCAGCCACACCAGCATGATGTGTCTGATGTATCTAGTGTTGTTGAATTTTGTATCAGCTGCAGTTTCTGGGTTACTTTAAATGCAACTGCATGTAGAGCACATTGCTAAGTGGTGAGATCAATGGAGTGTTTGTCCTATGTCAAGCCTGAACCTGGACTGTAAAAGTTCTTAATAATCCACTTCCTCTAGGGTGCTTAGCATTTGCACTGTCACTTCAGCTTTACATTTTTTCCTAAAAAGGGAAGGTTAGGAACAGGACAATTAAGGAATCTAGGAAGGGTCTTTTAAAGAGGCGCTACAATATAATTCCATCAAGGTCTCAGAGAAATGAAGTTTAGGCATAGAGATAATCCCAAATATGCTTTTTTCAAATACATTTAGGCATAGATCATCTCCCAGATCTAGCTAACCTGACACTCCCATATTTGCAAGGACTGATAAGGCATGGATCCACCCAAAAGTGGCAGGGGACACATTAACAAATTTTATTGACTTTGATGGAATTCACAGGCCAAAAGGAATTCCAAATTAATATGATAAGGCATTGCCCTAGTCACTAATATGGATTCTGCCCACGAAGAGAAGATATTGGTAAATCTGAACGAATGATTTTGATTGCAGGCATCATTTCTGTCTCAATATTTCCTGGAACTCCACAATACCCAGGATTAGGGTATATTGTTGAAATATTCGCCAAATGGCTAGCAGAATCTTTCTAATTCATAAAACCTTAAAGCAGGTAATTGTAATCAGTCTAATTACCTTGTGAAGGTCTTGGGAGCCAATCTTATCTGGACCAGAAACAGATCTGAGTAGGTCACTAAATAACTGCTTGAGGGAAGCACATTACTAAATATGGGAATATCTGTGTATAGTGGACCTGACATTACCTGGGACAAGCCTTGGTTGCCGTATAGGCCATGAAAACTAGCACTTCCTAGCCCCAGAGATTGAAATAATCTGCACTAATATCAGCAGGTGAGGTAATTCTAATGCCAATCCTAAAATTAAACCCAGGGTCTCAGAAAGGGATTTTCCATGTCGTCCACCCGTCCTGCTGTTGAAATTGGCGACAAGGGCCTGAAAGTTGGGAAGACAGATTTTTGTGAAAGTGATATTAACACTCTCATGAAACCAACCTTCAGTAATATGATGGGTGAGACTGTTCATCTTCTACCAGATCAATTATAAGTCGACATAATACTGTATATACCATCACCAATTCTAGGCTGAGATCATTAACCACTGGGGCATTGGAGTGGAATGGGACTGCTCTGCAGGAAATAGCAAAAAGCTAGCTGTATCCAGGGGTGGTACCTCACTGCCGGTTCACTTCCTCCTGTGCCACCTGGTTGCGCACGCATTGCACTCCGTATGGATGCGCATGCATGCGCAGTGCCAAAAACCTGCCTTCTGCACATGCAAAAAAGCAGAAAACAAGATGGCAGCGCATGCGCAGTGCCGAAAACTCAGCTTCTGCGCAGAAGCAAAAACCAACAAAAAATTCCAAAAAAAAGTTTAAAAAAGATGGTGGCTACAGACCAGCATCGACAGAACCGGCTCCGTGATATCACCACCGGTTTACTACCGGTTCTATAGAACTGGTGCGAACTGGGAGGAACCCACTCTGGCTATATCCTACCTGTATTTAGGGTTTCTTAATAAACATGTGCCACTTTTCTCACTAGCATTATGTTGCCATGATTCTGAGAGACTTAACAAATTACACTCATTCCACTGATAATCTATGAAAGATAGAAACCTGGCAGTGCCGTTCACATTGGTTCTTCTCCAATTTTTTTTTGTTGTTGTTGTTACACAACCCTATAAAATCCTAGAGAGGCTTTATATCATAGCACCTTCCTACAAGGCTCTAGGTTAGGAAGTCCTGTCTTCTTAATCAGTCACTCTGATGAGCTTCCTACTTTAAATACAGCCACTGCTCCCGGAAGTCCAGCTCTGCAAATGATGTAAGTCCTAATTACTTCCCAGACTGGCTCTATTACTGCTTCTCATACAAGTGAAATGAAGAATAATGGCGACTGCTGCATTGTGCTTACTGTATGTTGATCACATCATGCTTTTAAATCCCTCTGTACTGTTAGATCAATGATTTGTTGCTCCAGACCCAACACCAATTCTCCTGGGTCAAGTCTAATATCCTATCAATATCTGATTAATATTAGTTTAGGATCCCCTAACCCTAAACTAATATTGCAGAATCTTGCAAACCATAATGTGAATTTATCAGTCTTATTTATAGTAAGTTAATTAAGGCAGAGTCTCTTTGAAACATCTTTTTCCACCCTTCTCTTAGCAGCTGAACTGAGTTTCATTTTCTGAAATTAGCATTCAACTGAATCTCCCCTGGCGTTCCCATAATCTGCCATATCCTGCAGTACAAAGCAAATCCTTGAAGGAATCTTACAGCCTCCATTACACAGGTAAATATTCTATAAATTACCTATTATGCAAGTAACTGTCCTACATTATTATCCATGTAATGGATAACAATTATCTATCCAATTATCTGTAAAGCCTTAAATGGTTTGGGACCTGGGTATCTTTGAGACCACTTGTTCTGAGTAGAAGCTGTGTAGTCATTTTCACTGAACTTGGGAAAAAGATGTTGAAAACACCACAGGTTAAGAACATATAGAGATTCCTCCCTAATCTAGAGAAGAGCTTCATCTCCTATATATGAAAGTGTGCTTACCAAAAAATAAAAAAGCTCTGCTTTAGAAAACTCACATACGAAATCCTGAAAATGGTGTTCAAATTTATGCTAATTACAGTCTTTTCCCTTTCAATTAAGTGATTGAAGAAGTTTCTGTGAGACTCTAACCAGTTGTCAAAAATTTGTCTGTCTTTTTGCTCAGTATATATAATAAATTCTTGAGAGTCCCCACTTTGGGAGATGTCAGGCAGGAGAGGAGCTTGTTTTCCCCATGCAATAATGCCCCCTTTCCTCTTGATCTTAGAGGCTTGTTAAAATCTTCTTATTCCATAATATGTTCAGGTATATGTCTGTGAGAAGTGGCACCATAAGTGAATGTTAAATAAGGACCTATTATTAGACTGCATTGTTATTTATTTGATTAAGTGTACTGTTGGACTTGTGAACTATTTAGTCTTGAGTGTAACTGAGATCTCATCGAAACAAACAACTACATGGACAGCTGTTACAAAAGCACAAGAAAAAAATAAACTTCATTTATTTTACTATTCATCAGATAGTAAAATGGAACAGTTTGGTTTATATAAACTGTTTCAAAATGAGATAAAGCAAATTGTCTATGGAGATTCTCAAGTCACCCAGGACATAGTTTTCTCAAGTTGCTTTTTTCAAAAGGAATTGGACTTCAAAAGGCAATTTTCCTTGAAGCCATTTTGCTTCTCATCCAAGAAGCTTCTTCAGTTTTGACTGAATGGTTCTAAAGATTATTAAATCTTTATTACAGTAATTAAGCAGAAATCCAATATGCTGTATACTTGCAGATGAGCTGATAATTTAAGTCCCAAAATACACTCAGAAAATTGAGTTCAGCTTATCCATGGATAAGTTTATCTACAAGTATGTATAGTAATATATTTTTTAAAATACTTGTACAGGTAATCCTTGAGTTATGATCATTTGTTCAGCGACTGTTCAAAGTTACAATGGTATTGAACAAAAAGAACTTACAACCAGTCCCTAAAGTTCTGCCTGTTGTAGCACCTCCATGTTCACTTGAACAGAATTCAGATGCTCGGCAACCAGCTGGCACTTATGACTAGTTGCAGCATCCTATGGTCATGTTATTGCTGTTACCAACCTTTTCTAGTAGCTTCCCACAAGCAAAGTGAATGGGGAAACCTTCAGGGAAGATCACAAGTTGCATGGGTAAGTCTCCCCAATTGGCCTTTCTTCACTGATGTGTACACTCTGTTGCTGTTCGCACACAGAGCCTTCTTTCCTAGGCCTCCCTCCACGTGCCAGTTAATGATCTGCATATCTTGCGGTTACACCAACCGAGATTGCCTGGATTACCATCCTAAGTGATGCAGTCATGTAACATCATGCTTTACTTTTTACTATATTTTTAGACTTGGATAATTCTGTTAATGTGTGGTTACAACAAAGTAGAAATAGTTTATCTGGACTTTCTTTCATTTGGTATTACTTCACAAGGCTGCATATATCCCATATATTTTATGCTTATAAGCCCATCCACAGCTAAGCCGATGCTCATATTTTTAATAGAAGGTATTATGAAAAATACACCTCTCACGGATAAACCATTTATGAAAAGAAAAACATGAAAATTTCTAGGTTGGTTTATCTGCAAATGGGCTTATGTGCAAGTATGTTCAATGCTGTCCAGAGCTGCATGACAGTCATATGGGCAGCACATAAATTTAGTAAATATATAAAAACATTCAACTTTGATATATAATCAAAGGTACTTCCACACATACCAAGTAATTGGTTCAAGGCTTTCCATGCTGGCACCAGAGAAATGGTTGCCACATGTACCCTGCTATTGCTACAGGCTTCTGGCTATTGTTTTTGATATTACTGATCTTATTCACTTGTGTCTGATCCAAATTCTGGAATTACAGTGCTACAAAAATATTGTTATATACATAATCATGATTACATGCAGACAGTTCGATGATTTCATGTAGATCCAGTACAAAAATTCTGTTGAATTGTAAGGATCTGTGCCTCAGATTCAATGTTAGACCACTAGGCCGCCATAAATAAGAACTTGCCATCATGAATAAGGATAGATTACCTTAATTACATTATAACCTGGTTCAGGTAGGAATAAGCATGATCTCTTCCCACCTTAAAACATCAAAGAGCTTAGATACAATTAACTAAAATCAGAGCTTGGCATTTTAAATTACTGCCCTGTTCTCTCCCCACATGTAATCTGAGATATTTAAGTCCTGAATAACATTGAGCATATCCAATAGTATTATTAGTAAAGTTCCTTTACCGAATGAAACAAAGATTTTTAAGACAAACTGGGATAGAGATAGTGAAGCTGTAGGAGGAAGCCAATTCTTTGCATACTCTCCTAGAGATGGCTTTAAGAGCTAAAGACCCTGATGGGCTATCTCCTGTCAGGCACATTCTTCCTTTTGATCTCTGCTAAGGTTTTTAGATAATAATTTTGGGAGAATAAATCTTTTTCTATATTGATGCATTGTATATTCCTATCTCAGCTTGTGCAATAGGTTATAATTGCTTGCTACCTCCTATTTTGTATTAGCTGAATTTTGTTTTAGCTTTGTGGCAGAATAAATGCTGCACATATGTCCTTTAAAACAACTACCCAGCATCGGTACTTAAACTGCAAAGCAGCAGTTTGTAACAATCCATTTGGTGTTTTTTTTAAGACCATAAAAAGTTTGACTTTTCTTAACCTTAGCTGTAGGCAATCACATTCAGCAATGTTTTTCATTCTCAGAAATGTTCCTATCTTCAAATATTTCAAGGAACTCCAACATTGTAGAGGATTTGAAGGACAGCTATGCATTCAGTTTGTGTATTTATCAAGCTGCTAAGCCTCCTTCCATAAGCCAAGAATGTTAGATAGTTGTTGGCAAGCTGCCTTTTAAGGAACTTGTCCTGCATTAGTATTATCCTCATGGCTCTCCAATAATTTTAAATCACAAATAAAAATAAGGAGCACTTGTTTCTGCTGTTGGATGTAAATCCGGGGAGGAGCCACAGCGGACAGAGTGAGGGAGACAGAGCTCCGGTCTCCCGAACTCGAATTTAGCTGAATTTCAGAGGTTCGGCTCAAGTTTTTTTTTCCATCTAAGAGGGAGCGGAGGAAAGAGGAAGACCCCCAGGGAACAACGTGGTAAATTTACAACTACCCGATTCGAGATTGGGGGACTTCTGTAACTCGGAAGCTCCGAACGCTGAAACCGAAGCAGGAAGCGCCATCTTTACTGCGATATTGGTCATACCGCTGTGGGAATTCTTTTTACAAACTATTAAGGTAGCGGAGAATTGCAACTTTGCCGGAGGAGTTTGTTTTGCTTCCAGGCTTGTATAACAACAACAACAAAGGGGATTGTAATATTGGCGGGCTTGCTGGAACAACGGAACATCGGAACATCGAGGGCAGGGGCGGCCAAGTGCCGACCTGTTTCGGAACTGCGGGGCTGTTGTGCCGTTGCTGCATGGTGGCTGCTGCCGACGGCCTCTGAGTTGCCAGATGTTTCTCGCCTCCCGCTGGATTGGGTTGGCCTGACGCCCAGGTGACTTTCGCCCCCCTGTGCACGGTCCCCTCTCTTCCTGCCGTCCCAGTGTGGAGACGTCTTTCTCCTTGGAACATTATCATGGTTGCGAGGTCCATTTCGATCGGCGTGACTTCGCCCTCCCCCCCGTGGCCTATTTATGGATCCAACTGCGGCCGCCTTTATTGCTGTCGCCATTATCTTTCAGCAATGAGGGGAAGGGGGAAAAGAGGAGAAATAGAAACAGGAGAACACGGGACAATAAGATCAAGACATAAGAGCAAAACCCTTGCCACTATTACAACTATGGTGACTGAGGAGGAGGTAAAGAGAATTTGTGGCCCTCTCTGCATGTTGTTACAGGGACTGAGAAATGGGGAAAATTATCTTTTTGGGGGTGAGAGACTCTGGAATCACCAATATCAGTCTGTTGGGAGACTTACATCTTCTTCCATGAGAATCACTCCATCGTATGACGCCACCCTGGCCGGGAAACTTACATCTTTCCCCCGAAAAAACTACTTCTTTTGGAAAACTACTCGATTGGAACTTTAACATCATAGTAGGGACTGGAGCTGTGCAATTCAGATAGCCTTGATATTTCTTGATATTTTTAAATTTACCCCGGAAGTGGTGTGTATGTGTGAATGTGTGAGGATATGTTTGTATGGATGAAATGTTTAAATTAGTTAACTGATTAGTTTGGTAGAATGAGTGAGTCAGGGACAAGGATTTGGCCCCCCTCTGCTGAGTGTGGAAACAGAAGCGGAGGGGGCCTTGATTCCGTCCCCTGGCTCAGTATGAATGGTATGTAAGGCCTGCAGGGAGAGAGGAGGACCAGCGGGGATGGGGAGGGGATCTCTAGGTGGGGGGAGGGTCAGAGCATTACGGTCATAACGGGGAGAGGCAGGTATGGTGGGAGCAGAGGGGTAGGCCGCTCTCGGGGAACGAGAACTCGCTGTTTGCAAGCGATTCCTTGTTCTGGCCCCTCTGGTTTGGTTCCACCTAGCTCAGCCCGAGTACCTGGTAACCAGGGATGTCAGGGCCCCGGGATCAAGCTGCTGCTGTTGAATGCCAGGTCGATCACGAACAAGGCCCCCCTTGTACGGGATTTAATCCTGAAAGAGGGGGCTGACCTGGCATGCATTACTGAGACCTGGCTGGGCCAGGAGGGGGGGTTCCCCTTTCCGAGATGTGCCCGGACGGGTTCTCAGCTCAGCATCAGCCACAACCCCAGGGAAGGGGTGGAGGAGTGGCTATTATAGCTCGCCAGAATCTATGTCCTCGAAGGAGCCCTGCCCTGGAGATTGTTGGGTGTGAGACGCTCCTTCTGAAGTTGGACTTAGGGGTTCAGGTGGGCCTTTTGCTAACGTACTTGCCTCCTAGCTGCGTTGCAAACGCCCTGCCTGACCATGGACCTGACCCAAGTAGTTCAGGGTCTGACTCATGAGGGTGGTCACACGCTTGACTTTGTGTTTCTTTCGGGGCAGTGGAGAGATGATCTGAGGCTGAGGGGTTTAGTCACAGTACCCTTGTCATGGTCAGATCATTTCCTTCTGAGGTTGGATTTCATGGCACCACTCCTCCACCGCAAGGAGGCGGGACCGATTAAGTGGTTCCGCCCCAGGCGCCTAATGGAACCCGAGGGATTCCAGAGGGAACTTGGGGAAATACCTGAATCCCTGGTACACAATTCATCTGAGGCTCTAGTGGCTGCCTGAATCGGGCTGCAAGGGGGGCTTTAGATCGGATTGCGCCTTTGCGGCCTCTCCGTGGCAGTGGATCCAGGAGGGCCCCTTGGTTTACCGAGGAACTCCAGGAGATGAAGCAGCTAAAGAGACGCCTAGAGCGACGATGGAGAACTAGTAAAGCTGAGTCTGACCGGACACTTTAAAGAACTTTCATTAAGTCTTAACTAGTGGCAATACGGGCGGCAAAATGTTCGCATTTTTCTGCTCTTATTGCATCCGCCGACTCCCGCCCAGCCGCCCTGTTTAGGATGACTCGCTCCCTTCTTGCCAAGGAGGGAGGCGAAGATCCCTTGCAGGGCAGAGCTGAGGAATTTTCTGGCGGACAAAGTCATTCAGATTCGGACAGACCTGGACTCCGATTGGGCAGTACAGGCCGAGATGACAGGGACAGGCCTTAGTCCTGTTATATGGGATGAGTTTGAACCGGTGACTCCTGATGATGTAGATAAGGCCATAGGAGCAATGAGCTCTGCCACTTGTTTATTGGACCCGTGTCCCTCCTGGTTGGTTTCGGCCTCCAGGGAGGTCTCATGTGGCTGGCTCCAGGCATTGGTCAACGCTTCTTTGAGAGAGGGGTCCGTCCCGCAGTCCTTAAAAGCTGTGGTGGTGAGGCCCCTCCTCAAGAAGCCTTCCCTGGACCCGGCGGATTTAAAGAACTTTCGTCCAGTCTCCAACCTTCCCTTTGCGGAGAAGGTTGTAGAGAAAGTGGTGGCACTCCAGCTCCTACGGCTGTTGGATGACACTGATTTTCTGGATCCCTTTCAATCGGGTTTCAGGCATGGCTACAGTACGGAAACGGCTTTGGTCACCCTGATGGATGATCTCTGGCGTGCCCAGGATGGTGGTCATTCCTCCATCCTGGTGCTACTTGACCTCTCAGCGGCCTTCGATACCATTGACCATGGTATCCTTCTGTGTCGTCGCGGCGAAGTGGGAGTGGGCGGCACTGTTTTACAGTGGTTCTCCTCCTACCTCTCTGATAGGATGCAGTTGGTGTTGACAGGAGGGCAGAGGTCGAGCCCTAGGCCCCTACTTTGTGGGGTGCTGCAGGGCTCGGTCCTCTCACCCATCCTGTTTAACATCTACATGAAGCCGCTGGGTGAGATCATCCAATGACACGGGGTGAGGTATTAGCAGTATGCTGATGATACAGTTGTACATCTCTACCCCGTCTCAATTTAGGAAAGCCGTGGACGTAATGGGCCGCTGTCTGGATGATGTTAGGGTCTGGATGGGGATGAACCGGCTAAAACTCAACCCTGACAAGACCGAGTGGCTATGGATATTGCCTCCCAAGGATTTTGTCAACTGTCCCTCCTTGGTTCTTGGGGGGGAGAAATTAACTCCCTCAGAACGGGTTCGCAATTTGGGTGTCCTCCTAGATCCACAGCTAAAATTGGAGCAACATCTTTCAGCTGTGGCTAGGGGGACCTTTGCACAGGTTCGCCTGGTACACCAATTGCGACCCTACTTGGAGAGGGAGGCTCTACTCACAGTCACTCACGCCCTCATCACCTCCCGGCTGGATTACTGCAACACACTCTACATGGGGCTACCCTTGAAGAGTATCCGGAGACTGTAATTGGTGCAAAATGCAGCTGCACGAGCTGTGGTGGGTGTGCCCAGATACGCCCACATAACACCTATCCTCCGCCAGCTGCATTGGCTGCCCATTAGTCTCCGGATCCAATTTAAGGTGTTGGTTTTGACCTTTAAAGCCCTACATGGCTCAGGGCCAGGCTACCTTCGGGACCGCATCCTGCCGCTACGACCGGTTAGGTCCCACAGAGTTGGTCTCCTCCAGGTCCCATCGACCAAGCAATGCCGGTTGGCGGGGCCGAGGGGGAGAACCTTCTCTGTGGGAGCTCCCTCCCTCTGGAACCAACTCCCTCCAGAGATCAGGATTATCCCCACCCTGCTGGCCTTCCGTAAAGCAATAAAAACTTGGCTCTTCCAGCAGGCGGGGTGAAAGTGAGACCAATCAGATTATATTTGGGTCTCCCCCCTGGTCATGAATGTTGGATGTTTTTTAACTTTTATAATTTTTAACTCCTATGTGATTTTATATTTCAATAATGGATTTGACATGTTGTTAGCTGCCCAGAGTCCCCTGGGAGTTGGGCGGCATACAAATCTATTTAAATAAATAAAATAAATAAATTTAGGGTCTATAAGCCCTCTGTCAATTAATAATAAAGTCTACAGGAACAAAAGGGTGAAAATGAAGGAACACACAGGCATAGACAAATGGTTTTCAGTGCATTAAATCCTATGTTATCGCCATGAGCCCAGTTCCAGTTCCAAATTCCAGTTAATTTTAAATAATATAGTTAAGTCAGGATTTAAACAGACTTTCCAAAATAGCATTTAATAATCAGAATTTCCTCCGCATAGAAAACGACCATAAAAAATGCAATAGTCAAAATGAGGCAAATATTTTTACCAAACAAATTTATTTATATGTAAAAACCAACATATAGTTTAAAATACTTTTCAAGAAGCTAAAACATTACTATACAATATATTCCTTACCCACCTGTCATAGGAAGCAGTCTTTACACAAATTGTTCAGAGTGAAAGTAAAGGTCATATATTTACATGGGAAAAAAAATCTGTAAGCTGCTGCAATTGAGATTTAAACATGTAGCTCTCCTATCTTAATTTCTTAATGTTTGGTTTGACAATACTGAGGGATTTGAAATATTTATTTATTTATTTGTGAGATTTATATACCGCCTCACAGTGCAAGCACTCTCTAAGCGGTTTACACCAGTAAGCAATGTATATATATATATTGCCCCCAACAATCTGGGTCCTCATTTTACCTACCTCGGAAGGATGGAAGGCTGAGTCAACCTTGAGCTGGTGAGATCTGAACCGCTGACCTGCGGATCACAGTCAGCTAAAGTAGCCTGCAGTACTGCCTCTAACCGCTGCGCCACCTCGGCTCTTTTTCAAGATTATATTGTGAATAAGTAAACATTCTTTCGAAAATTATTCTTTTTAGTCATATGATAGCAAACTCTAGAGTTAGCACATTGGTTTAATCTAACATATACAAAAGATAAAAAGAAAATGTATCCTATTCTGTGCCACATTTGGCAACTCAATATACAGTATATGGGGAATATATGACTCTGACAGCATATTGATTTTAATGCCAACTGATGAAATGGATCTAGAGCCAATACTGTATCTCTTCACTGAAATGAAGACACAATAATATTTAAAGCAGCGATCCCCAACCTTTCTGGCATTGCGGACAGGCAGTGGTGACGACAATGTTTCTCTGCGAACAGCGGGGCAAGCGCACTTGTGCATGTGGAGCTGATTGTGCTCACACACTGCTTGTGCAGCCCAGTTCCAAACAGGCTGTGGCTCGAGGTTGGGGACCCCTGATTTAAAGGACCAATTGTATTTATGTTTGCTTATCACCATTCATATTTTCAAAAACTATTGCAAATGAAAGAGAATCTCTATTTTCTATATATGACACTGTGTCTGGAATTATAGCAAGCTTTTCATGAAGCTTCACTTTTGAAAATCCTATGCTGCTGTTAGATAGAACTTTGCATTTTCAATTAAAAAGAATACTATAGAAACTGAACACATGGCAACCCGACCAATAAAAAAAATTGCACGTCTGTAATATGGTGCTATATAAGGAATATCAGTTAAATAATTCTTACTATTTCATAGATCTTGTGTGCAATTCTCAATCAACCATCTGTAAAGGACACAATAATGAACTTGCTCTAAATTTGATAAACAAGAAAGCAAGAATGCAATACAAAGAAAGTACAGTTTGTGTTGTCTCCATTGTATCTTAGAACAGCATTATCCAAGCTGGCATTGCCAGAAGTGTAAGACTAAAACTATCAGATTTCTTAATTATCTGGTTGGAAATGTAAGGATTTTTATTTTGCAGGATACCAGGTTAAGTGAAAGCTGCCTCATATTTCATTAATACACAGAATCCAAGAAAGGTAGACTAACCAGATAATACCTTGGAAAAATCAATGTATTTAGAATGCATAGTTCTAAGGCCACAGTTTAATCTATCAGTACAGATATGGCCATAAACTGCCATTGCCTAATCCAGATGCATATAGAGTGCTGAGCTGCACAATTTTTCAAAATACTGGGCAAATGTCAGTGTTAAAATATAGAAGACAGGAAGTATTGATTGGTAAACAGATGCATATGTAATGTTGGAAGTCTATGGAGTCTCAATTCATTTCCTATGACAAAATATAACAGTGCAAACAAGGGTGCTTTTCCTAGGTGCTTTCTGTATTATTTCACTAACGTGAAAAGAGGTAATGAGATGGCCAAACTCTTGGGAACTAACACAGCTCTTTAAAATACTGTACTATTGACTCCTATTATATGACCAAGAATATTACATTTCTAGAGTGGCTTATACATCAAAGAGGACTCATATTATCTCAGTACATAATGTTAAAAAAAATGAAGCAAAAGGACATGATGCTTACTATTAGAACTCTCTCCTTTGTGGTTCCTATATACATACAAAATTAAAACAGACCAGAAGTATTAAAATTCTGTGTTCAAGAGTTTCTAAAACCATCCCTTTCTGCTTCTCATCAAATGATAGCCTTTACTGTGTAACTATTACACAGAAATTTTACAGGCATGAAATCCAACACAGGTACTCTTAAAAATTCAGTTTTATAACACGAAGAATAAGTCAAATTACCTTACAGGTATAACACATCTATATCAAAATACTTCACCCTTTTGGATGAATGCCAAAATTGGTGCTATCTGTAAATTTGTATCAGATTGGGGGTTTTTTTTTCCCTTAAAGGAAATGTGTCAGCACCTAAAAGAACTAGAGAAATATCAGGCACTAAATTGCTTCCAATAATCTGTTAATGAAAAGCTCTACCTAATGTGAATAATAAAAACCAAGCTCTAAATGTTAAAAAAGATTAAAATTAAGCACCAAATAGAAATATAAAAGTGGTGCAATGAAGACCTATTTCTACTAAAATAGGTAATGTTCATCCTCTGCCTAAAGGAATGCAATCTTGTGAACAAGTGACAGACTTATAACCGAACAGGTTTTTTTTGGTGGCAGAGGATCTTGGTAGACAGGCTTCCAATATAGATGTGTGTCTGTGTGTGTATCTCTGACACACACACACACACACACACACACACACACACACACACACACACACACACACACACACACACACACACAGTTCATTAGCTGTCCAAATCAGGTTTGATTTACTTGAACACATGCTCACAATTTTAATCATATATATTTTAAAGAACATAAATTAAACATTCCACACACGCACAATTTACAAATATTCTCAATTCCTTATCAGGGCAACATCCATGAGATCATCATCTTCCTCCCCAATCAAGAAATCAGGGCTGGGCCTAGATGGTCTATCTGATGTAAGGATGGCACTGCTTGTCATAGACAGGGACTGTTCTGAAGAGATGGGAGATTTAGACCAGCTTTCTGGCTTTATGCTGTGAGATTTCTTTTTGTCTCTCTCTTTGTCACGATCCCTGTCACGGTCTTTATCTTTCAGTTTCTTCTTTTCCTTTTTGTGTTTTTTATGCTTTTCTGAGCTATATTCTGGAAGAGGCCTAACTCCATCATCAGAGCTGGGGCTATTCTGATAGGATTTTTCTGCTATAGATGATCCAGATTCACTCTCACTGTCAATATTTTGGGGTGTATATGCAGGTGACTTACTGTGGCTAGGAGAACAACGCTCATGCTTTGGAGTTGATCCACTTATCAGGGGTGATCCATAATTTTTGGAAGATGACATCTGAGGCCTTAAGCCATCCCCACTTCCTTCCCCAGGTTTTTGCAAGGTAACTTTGGCTTTAATACTAGGAGAACCGCCATCATGTTTACTGATGATGATTTTGGCCACTCCAGTGCTTCCAACACTCTTTGAATCAGATGCTTTCTTGGAAGATTCAGTGGAACCTCCTGAAGCAGGGATTTTGGATTTCTCCTTGTCACTTCTTTCTCGTTTCCCCTGCAATTCATTCCCTGACAGATTGTGCTTGGAGGATATGGAGTGGCCTGATGAACTGGAATTCTGGACCATTTGTCCATCCACTGAATCTTCCCCTGTGGGGCCACTGGTGACAACCCCATGTTTGAGTTTGTCAATGACAGCAGTCAGAGATGGCTTTTTGTTTCGGCTTGGAGACTTGCCTTTGGAACTCCCATGCTGATTCTGAGATGAAGACATGGAAGAGCTGCCAGATGAAAAGGAAGATGAAGATCCCATTGAAGAATTTGAAGAAGGAGGCGGCTTCTGGGACATGGAACTGGAAGATCCCATCCCTGAAGATGACTTCATGCTTGAACTTGATCCTGTCCCAGGAATGTGTGAACCTCCAGAACCGGAACTAATAGGGGACTTTGCTTTAGATGACGGGGGAGTACCTGGAACAGGTTTCATCGGAGAGGCCAGCTTGTCAGAACCGCCCGAGGGTCTAGAATGAGAAGGAGAAATGTTTGGTTTACTCATGGAAGGGTTCATAAGCGATGAAGGCTTCCCTTGAGGTTTGATCTTGGTACCTCCAGAGCCGCTGCTGAGGCCGTGTTTTGTGATGGGGGAGGACCCAGGCTTGCCCACTGATTGGGTGGAGCTTTTGGACTGACCTGAACCAGAGCTGCCTTGGCCTGAGTAGAGGCTGCCGCTCATCTTGGACCCCGAAGACCCATCCGACTTGCTGCTCTTTATTTTGCCTGACGTCGAGGAGGAAGACGAAGAGGATGACGATGACGATGACGACGAAGAAGAGGAGGAGGAATGACTGTGATGACTTTTGCTGCTCAAAGAAGAGACGGAGCCACTGCTTGTGTACTGCCCATGGGAAGGTTTGCCAACAGTCACTGTTCCCTTGGGAATCTGGATGGTGATTTTAGGGATGGGAGGAGTAGCTACCCCAGGGGGTGTTTGAGACCTGCCTGAACTTCCAGGAGATTTTGAGCCACCTGTGCTTGCTGGTGGGGTGAAAGGTCTGGTGGATGTACTATGAGAAGGAGATTTGCCTTCTGGCTCCACCTTCCTCCGCTTCTGGACCTTTTCTTTACTCTTTCCATCACTGGATGGGGTGCGATTGCGTTTTCCACCCTTGCCATCCAGCCCAGGGCCCGTTAAAGAACTCCCAGATCCATTACCCTCTTTGACCCGCTTCTGTGATTTCTCTTTCCCCAATTCTCCCATACTCAGTAAGGGGCTCTGGCTTCCACTATGATGCTCCAATACATCAGAGGCTCCCAGAGCCTTGCTGGTAGCAGTGATAATACTAAAGTCGACTGTGTCCGCTTGGCTGCTTGCCTTGAACTTACTCTCCCCTCCATCTCCCCCCAGTACTTGTACACCCAGAGTACTTATCGTTTGTGGTGCAAAGCCCTTGAAGTCATCAGCGTCTCCGCTCTGGCTGCTATCATCAAAATAGTCTTCTCCAAAACCGCTTTGGCTCTGGCTGTTCAGGAGATCAGGGTTGAAGTCAACTCCATCTGGGAAGAACTGATTTGAAGAGTCACTATTTGGGCTTACAGTAGCATCAGCAATCAAATCAGCTGGATCAGTATATGGGTTTTCACTGTTATTTGACTGAAAAACATCTGGATCAAAAAGGGCACTTTGTGAATGCCCTGAACTGGACGAGTCTCGTATTGGTGTCCCAATAGGAGGACAATCTTCATTGGTATTCGGCAGTTTGGATGCTTCTTCTGCTATGTCAGAAAGAATATCTGTAACATCAGCACCAATGCTGTCTGAACTGGAGAGCCGGACCATTCTCTGAATACTGGGTTGGGCATGAGGTATAGACTGTGGATAGGTTGTTGGAGGGGTGCTGCACTGGCTGGGTGCTGGAGTAATATGAGGAGTATCTAAAGTGTCAGTGGTCATGTTGACATCAAATATGGGGTTCTGGGAATCAACATCCATAGAAAACAGCTCTCTCTGAAAGTCATCTTCAGTTTGATGCTTTGGTTTATCCACTAACACACGTGATTTTTTCTTTTTTTGCTTATTGCCCCCTGGTCCCATTTCCATCCTTGGAGAGCCAGAAGAAGAGTTCTGTCTCTCAAGTGGACTGCTTCCATAAAGAGTTGAGAAATCTTGAGCAGCATTGTCCTTCAAAAGATTCATAAGCATTGGATGGTTTTTGGTGTTGCTTGCAGGAGATGACACAGGGGGAGGTGTATGGTGTGGAGGAGTGGGACTAGAGCCAATAGAAGAGCCTACATTGCCTGTGATTTGTAGCAAACTTGTAAGAATGGGGTTCTGAGACACTTTGCTGAAGTCCTCCCCATGTCCCACTGAATCATGCCTTTCTTTGATGCCCATGCTCATGCTGAATAAAGTGGAGATGGGGCCGCCAGGAAAAGTACTGGTTGGGGTAGTGGTGCCACTCATTGGGTTGTTGCCAGTAGTCATGCCATATCCTGGGCTGCTTGCAGGAGGCAGATTCTTCTTCACCATGTCTTCAACTGTCTCAGCAATGAGGGACAAAGCTGGTGTGTCTGCTTGGATTGTTTCTGCTTTCCTCCTTATGGCTCTCATAGTCACAGGAATTGACATGCACCTACAAGATACAATGTTGTAAAAAGCAAATTTAGTCCTACTATTTAATAATTTTCTTGGAACAGCACAATTACTCTTACCACAAAAGATGTGATCAATGGTAAGTCTAACTTTACATTTTTAACCGAATATAATTCAGTTCAGATGCTTTATAGTAGTATATACACTTAACTTTTTCTTCTTTAGGACAATACAAAGCAATACATAACTGCTTGAATAAAAAAATGAAGAGCAACTAAGAATTATTTTTAAATCAGGGCAGTAGCATCCTATGAAGCCCAGATGGAGGCCTTTCTCTAATGATCTTTCCCATACCTTCCAAATATATTTTTAATTCCCCTTCTCTCAATTAACAAATGAACAAAACAAGACATACTGATTTATTAAAGTAACAATAAATTATTACTGTAGTAAAAAAGAAGTTAAGTATGGCCCAGTAGTTTTATAAAATGTGCCACAGTTATTTTAGATTATGTTAAGCTAAGAGACTGAATGCAGTTCAGAACACTATGTCCTTCTAGACCAGGGGTCTGCAACCTTAAACACTCCAATTTCCCACAGAAAAGATAACACCGGGAGCCACAAAACCCGGGTGGGCATGGCCAACTCAACGTCCCGCACTCTCACCCAGTCACATGACCCCCTGCTTGCCACGCCTACCCAGCCGGTTATTAAGGCAGAGAACAGGTTGTTAAAAAACACTGGGAACCACAAAACCCTTTTGACATCTCTCTCTCTCCCTCCCTCTCCTCTCTCTGTATCTCTCTCTCCCTCCCCTCCCTGTATCTCTTTATGTCTCTCCCCTCTCTCTTTCCCCCCTCTCCCTCTCTTTCCCTCTCTCCCCCCCTCTCTGTATCTCTCTCCCCCCCACTCTCTGTGTCCCTCTGTATCTGTGTCTCTCCCCCCCCATGTCTCTCCCCCTCTCTGTATCTCTCTCTCTCCCTCTTTGTGTATCTCTGTATCTGTTTCTCTCCCCTTCTATCTCCACCCTCTCTCCTTCTCTATCTTCTGTCTCCTTCTCTATCTCCCCCGTGTCTCTATGTCTCTCTCCTTCTATCTCTCCCCTCTCTGTCTCTGTCTCTCTTCCCACTCTCTGTATCTCCCCCTCTGTATCTCTGTCTCCCCCCTCTCCCTTTCCCTCCTCTTTCCCTCTCTCCTCCTCCCTCTCCCTCTCTGTGTCTCAGTCTCCCCCCACTCTGTATCTCTCTCCCGTGTCTCTGTCTCTATCCCCCTCTCTGTATCTCTCGTCTCTCTCCCCCTTCCCCCTCTGTATCTCTCTCCCCTCCCCCTCTCTGTATCTCTCTCTCCCTGTGTGTATCTCTGTATCTCTCCCCTTCTATCTCTTCCCTCTCTGTGTCTCTGTCTCCTTCTCTATCTCCCCCCTCTCTCTGTGTCCCTATGTCTCTCTCCCCTTCTATCTCTCCCCTCTCTGTCTCCCTCCTCCTCTCTCACTCTCTGTATCTCCCCGCTCTGTATCTCTCTCTGTCTCTCCCCCCTCTCCCTCCCTCTGTCTCTCTCCCCCTTGTGTCTCTCTATGTTTCTATCCCCCTCTGTATCTCTCTGTCTCTCTCTCCCCCTCCCGTGTGTCTCTCCCTCTCCCTCTCCCTCTATGTGTTATCTCTGTATCTGTTTATCTCCCCTTCTATCTCCCCCCCTCTCTGAATGTCTCTCTCTGTGTCTTTCTGTCTCCTTCTCTATCTCCCCCCTCTCTGTGTGTCTTTCTCTCTGTGTCTTTCTATGTCTGTCTCTCTATCTCCCCCAGTCTCTCTCTGTCTCTCTCTGTCTCTCTCTCTCTGTGTGTGTGTGTGTGTGTGTGTGTGTATCTTTGTATCTTTCTCTCTCTTTCTTTCTCTATCTCTCTGTGTCTCTTCTCTCTCTCTCTCTTGGAAGGGAGCAGCCGGGCTTGGCCAAAGTGCAGCAAAAGCACGTGCGGAGTGGCTGGCCGCTTGCTTGAGGAGGGTCTCCCCGCTCATGCACACCCTCCCAGCCCCGCCATAGCTGGCGAGGGGGTCACGAGAGGAGGAGGGTTGCCTGAAGGGAAGCCTCTGCTGCGACTCGCGCTCGTTCCTCAGCCAGCCCAGATTTCCAAAAAGTTGCCAAGAAGAAAGAAAAGGAGTAGTGAAGAGCCCCAGGGAGAGCTCACCAGGTTGGCCCAGCTCCAGTTTTTCGAGAGAGAGAGAGAGAGAGAGAGAGGAGAGAGAGAATCAGCCCCGGCCGTTTCTCCATCCCCTGCTGTCGTCCTTACCTTCTCAGGCCAGGCGAGGAATGACTGGGAGGGGAGGGCAAGGGGTGGGGCCAGCCAGTGGTGGGATCACCTGACAGGGAACCAAAGCAGAGGGCCCAAAGAGCCGCATGTGGCTCCAGAGCCGCGGGTTGCCGACACCCGTTCTAGACTGTGCTCTATTGCAATTTCTATTTAACAAAAATAAGCACCTTAAAATAGGTACAGGTAGTCCTTGACTTACGGCAACAATTGTCGTAGAATTTTATTGCTAAGCAAGATTTATTAAATGAGCTACACCAGATTCTGACTTTTTGTTGTTAAGAGAATTATTGCAGTTGTTAAATGAATCACAAATCCAGTTTCCCCCATTGACTTTGCTTGCTGGAAGCCCACTGAAAAGATCTCAAATGGCAATCATATGACCCAGTGGTTCCCAAATTTTTTCAGTCCACCGCCACCTTGGTGCTATAAACTCATACTCACCGCCAACACCCCACCCCCTCAGGTGGGCGTGGCTTAGTGGTCAGGTGACCAGGTGGGCATGGCCAACGTGTAAAGTGTGGTGAAACTCACTTAACAACGCTCTTGCTTAGCAACCAAAATGTTGCTAAGGAGCCGAGGTGGCACAGTGGTTAAATGCAGCTACTACAGGCTACTCCAGCTGACTGCTAGTTCAGCAGTTCAGCTGTTCAAATCTCACCAGGCTCAAGGATGACTCAGCCTTCCATCCTTCTGAGGTCGGTAAAATGAGGACCCAGATTGTTGGGGGCTATATGCTGACCTCTGTAAACCACTTAGAGAGGGCTGTAAAGCACTATGAAGCAGTATATAAGTCTAAGTGCTATTGCTATGTTAGGCTCAATTGTGGTCATAAGTCTTTCTTTCGTTCTTTCTTTCTTCTCTACCTTCCCCTTCTTTCTTTCTTTTTCTTTCTGTCGTTCTTCCTACCATCTTTCTTTTTCTTTCTTTCTGTCTGTCTTCCTTCCTACCATCTTTTCTCTCTTTCTGTCTTGTCTTCCTTCCTTCCTACCATCTTTTTTTTCTTTCTTCCTCCCTCCCTCTTTCTTTCCTTCTTCCCTCCCTCCCTTCTTTTTCTGTCTGTCTTCCTTCCTTCCTACCATCTTTCTTTTTCTTTCTTTCTTTTCTTTCTGTCTTCCTTCCTTCCTTCCTACCATCTTTTCTTTCTTTCTGTCTTGTCTTCCTTCCTACCATCTTTTTTTTCATTCTTCCTCCCTCCCTCTTTCTTTCCTTCTTCCCTCCCTCCTTTCTTTTTCTGTCTGTCTGTCTTCCTTCCTTCCTACCATCTTTCTTTCTGTCTTCCTTCCTCCCTCTTCCTTTTTCTTCCCTCCCTTCTTCCTTTTTGTCTGTCTTCCTTCCTACCATCTTTCTTTCTTCCTTCCTTCTTTCTTTCTTTCCTTCTTCCCTCCCTCCTTTTTCTGTCTGTCTTCATTCCTACCATCTTTCTTTCTTTTTCTTTCTTTCCTTCTTCCCTCCCTCCTTTCTTTTTCTGTCTATCTTCCTTCCTTCCTTCCATCGTTCTTTCTCTTTCTTTCTTTGTCTTCCTTCCTCCCTCCCTTTCTTTCCTTTTTCTTTCCTTCTTCACTCCCTTCCCTTCCCTCGTGCCAGCCGTGGCCAGGCCGCTGCCGCCGCTCACCCAGGCTGATAGCTTGGTAAGCATTCTCTGGGTCATGCACCAGGTCGCAGAGCGCCATCAAGGCCGACTGCCACGTCAGCAGCTCGGGTGCTGCAGCACTTCATTGAGCTTGGGGAGGCCTCAGTGGCCGATGGCCACAGGTGCCTTGGTGGGGTCGATGTTGGGGGACAGCTGGGCTGCGATCCGCGGGTGTGCCATGCCAGAGGGGAGCCTGCCAAATTGCGCACCGGGGATAGGCGCTGGGGGCACTGGGCAGGAAAGTCCGTGCACGCACAGGTTTCGCAGCGGGGCCTTCCCGCGGGTCTGCTAGCGCTCCCGCGAGCAGCTTCGGGAGCGGTCGGCTTTCCTTGTCGCTCTGCAGCGCTCAGTACCTAGCACTTGTAACTCCGTCGCATTCCACGCTCTTGTGTGCAGGGCAGCCCATTCTGAAAGAAAACATCTCGCGCTTTGCACACAAGAGCGAGGAACGCCAGAGCTTCAAGTGCTAGGTAGGATGCCCGTCATGCAGTGGGACGCAGTTTGGGGTGACCAGTCGTGCGGTGGGGCAGAGCCTTGGCGGGGGCTGGGCGGGCCACGAGACGGGCATCATACCTAGCACTTGTAACTCGGTCGCATTCCATGCTCTTGTGTGCAGGGCAGCCCATTCTGAAATAAAACATCTCGCATTTTCTTTCAGAATGGGCTGCCCTGCACACAAGAGAGAGGAACACGAGGGAGCTTCAAGGGCAACAGCATGGCGAACCACCTACCGCCCCCCTGGCCCCTCTCACCGCCCCCGTCGCCACCCTTGCCTCTCACCGCCCGAAGGGTTCCCACCCCCGTGGGGGGCAGTACCGCCCACTTTGGGAACCACTGATATGACCATATGACATTGCAACCATTGTAAATACATGATGGTTGCCAAATGCCCAAATTTTGATCATGTGATTGTGAGGTTGCTACGATGGTCAAGTGTGAGAAGTGTTTGTAAGTCACTTATTTCTATGCTGTTGGAATATAGAACTGTCAATAAATTAATGGTTGTAAGTTGAGAACTATATGTAAATTAACTCTCCATATTATTTGTTTCAAAGAAAGATGTGGAGAAGGTGTGGCTAAACGCCGTGGCGCTATGGAGTTTCCCTGCACTCCGCAGGGGAACCCCGAACCCACGCCACCTGGGGACCTGGACCAAACGGGACCAGGTCAGATCCACCCTGAAGGGGTGGTGAAGAGGGGAGCGCTGGCTGGCAGACTGGAGGGGAGCGGCAAACCCCCCAGGAAACCAGTTTTGCTCCTAGACCGGTGGCGTGCAGAAGATGGCATTGCAGCTGTCCTCTAGCTGCAGCAGTCACATCGCAAGGATTTGAACTAGCAAATTGGAGTCATCTGGGAAAGAAAATCAAAAGCGAGGTGCTGGTGAACGTGAGGAAGACAGAAGAAACTGATGAATGATATTGCTGGAGAAAGCTTTAAGAAACTTTACTTGGACATAATAAAAGGGAATAAAACAAAAAGACCGGAAGTGAAGGAGCGGCTGCTTGGCATATGGAGAATATAGAGTGGGAATTTTTTTTAAAAACTGAATTATAACTAAAGCCCAAATTGATTGAGGATTTGGAGTTTTTACTTTTTGAAGTATTTAAGGGAAAGTAATTTGGTCGATGGAATTATTTAAAAACGGAAGAATTGGATTATAAATAACAAAGGCAGAGCTGGGAGACGGAAACAGAGCCATCTGCTGGTTGGTGGAGTTACTGTAAGCGTGGGATATTACTAGAAATAAATGTTTTGACAGCTGTTGTTTTTGGAACAGAGCAGCTTGTGACTGTATAAAAGAAAAATATTTGGACTAAGATGGGTAAGAATTGAACTGGATTGAATCTTAACAACAAAGGAACAGCAAGAAAAATTTAGACTTGTAATGACTAAATGGAATTAAAAGGATCTAATTGGTGAGATTTTATTAGAAGACAATTAAAGGCTGTGAAATATATTACTATTAGCAGCTGGAAGGACTATAGAAATTTGGTGATTTGTGATCTTGCTGACAAAGAAATAAGCGATTGCTAAAACTTTTGGAACTTATTGAAAAATCTTGTTTTGTGGTACAGGCAGATTCCAGTGAACAGCTGGAGCTCTATAAGATTTTAGGTTTGAGAAACATAACTGAAAATATGGGAGATATTGATTACAAAGAAATGGCTGAATTCTTGAAAGATTTGTTTAAAGACTTAAGAAGAAGCTTTGGACTGGACGTAAAGGAGAAAGGGGAAATTATGGAAAAGGAAAAGGAAATAATAACAGATGAAGGCAAGAAGACTGAAGAAAACATTATAAATGATGATGAAAAGGGAAAGAACACTGAAAATAAAATATTGATTAATGACTATGTTGAGAGTTATAATGATTCCACTGGGCTTGGCAGTGAAAAAAGAGATAAAGATAATAAAAATGATGATGTTCAGATTGAGGAAGAAGACTTTAAGATACATAAAATTAAAGAACGAATGGGGGAAACTAGATACATACAGATAGTAGACTTAAGAAGGAAGAAAAGGGCTTGGGAAATGAGATCTTATTGGTAAAAAGGTAAACCAAAGAAAGGGAAGAAATTAAGGAAATGGGGATGGAGGAAATACATATATAAAACGGAAGTTATTGGGAAATTAAAAGGGAATGGATGAAGACTTTGAAATATTACAAATGGAATTTTTTTCTTTTATTATTTACTTGCTTTTTTTCTTTTTATTATATAAGATTTAATTGTGATAAGTATGTTAATGGATAAAAATCTTGATATATAAAATTAATATAACTAGCTGATTAGAAATTCAAAGATCTTTCTTCTTTTTTATTTTTTCTTCTTCCTTTCTCTTGTTTTTATGAAAATTAATATTGTTGAAATGTTTGGAATAATGTGGTTAAAACAATGACAATATGAGAAATATGGAATAAATACGATTATTAGAATTTAAGGGAAATTACCTAAATATTAAAAATAAACAGAGTATATTATGAATGTTTATCACTTTAAAAATTTATTAAGTTGAGATTTGGTAAGTTAGTTGATTTGGATTTTTCTCTCTTTTTGTATATTCTATTTTCTCTTTACTATTTTTTGTCTTTTCTATTTTTTGATGTTTAAATATAAGAGATGGATGAATTGATAGTGGTAAGATAATTTTTTTTATTAAATATTTGCATTGAGACAGGAAATAAAGAATTAGAAATAATGAAAATGAATTTAAATGTCAGAAAAAAGGGGTACATTATGATTGTATATTATGCTTGTGTATATGCTTGTGTACTACTTTTATATATAAGATTTGTTTAAATGTAAAATTTAAGATTTCTTTTTTTATTATTATTATTTTAAGAGTTGAAAAATTATAGAGTGGATATAATTAGTAAGAATGTTGATGATTAATATGAGAAATTAAAAGAATAATTGGGCATTTAGTTTTCTGATAGAGCAAAGGAAAAAAAATAGAAGCGATGAATAAAGAGACTAAAGAATTGAAGGAAGCAATATGGCTTAAAACTAAGAAGTAGAAGACAGTAACTACCGTATTTTTCGGAGTATAAGACGCACCGGAGTATAAGACGCACCTTAGTTTTGGGGGAGGAAAATAGGGGAAAACAGTCTGCCTACCAGGTATTCATCTGGCTAGCGTCCTTAGTCTGGTCAGCTTCAGCACATTATTTTATCCCCTGGTTAGGACTTAAAAAAACCTTCTTCTGAGAGAGTAACAATGAAAGAGCCTTCAAGCCGGTAAGAGCTGGGAAGATAGTTAGCACCTGGTTAGGGCTAGAAAAAAACTTATTCGGAGCAAGTAGAGCAATGAAAAAAAATTCTGCAAAGACTTAGGACTGGAAAAACATTCTTTGGAGAGAGTAACAATGAAGAAGCCTGCAAGGTAAGAGCTGGGAAGATCTAAGGGCTGGAAAAAAAAGCTACATTCGAAATATAAGACCCACCCAAATTTTCAGCCACTTTTAGGGAGGAAAAGGGTGCGTCTTATACTCCGAAAAATACGGTATTTTGGAAAGTTAAGTAAATAGCGGTTAATTTGGAAGGAAATTTGAAATTAACTGGTGAATATCCCAGATGACAAAACTAGAAATTAGATTTTTTTTTTGGAGTTAAGATGGAAATAGCAGCATGTACCTAGAAGAGATTACTATATAAAAAGAATAATAATATTCTTTCTCTTAAAAATATGTATTTTTATTGTAATATTTTAAGGTACATGTGTATTGAATTGTATATGAAGTGGAGAAAATAAAAAAAATTGTACAAAAAAGAAAGAAAGATGCAAATCTTCCAGCCTTATTCCCATTGGCAATATAATAACATAATTGCCACAATTTTTGGTTCTCGGAGATAATTAGATAAAAATACAATTAATGTATAGTCCCTAGCTATAAAATAAGTTGGCCAATCTTGAATAAGAAAAAAAAATCGGTTATATGCATTTTTTTCTATATGTACCGTATTTTTCGGAGTATAAGATGCACCTTTTTACCCCCAAAAAGAGGGTGAAAACTTGGGTGCGTCTTATACACTGAATGTAGCCCCACCCAGCCATCCCCACTCTTTGATCTTTGCCTGCCAGCAATTTACCTTTTTGCAGCAAACAGCAGCAGAGCTTCATTAGCACAAGCCACTGATTATCTGCCTCCCGACACTCAGCTGTTTGGTTGAAGTTGCTGGCAAGCCCACGTGCTAAAATGAAAGTGAAACTAAAGCTGCATGGACTCAAATTGCTGGAGGGAGAGGCAAAGATAGAATTTTATTTTCTTGTGCTAACCAGACTGTGCTGAAACTGGCTGTTTTTTGCTGCAAGAAGGTACCGTATTTTTCAGAGTATAAGACATACCTTTTTACCCCCCAAAAGAGGGTGAAAACTTGGGTGTGTCTTATACACTGAATGCAGCCCCACCCACCCAGCCACCCCCACCCTTTGGCCTCTGACTTCCAGCAATTTACCTGCTTGCAGGAAAGAGGGAAGAGCCTGTAAAGCCAAGCAAGTCAGTAGCAGTTTCCCGATCGACAGCTGATTAGGTTTGCCACGTGGGAAAATGACAGTGAAACTAACTACAAAGAGGCAATAGCTGGGAGAGTCACGCAGATTTTTATTTTTTGCTGAACTGGATGGAAGGAGGTAAGTGAATAAATGTATGTAGAATGTTCAAATTATTAGACTTATTTTTTAAAGACTGCTTTATTATTGTTCTTGAGCCAGGGGTCTCCAACCTTGGCAACTTTAAGACTTGTGGACTTCAACTCCCAGAATTCAACAGCCAGCTTTTGTTAGCTTGCTGGCTGTGGAATTCTGGGAGTTGAAGTCCACAAGTCTTAAAGTTGCCAAGGTTGGAGATCCCTGTAAATCTAGACAACTTAACAAAATAAAGGACTTCCGGTTGGCTCCGATGCATCGAGAACGCTCCTCATCGAGCGCCTAATCCCGGGCTCCGTAAAGCCGCCAGAACAGCTGTCTGGAGGCTTGAAAATCTTCTCCCCGGGTGTAGGGGAGAGATGAGAGCCGACAGGCGAGGGTAGAGCCCCCCTAGTGCCCCTCTATCAAATCTGGGGCACGAAGGATGAGGGCTCCCCAGGCAGCCTGTCATCTGCTCCGGGACCTGGGACGCCTCCGCTTTATGCGGAGCAAGATGCAGCGAGCAATTCTGCCTTCAATATGGGATTTTTAACAATTTGACAACAGCAGACAGAAAAAGCCAGGAGGCTGGGTGGCAAGTATCTCAACCTAACTCCAAAGTTGACTTTCTATTTCGGAAATGATTAATTGAGTAAAGAGTAACAAAATGGCGATTGAAGCTTCAAAGGGCGTGAAAGTGAAAGTTAAAAGGAAAGTTTCGTTTCGCTAGCAGCCCTTTGTCTGAAAATGCCTGACTTTGATGAACTCTCTCTTCTCTCTCTGATTTTGGATTAAAACAAAAAGTTTAACTTTAAATCTTAAATGGCTTTAAAACCTGGAAAGACTGTTTTTAACAAAGGATTTGAGCACCCTCCTGTTTATACTTCAAGAATGCAACCCACTCTTTATTCAACACCCCCACAGATATTGTAATATATTTTACTACAAGGACACTACGTAATGAAATTCTACAGGCGACTTTCAAGAACAAGCTTCAGGTAGATGGACAGGAAGTAATGACATTAAAAGAAATTCCTCCTAAAATGTTGAGAGGCAGAAAGGATTATGCCTTTCTGGTGGAAGAATTGAAAAAACAGCAAATACAGTATAGATGGGAGGCTTCAACTGGGATAGCGGTGATACATCTGGAAAAGAGATATCGGCTCAATACGATATTGAAAGCAACTAATTTTTATGTAAAAGTGTTAAAGGCCAACATATCCAAAATTCCAGAAGGAAGAAGAATGAAGGAAGCAATGGAAGAGGAGAGAGGAGAGTCATCCACAGTTGTCCAAATGGGAGAAGCTTTGATGAGTCAAGGTGATTTACAGAACCAGAGTGATGTTCATAATGTGGAAGAAGAGACAGAAGATCAGAGTCAGACTAAGCAGCGGCTACATGTATCGAAGTATCAAGACAACAACAATTTAAGCTGACAACTCAAAAAATTACCAAACCACAAGTGGCTGTAAGAGTCAGATCTAAAGTTCGAATGAAAAGAAGGAATGATTAGAACTTGGTCTTAGTATGGGTAGTCATAGGCCAGATGGAGAGAAGAAAATTGGTATTTTGCAATAAGAAGATCCATTTATTATTGAGGAAATGACGCTGATGGTTGTGCATCTGGTTGAGATGGTGAAAGAAAGACTTTTTTTCTTCTTCCTCTTCTTTTTGTCTTTTTATTCTTTTTTTATTACTATATTTTAAAGACTACATAAATGAAAGACACATAGAGGATTGGTTTAAATTTTTTTTCTTTTTGACTACTTTTAAAAGGTTTTGAGTTATATGGAATTAAAGATTTAGAATAATTTTGAAATTAATAATTTGATATATTGGAATGTTAGGTTATTAACAATGTGTTTGATTTTTAGATTATGCTTAAAAGGTTTTGAGTAATAAGGGGTTAAAGAATTAGAGAAATATTGGAATTAATAATTTGTTAGTATATTTTAATTTTTATGTTTATCAAGGAGATATAGCGTCGGAAGAAGATCTATTTATCATTGAGGAAATGATGTTGATGGTTGTGTATCTAGTTGAAATGGTGAAAGAAAGATTTCTTCTTTCTCTTCTTTTTATTATTATATCTTAAAGACTATATAAATGAAAGATACATAGTGGAATAAATTTAACAGTCTGATATATTGAAATGTTAATTGATTAATAATATGCCTGATTTTTAGACTATGCTTAAAAGGTTTTGAGCAACAAGGAGTTAAAGATCTAGAGAAATTTTGAAATTAATAATTTGTTAGTATATTTTAATCTTATTTTTATTGAATATTATACCCTGTGCTTTTTCTGGGAAGTCGGGGGGGGGGGGTGAGAGGGGGGGAGGATGGGGGAAGGGGGGGAGAAAAAGGTTTGTACTTTGTACTAATAAAAATTTTTGAAATAAGAAAAAACAAAAACAAAATAAAGAAGCTTTTTAAAATAAATGCTTGCTCTGAAGAGGCCCAGTGCTATTGTATCTTCTTTTAAATAATAGAGAATATGTATACTTCCAGAAATTTTAATTAATTTTAACAGCTCTGTACAAGTATAGTATGAAATGTAACAGTGTCCTGTTTAGTATTAGAGTTTAGTTACCTTGGAGTAGATCTACTTAAATAATTGGGAGGAGTTAGTGTGACTACATTTAAGAAAACTTTCTGGCATAATGTACATTTCTCCAATTCTTTGCTATTTCTATGGGTCAGGCACATATGCACAGAAATACACAGCAAACAGTGTATATCATCTGTGCTGTTTGCCAAATTGCTTGGAGGCAGAGGCCTTTTTCCCTTGTTTTCCTCCCCCAAAACTAAGGTGCGTCTTATACTTCGGTGCGTCTTATACTCCGAAAAATACGGGTAAGTCAATAACTATAAATGCCTATAGAATGTTCAAATTATTAAACTTATTTTTAAAGATTGTTTTATTATTGTTCTAGACAACTTAACAAAATGAAGAAGCTTTTTAAAATAAATGTTTGATCTGAAGTGGCCCAGCACTATTGTATCTTCTTTTAAATAGCAGAGAATACTTCCAGAAAGCCACATCAATTTTAAAGATCTGTAAAAGTATAATCTGAAATGTCCTGTTTTAGTATTAAGTATTAGTATTAAAGTAAGGCAGCTGAGTTAAACCTTGACTTGTTTGGAGTAGATTTATTTAAATAATTGGGAGGAGTTAGTGTGATTACATTTAAGAAAACTTTCTGGGATTAATATACTGCCATAATGTACATTTCTCCAATTCTTTGCTATTTCTATGGGTCAGACACACATGCACAGAAATACACAGCAAACAGTGTATGTAATCTGTGCTGTTTGCTGTTTGGCAAATTGCTGGGAGGCAGAGGCCCTTTTTCCTTGTTTTCCTCCCCCAAAACTAAGGGGGTGTGTCTTATATTCTGAAAAATAAGGTAAGTGATTATATCTGATTAGGTTCACAGGCATGTTATAGGTAGTCTTCAACTTATAACCATTAATTTGATGGCTGTTCAAAGTTACAATGGCACTAAAAAAAGGGACTTATGACCATTTTTCACATTTATGACCTTTGTAGCATCCCCATGATCATGGGATCAAAATTCAGACACTCGGCAACTGGTTCATATTTGTCAGTTGCAGTGTCCTAGGGTCATGTGATCACCTTCTGCGACCTGACAAACTAAATCAAAGGAAAGATAGATTCATTTTATAACCATGTTACTAACGTAACTGTAATGATTCACTTAACAACTGTGACAAGAAAGGTTGTAAAATGGACAAAACTCACTTAACAACTGTCTCACTTAGCAACAAAAATTTTGGGCTCAGTTGTGTTCGTAAATCGAGGACTACCCATGTTTCCCCGAAAATAAGACCCTGATTATATTTTTTTGAACCATGAAATAAGCGCTTGGCCTTATTGCCATGCACTCAAAAGCCCGATTGTGCTTATTATCAGGGGATTCTTATTTTGGGGGAAACAGGGTACCTGTATGCTATCATATACTGAACAAGTTAGTGGCCCAATTCATACACACTTCGAAGCCATAAACCACTACTTGCAAACTATATTGCCTGGATTTACTATGTGAAGCCATAACAAAACAAAGTACATTACATCTTAATATAATATATGAATCTAGCCAATCTTGTTGTATAGCTTTGAAAAAATTAGGCAAAGTAAATTCAGAATAGTGTTGCAGTGAGGGAGGCTTTTTTGCTATTGTGAAAAATAGCAGTGTATGAAACAGAAAAGCAGTAAAGAAAGATTTATCGTGAAAGCTATTTGAATATATCTCTGAATAATCACTTTTATATTTTACTAGTTTTAAGTCATCAGGGTTTTTTTGTTTAAGAAGACATACCTTTGAACAACCTTTGCAATGAAATCATCTGTGCAGATGAGTGCATCAGAAAGCCCTTTGTACAATTTACAGTTCACATGGGTAGAATCTTGTACATCCATTACCACTGAAAGACAGAATTCATAAGCAGAATGTTATTGAAAATAAGTCAATTTTCAACCAATGCCAGTTATTTATTTATTTATTTATTTGTATCCTGCCTTTATTATTTTTACAAATAATTCAAGGCAGCAAACATATCCAACATACCTTCCTCCTCCAATTTCTCCCACAACAACAACTTTGTGATGTGAGTTGGGCTGAGAATGTGACTGGCCCAAGGTTACCCAGTTGGTTTTCATAGCTAAGGTGGAATATGGTCGCTGCTTTCTAGTCTAGCGTCTTAGCCACTAGACCAAACTGGCTCTCAGTTTATACATAAATCTTGCCCCAATCCTCCTCCTTCCTGCAACTCACCACAAACTAAGGAGTCATTAACAGGGTGCTGAAAAGATACACTGAAGCAGGAGTCAGAAAGAGGACAGACTTCAAACTGCAGGATGCCAGGGGAATCTGGAAAAAAAAGACACAACTTGGTAATATAGCCAAAAGAAAAATACTTGCTTAAGTATGGATATCAATAAGCCTTTGAAGTTCTAGAGAACACTATTCATTTTATAATGAAAGTCAAGGAAATAAGAGACATTCATGTTTTTATTTGCAATTTATTTATGGCATGGAAAAATGGATTTGAAGGCAAGATTAGATAATTTGTTGTCCCCATAAAAAAAACTTTTGAGAGCTAAATCGGGGTGTGTGTTTAAATTTGATTTAATAAAAGATCTTCTCAAATAGAATTGGTGTTAGGAAATGACAGAACCATCAGTAATACTGCAGTTCTTTAACTGGTTGTTAACTGTTGTTTTGTTGTTGAGTCCTGAAAAATTGAAAAGCTTTGCACTTTTAGAATAAAATGCTATTATTTTCAAATGCTCCTTTCTTTAGAGATTTGCATATTTGTTGGGAGATACAGAAATCTACCATCTCCCTTTCTGATAGACTGCCTTGTCCTCTGCATAGAACAAAACTGTGCTCAGTTCACTGATTCATCATAGCTGCCTAAATCATATTTGTTATGTGTTTATAAACTACTATATATTTTGTTGCCATTTTTAGGTTTTTGTTACTTTGTAATCTGCTATTCCTATTGAATTTAGTTGCTCTTGGAAACAATTCAAAGGAAAATATGCAAATGAAAGTGAAAGATATGTTTAATTTTGGTAGAAGAACCATTCCTGATGATAAAAAGACAGCTAATATTTTTTAAAACAATTATGAGATGAAGTCTCTTCAAGAATGAAAGGGATATCGAAGGACTATTGCAACTGGGTTTTTTTTCTGCTGTTTGCTCTATCTCTGACTTTATTTATATATTAGCCAAGATCAAAAAGGTCAATGGTGAAACTGACAAGAGTTGCAGTCTAAAAATATCCTAACAGCCAAATGTTGCTATTTGTAACTTAACCTATCTCACATATTTGCTGCAAGGTTATAGTAAAAAAATCCTAAACTCGCCATTCTGGATTCCTTGGAGGAGACACAACAAATTCTCCTAACTGTAATTTGATTTCATTTATCTTATTTTTAATATTTCCTCAAAGTATCTTAACATTTTCTGTATTCACTTCATGCCTCTAGCAAAGACATAAACATACTATGTTGGGAGAATACTGATACATTAAATTTCATACAAAATTAGTTTTAAATTCAACCTGTCAAAATCATGGTTGAAATTCTAATTACTGTCTAAAATTCAGGTATCATGTCAATACTGTTCTAATTTTATCCAATTTTCTCTATAAAATATATTTTCAGCTACAAAAGATGTTTTCAGTTTAATCTGGAAAAAAATAACATTATATAAAATTGAATTTATGCTTGCTTGTACTAATCATGTACTTCAAAATTTTCAAGGTCTTTTTGAGTTGGGTGATGCCAAATCAAATCAAACAATCAAATAAAGTCTATAAATCCAGTACTGGAACTTGTCTATCTTTCAGATAGATTTACAACCTACTATAATTCTTGAGATGAAAGATGCACATCTCAAGAATATTTACATGCTATGTAAATATAGGTGTAAATACATTACAGGTAGTTCTTGACTTATGCCCACAAGTTAGCCTAAAATTTCTGATGATAAGCAAAACAGTTATTAAGTGAACTTTGCCCCATTTTATGACCTTTCTTGACACAGATGTTTTAAGTAATCACTGCATTTGTTAGTAATACTGTTACATGAATCTGACTTCCCCATTTACTTTGCTTATCAGAAGGGCACAAAAGGTGATCACATGACCCTGGGACACTGCAACTGTCATAAATATGAATCAGCTGCCTGTATCTGAATTTTGATCAGGTGATCAAAATGGGGATGCTGCAATAGTTGTAAGTGTGAAAAATGGTCATGTCACTTTTTGCAGTGCTGTTATAACTTTGAATTGTCACTAAACGAACTGTGGTAAGTTGAGGACTATCTGTACTGGATATGATAACAACATCACAAAATATTCATTAGAAATATATGTTGACTAGCAGAATGACAGATGCAGAAGTAAAGCCTACTTGCATCTTCTATTTATGTTTAAAACTCTCCCTCCCTCCCTCTCAGTCTGTTTTCTCAACTTGACAATGCCAGTAATGAAGGTGTCTTTTAAAAGCTCTTTGGGTGCTTCCTTTTTAAGGAAGCAGTAGTACTCACCTTCTTTTAGAACAGTTCGCTTGACACAGCTGCCTATTAGTGTATTGTAGGCCACCTGATGCCTGATCATACTGAGAATGAGAGGTACTCGACTAGGATGGTGGAAAGCAATCTTATTAAGCAGTGTTCCTTGAAGGCTTCGTCCATCTGGCAATGGGGCATCTTTGTTGAGGAAATAACAGTGCTGTTGTCCTGGCAAGGCCTGGAATTTGAAATACATGAACACATATTACATAAAGCAGGGAGGAATATTGCAAAGCAAATGCCTTTGTAAGGAGTAGCCTTACAAAGGTGAACTGAATCACCTTTCAAGGCAAAAGTTTATTGATTATGTGCCACAAAGTTGTTTCAATTCCTAGTGACCATATAGATACGGTAGATTTTATTCAGGGGAAATTTACACATTTAAAAATATTTAAATTATACTGTTCCCAAAATTCAAAGTATCTTACGAAGAAAACGTTCCAAACTAATTATGTTGGAACCATTCAGATATTTAGCATATATCTCTTATAATATCTAACAACTGTGTGTGTTTACTGGAGTAAAGGAGATGTATTCCAATGGTGAACTACCTAATCCTGGAATGTATATAGTAACAAAAGTTTTGTTCATTTAATAATATGGGTCAAAATAGTAACGCTGAAAGCATCCTTTCTCAATTCAGCAAATATTCCACTCCTATCAAGCTCAGCAATCAGTACCAATTATTGGGTTCATTACAAAAAATCTAATTTAAAATTACCTGCACATAGACGGCAAAAGTCTGCTTTGATCTACATTTGACCACTTTGTTTAAGTTCCAATACAGAGTTTACTTATGGCTTATGTTCTTATACAGTACAAGGATAACATTCTGATTTATTACTTTTTATAGACACTTTAAAATAAAATTAACGCCTAACATGTTAAATTTTAACTTACTCTTCTGGGAATAAACTGATATATAATGTTTAAATCCAACACAGTTAAGAAAAAGCTTTTTTCTAGGTTTGGCCATGTCATAAAGAAATTATCCTTTAATTTCTATTCCAGATAAATGTGACTTCAAAATGGGGGAACTCCTCCATCCTGGTGCTACTTGACCTCTCAGCGGCTTTCGATACCATCGACCATGGTATCCTTCTGCATCGTCTCGGCGAGTTGGGAGTGGGAGGCACCGTTTTGCGGTGGTTCTCCTCTTATCTCGCCGATAGGATGCAGTCGGTGTTAGCAGGAGGGCAGAGATCGTCCCCTAGGCCCCTATCATGTGGGGTGCCTCAGGGGTCGGTTCTCTCGCCCATCCTGTTTAACATTTACATGAAACCGCTGGGGGAGATCATTCGCAGACATGGGGTGTGTTTCCATCAGTACGCTGATGACACCCAGCTGTACATCACCACCCCGTCTGACTTCAGTGAGGCAGTTGATGTAATGTGCCGGTGCCTGGACGACGTTAAGATCTGGATGGGGAGAACAGACTCAGACTTAATCCCGACAAGACTGAGTGGCTGTGGATACTGCCTCCTAAGGACTATGACAACTGTCCCTCCTTGGTCTTCGAGGGAGCGAAACTGACTCCCTCGGATCAGGCCCGCAACTTGGGGGTCCTCCTAGATCCACAGCACTCATGCCCCTGTCACCTCCCGCTTGGACTACTGCAATGCACTCTACATGGGGCTACCCTTGAAGAGTATTCGGAGACTTCAGTTGGTGCAAAATGCGGCTGCGCGTGCTGTGGTGGGTGTGCCAAGGTACACCCACGTGACACCGATACTCCGCCAGCTGCATTGGTTGCCCATCGGTCTCCGGGTCCAATTCAAGGTGTTGATCACCATCTTTAAAGCCCTTCATGGCTTAGGACCAGGCTATCTTCGGGACCGCATTCTGCCTCATACTTCCCTCCGACCGGTTAGGGCCCACAGAGTTGGCCTCCTCCAGGTCCCGTCGGCCAAGCAATGCCGGCTGGCGGTCCCTAGGGGGAGAGCCTTCTCTGTGGCCGGCCCCGCGCTCTGGAACCAACTTCCCCCAGAGACCCGAACTATCCCCACTCTGCTGGCCTTCCGAAAAGCCGTTAAGACATGGCTTTTCCTGCAGGCGGGGGGTAGAGCTTAATCCACTCGAGTTCACCCCCCAAGTATGTATGGTCGTTGAATGGATGTTGTTGTTTTTATACTGTGTTTTTAAATTTTGTATTTGCTTTTAATTATATTTAATTGGTTATTCTTGTATTTTTTCTCTGTTGTACGCCGCCCTGAGTCCTCTGGGAGTTGGGCGGCATATAAGAATACCAAAATAAATAAATAAATAAAATAATAGACTTTTTATTCTAATTTAGAGTGCATACTACTTATTTGGCAAGAAAAAGGCTTATTAAAAGATAATATTCAACTAAGTACTTAAACAGAATTTGGCACATTATAGATGAAGAACCAAACATATATTTTTTTAATCTTAAAAGATGTCTAAGAGTTACAAGCTTTCAAAATGGCTGTTGACGAAGAGAGGAAGTTAGAATAAAAACCCCTAAAAACAGAAAGCGGGAGGTGGTCTATAGAACTCCTTGGAAATTTATAGCAATAAAACCATAAAAATGCATGGCTTGAATTTGAAAAAAAATATAACGCCCTATACAAGGTTGATGATGTAGGAGACTTTTTGTTATCTTTGTTATGTCAACATTATAGCATAGTATTATAACAGGAGAATTTTATATCAACAAGAGTGTGATTAAAAAAAGAAAAAATATCCTTAACCAATTCTATTTTTCTGTAATTATTCCAGTTTGGAAAGCATAAATATTATTTTCTCTGTATTTCTGGAGCACTGAAGAAGATCTTTAAAATGCAGAAAACTGTTACAGACCTACTGAGCTTTGTTCTCTGGGATAGAAAACCTAATTGGTAACATTTGTAACAGTATGAAATTGAAACTACTATTCAAAAAGGGTAGTGTTTATAATGCTCTCTAGATACTTCTCAGATACATAAAATAGATAATTCTGTAGATTAAGAAAAAAGCAAATAAAACACAAAACAAACTATCCCAAAGGTGCTTTTTTAAGACGCAACTGGACTTTTTGGTTTTTCTTTGAAGTCATTTTGCTTCTCATTCAAGAAGCTTCTTCAAAAAAAAAAGTGAAACATCTTCAAAGAAAAACCAGAAAGTCCAGTTGCCTCTTGAAAAGCACCTTTGGGACAACCATGACCTGGATGTCTGAGAATCTCCATAGACACAAAAGAAACTACTATCTAAAAAGGATTTTTCAGATTTACTCTGAACCACCAAAATAGAGGCGTTATTGCTCTTAAACATAAAATGGACAGTATGATCGAGAAATTAACAATGAGCCCCATATACATCTATGAGAAGAAATCCTACTGAATTCTATGGAGCTTTCTCCAAGGTAAAATAATATATGTGGGTATATGCGTATTTATTTATTATTTATTTAGTTAGTTATGTTTTTGTAGTGTATATTGGAGGTGGTGAAACTTTGAGAGCTGTATGCAACAAAATTTCATTTTATGTATGCCGATTAGTGTACATTTAAAGTGACAATAAAGTTATTCTAAGTCTAAGCCTAAATAGGCATATTTAGAATAACTTAAGAGAAGATTAATCCCAGAATGGTGAAAATAAAAGGAAAAAAGAGAGAGAAGATAGGAAAAGAAATTAGCCTACAGGTAGTCCCTGGGTTATGTCAATTTGTTTAACATTTGTTTACCTGTTGTTAGCCGCCCAGAGTCCCCCGGGAGTTGGGCGGCATAGAAATTTTAATAAATAAATAAATAAATAAACAAACAAACAAACATCATCATTCAAAATGATGACGGCACTGAAAAAATGGACTTACTACAGGTCCTCAAAGCTATGGTCACTGCAGCATTCCTAGTCATGTGATCAAAATTTGAGTGCTTAGTGACTGATCCGCATTTACAACTATTGCAGTGTCCTGTGGTCACGTTTTCTTGCCCTGTGCAAACTGCCTCCATTTCAACTCCCCCTCCCCCAAATCAGCCTATTTCTATCTCCCAATCTATGCCCTTTTTGGTCACCCTGCAAGCATGGCCAAGTATTCTGCTGCTGTACCCCCTTGCCTCCCCATGCTATGAAAGGCGGCCAAAAGGGCAGACAGTCTGAAGTCCTAGCCCAACAACCACAAGCTGAATTGCCAGAACTGCCTTTGCTAAGTGACATAATCATGTGATGTTTTCCTTAACAATTGCTTTGTTTAGTGATGGAAATTCTGGTCCCAATTAGAGTTGTAACCTATAGATTGACTGTACTTGAATCTCAAATCAATATAGGACTTCTCAGTTAAATAGTAATGAAATTCTCAGTTCAAAGTTAAAGGCATTACATAATAAAACACAACTATATTTATAGCACTATGTATTAACATTTTTCTGATGTTCAGAAAATTCTATACTTAGAACCTGCCTAGCTCATATGTTACTCTCTCACTTGATAACTTACAGCATAAAATCGCATAGTATGGTGCAATGGACAAGGATCCTCCTCCTCCTCCTCCTCCTGCTCCTTGGATAGCTCAAACTGTGTGATGAGTTCATATAATGGGACATATGTTGGAGGAGTGTCAAACAGCGGGATACCTAGGAATAGTAAGACAATATTATCAGCCCCAGAGATTTAACTGAAGAACAGCTGTTAGTACATTGCAGTTGAGGGAATATTGTATTGTTTAGTGCAATTCCTCCAAGGGGAGGGGGGGGAGGGAGGAACTTACTGCACTATGGAATTGCCATAATTATCTTCCCAGACACCACAAATGTTTAATACACAAATACATTCCCATTTGGCAACTGGAAGTCAAGGATTATATCATTAATTATATAATAAAGACAACCTAAAAATTAACATGGTCTACAGAGAGAGTACTACGCTTGGGAGATAAAAAGGTATAATCATCAATAGATTTATTATATTAGAAAACCTGTGCCTTTTCCCTCGTTCCTCTCCCAACACGTTAACTAATATTTTAGCATAATATCTCTGTTTTGAATTGGAGGCTGAAGGCGTACTTATAGAACTTGTACAGGAGAGCTACATGTATTCCTCTCTTTTTAGCTAAATTACATGTTTGTACATGCATGTTTCTACATATATCATCTGCCTGGCTAATAAAATTAAGATTTTCAAATATTTATAATTTTTTTTGTCCACAAGGAGGAATAAAAAGGGATAAAGTATAGAAAGTAGCTATGGGTAACTTGCCAGGGCAGGGGAAAATGAGAGGGGAGAACAGAGAAAAAGATGAAGCATATTTATTATCACAAAACTCTGTGCAACCTTACTCTGAGATGCTACCTTTTTCCAGACTATGATGTATTTCCATGATTATTTATAATGACAAATATATAACATTTGCTTGGCTTAAAAAAAGAGAATTTCAGCAGCAGAAAATAGGACTGTTTCTAATTAGGTTCATGGAAAATAGACAGTCTCAGCTGTGAAAAAGAATAAGAATGCATTTTAAAAAAGCTACTTTGCTGCCATCTAATGACAGATGGTACCACTGAAAATAATTCATTGATGCCCACAATATACTTGCAAGAATTTATCAAAAGTTATTACCGGTGCAATTCTGAAGTTTCTGAATTAAAGCCTGAGAAACAGGAACAGGTTTTGGAAACTTCAAAAAGAAGCAAGCTGGAAAATCAACACTATTGGCACTGGTAACTGAGGAGAATGAGGGTGTCCTGAAAAAAAGAAAAGAAAAATATTTGATAATGATCATAATGATCAAAATAAGATTTTTTTTAGTGGCTGAAGGCCACAGCAGAGATGATTACATGTATAGGGAGGGAGAGTCTTATCTATTTTATTCATTAAAAAGAATATAATGGGCAACATGCAAAAAAGGGACCAGAAATGACCTTGTCCTATAAAACATTAATCAGCATTCAGTACTGCTTTTTTTCTTACCCTTTGTTATCAACAGGGTGAGTCCCCATAATCAGAGGGGCAATCGGAAGCTTATTCATAATTAAGGTTCCCTCAATTGTAACACATACATTCATGCCTAGGTAACGAGGAACTGAAAGGAAAGGAGAAAAAGGTACAATTTTTCAAACAGTTGTAGCTCAATGGGTTTAATGCTAGACAGTGCATAACTTGTGATCAACATAATTCACTGTTATACAGGAAGCAGATTTGTGATGGATGTCTTTTGATAACAGATGGCATTCTTGGGTGAGCAATGACTTTTAACTTCCCAAAAGCTGCTATATACCAGTTAAGATTTGCCTATTTAATACTGCAGGCAAGCTTAAACCCTATGTTCCCCCATGAACTGGAAGTACAATTTCTTTTTATGTCAGATTCTTGATATATGTTCTTTTACTGGAAGTCAGGAGCATGTACATTTAATAAATAATAATATGCCTTTTTCCTACTTATTCTCAAAGTTTTAAGCATCATTGGCAAATCTGTAAGGTTGTATGGGATTCTCTAACCCTGCTCTTACAACCTGACTTTATTTAAAAACCAAACATTCCAGCTATGTCCTTTCCAGGGATCATACTCTGTCAACGATGCCATTTAAAGGTATTTATTAGGCTCTGAAAATAGGAACCACTGTCACTGACACACTCCTTCCAGCTTTCAGGGTTTAAGAAAGGGATTCTAACCACAGAACAGTTTCTCATACATTAAAGCATATACATTCTTTTGCTTAGGTTAGTATCTGTAATGGAATCAACAATATAGGTGAAGGGAATATGAGTAGGAGTAGCAAGAGATGGTGGCAAAATGAAGGGCAATGACTTTTGTTTGGGTCTTGGCCATTTACTCTTTAATAACTGTTCAAATTAAGTGGCAGCCATTTAAAATGTAAGATTATCTCATCTAAGACCTTCAATGAGCCGAGGTAGTACAGCGGTTAGAGAGCAGTACTGCAGGCTACTTTAGCTGACTGTGATCATTTGAGTTCAGCTGTTCAAATCTCACCGGCTCAGGGTTGACTCAGCCTTCCATCCTTCTGAGGTAGGTAAAATGAGGACCCAGATTGTTGGGGCAATGTAAATATATACATTGCTTAATGGTGTAAACCGCTTAGAGTGCTTGCACTATGAGGCGGTATATAAATCTCACTAATAAATAAATAAATAAATGCCAGTATTGTGCTCCATCTCAATAAAAATCATGAATTTGACATTGAATGAAGAAATTCAAGATCACTTTTAATTTTAAGGAGGTATCTCTGATTCAAAGTCCTCTCTGGGATTCTATTTGAAAGATATATTTCAGAAGTTCAATGTATCTGTTTGGTAAGGCAATAAGTTGCATTGCAAAGGGGGAAAGATTTTCACCACCTTTGTTCCCCAAATATTTAGGTAGGAATGTGTAGTACTGTTTAAAACAGGGGTTCTCAAACTACGGCCCGCGGGCCGCATGCGGCCCTCCAAAGCCATTAATCCGGCCTGCACAGGACCACGAGGCTGCCCCACTCACATCACCCCACCCACCCTTTGGCCAAGCGCAAGACTTGAAAATAAGTCTTTTTATGAGCCCTGCAGGCTGGAACTGAAAGGTAAGGACAACAATTTTGGCCTGCAGAGATGTTCTGAAGGCAGGGGAGGTGAAAAAGGGGAACACAGAAGCCCCAGGAGGCCAAAAAATGGGCAAAAATGACCTGTTTTTCACCTTCCCCGCCTCCAGAAGATAGATGAGAAAAAGAGATAGACAGAGAGAGAGAGAAGGAGAGAGAGGGGGGGAGGGAGGGAGAGAGAGAGAGAGAGAGAGAGAGAGAGAGAGAGAGAGAGAGAGAGAGAGAGAGAGAGAGAGAGAGAGAGAGAGAGATGGAGACACAGAAAGAGAGAGAGAGAGAGAGAGAGAGAGAGAGATTTCTTAAGCTCCTTGGGGCTGAGAATTGCAGCAAAACTGAGTTTTTTGAAGTGGACCACTAGACTCCTAAACACCTGAAAAAATGATCTAGTAAAAAGAAGTGTCAACCAAAAGAGCAACATGCAAACAAAAGCAAATAAAACACCCCAGGAGCAAAACAAATTAAAGTTTAATTTGGGTGCATTGTTTAATGGACTGTTAAATTGGCTACAACCACCTAGTCACATGACCTAGCCACGCCCCCCCAGCTGGTCCGCCCCCCCAACATTCTGAGGGACCGTGAATTGGCCCCCTGTTTAAAAAGTTCGAGGACCCCTGGTTTAAGAGATCAATGCATCCCACAGGGCCTCTGTGATTGTTGGCCCAAACTCTGCTTTTTGGTGAGGTGCAAGGCTATCTGTGTTTGCACCTCCTTCTCATCTTGAATTTGTGTATTCTTATGTGTCTATGCTTTTTTGCAAATAATTAGTTAACATTTTCTTTCTCATTTCAATTTAATCCTTTCTCACTTTGTTTATATATTTTTCATTCTCTTTTTCCATCCTCCATGTCACATTTTTTGTTGGAAGACAGTAATTTTTCATTTGTATCTACATTTTACTTAATCATTAATAATTTCTCCAGAATAATCCCTATAGAAAATAATTTATTGCTTACTTCTTTTTAGCTCCATAAACAATTTTAAATGAAATATCAATTTTATATCTGCCTTCTTCTTGTCTTTTATCTTTTTAAAAGAGCCGAGGTGGCGCAATGGTTAGAGTGCAGCACTGCTGGTTACTTCAGCTGACTGCTAGCTGCAGTTCAGCTGTTCAAATCTCACCGGCTCAAGGTTGACTCAGCCTTCCATCCTTCTGAGGTCGATAAAATGAGGACCCAGATTATTGAGGGCAATATGCTGAACTCTGTAAACAGCTTAGAGGGCTGTAAAGCACTATGAAGTGGTATATAAGTCTAAGTGCTATTGCTATTCAGTGTTCTTCCCATTTCATTTTCATTATATAGTATATGGATGTGTCCTCTTGTTAAGTTGCATTGGCAAAGGGTTACAACATAGTTATTGGGTTAGTGATTGTTGCAATCAAAACACAATGTAACTCAAAAACCCCTGAAGTTCTATTATTATTCTTTACACTTTATAAATGTGATTAAAGATTTATGCTTTTCTTCTGCTAGACTATGAGCAAACAGAGTTCTAGTTATTCTGAAAATCAAAAATGAGTTGGAACAAGTTATCTCTATGAAGAGAGCACAGCACTTCACGCTATTTCTCAGGTTGAGGATATATCTGTGATCCAGGTAGCATAGTCATTTCACAGTACCATTGTTTAGACCAGGTGTGTCCAACCCATTTCCCATGGCCCAAGTGCTAGCAATGGTCAGCTAGCAATGTGGCCCCACAAGATCATAAACTATATGATTTATATACATTAACTACCCTATTTTTCGGAGTAGAAGACGCACCTTTTTACCCTCAAAAAGAGGGTGAAAATTTGGGTGCATCTTATACACCGAATGTAGCCCCAGCCACCCCCCCCAACCCTTTGGCCTCTGCCTGCCAACAATTTACCTCTTTGCAGCAAACAGAACAGAAACAGAAGCCTTATTAGCACACTAAAAGATTACTTGCCTCCAGATCTACAGCTGACAGAGGCTTGCAAGCCACGTGGTAAAATGAAACTAACTACGGTGGCTGTAATGAGACAAAATGCTGGGAGATAAACTGCTGGCAATGTTACATTGCTGAAATTGCAAGACAGCAAGCCACAGCTACTGTAGCCTAGAGGAAAGAGCTCTTGCCTCACAGTCAGGAGGTTGTGAGTTCTATCCTAGGTAGAGGCAGATTCTGTTAATATGTTATTTTGTTAAATGTTTGTAGAGTGTTCAAATTATAAGACTTATTTTTTAAAGACTGCTTTATTATTGTTCTAGACAACTTAACAAAATGAAGAAGCTTTTTAAAATAAATGCTTGCTCTGAAGAGGCCCAGTGCTATTGTATCTTCTTTTAAATAGCAGAAAGCCTTCCAGAAAGCCACATCAATTTTAAAGATCTGTAAAAGTATAATCTGAAATGTCCTGTTTTAGTATTAAGTATTAGTATTAAAATAAGGCAGCTGAATTAAACCCTGACTTAGTCATGTTTGGAGTAGATCTATTTAAATAATTGGGAGGAGTTAGTGTGATTACATTTAAGAAAGCTTTCTGGGATTAATATACTGCCATAATGTACATTTCTCCAATTCTTTGCTATTTCTATGGGTCAAGCACACATGCACAGAAATACATAGCAAACAGTGTATATCATCTGTGCTGTTTGCTGTTTGGCAAATTGCTGGGAGGCAGAGGCCTTTTTTCCTTGTTTTCCTCCCCCAAAACTAAGGTGTGTCTTATACTTCGGTGCATCTTATACTCCGAAAAATACGGTATATTATATATTGTATATGCGGCCCAAGACAATTCCTCTTCACTCAATGTGGCCCAGGCAAGTCAAAAGGTTGGACACCTATGATTTAAACTTTAATGCAGTAATTTCATCAATAATTATCACATAATGGCTGCAAGTGGCCACAAGTTTTTTTAATTTGAATTCTTTACTTTAGCTTTTCTTTATTAAATATGAATACTGCATATCTAAGTGTTAATCTGCCTTACTGCTATTAAGGATATTCAAGAAGATTTAAAACAATCCAGCATACTAGAATGCAGAATTCAGAAAATCAGTGGTGGGAAATACAATGGTGGGAAATACTATGCAAGAATAACGTACCATTATTCTCATTTAGAATGATGGGAGCTCCAGTGCCTTCTTCAAATAAATCATAAGGAGAAACATAATACTTCAGATTCATCAGGTGACCTGAAATAAGCAGGTTTTATTAATGGAAAAACAAGAATAGGCATAAGAAGAGTAAAAATGAAGTCTAAATGTTGATCTAAATATATTTATTATTTATTTATTTATTTATTTATTATGGTGTTCTTATATGCCGCCCAACTCCCGAAGGACTCAGGGCGGCGTACAACAGAGAAAATACAAGACACCAATTTATAAATATTACATTTAAAAACAGATATAAAAATTAAAAAACACAGTATTTAAAATCATCCAATACCCATTCAACAACCATACATACTTGGGGTGAGCTCGAGTGGATTAGGCTCTACCCCCAGCCTGCAGGAAAAGCCATGTCTTGACAGCTTTTCGGAAGGCCAGCAGAGTGGGGATAATTCGGGTCCCTGGGGGAAGTTGGTTCCAGAGCGCGGGGCCTGCCACAGAGAAGGCTCTCCCCCTAGGGCCCGCCAGGCGACATTGCTTGGCCGACAGGACCTGGAGGAGGCCAACTCTGTGGGCCCTAACCGGTCGAAGGGAAGTGTGAGGCAGAATGCGGTCCCGGAGATAACCTGGTCCTAAGCCATGAAGGGCTTTAAAGATGGTGATCAACACCTTGAATTGGACCCGAAGACCGATGGGCAACCAATGCAGCTGGCGGAGTATAGGTGTCACGTGTGTGTACCTTGGCACACCCACCACAGCACGCGCAGCCGCATTTTGCACCAACTGAAGTCTCCGGATACTCTTCAAGGGTAGCCCCATGTAGAGCGCGTTGCAGTAGTCCAAGCGCGAGGTGACAAGGGCATGAGTGACCGTGAGTAGAGCCTCCTTCTCCAAGTATGGCCGCAACTGGTGCACCAGGCGAACCTGTGCAAAGGCCCCCCTAGCCACAGCAGAAAGATGGTGATCCAATTTTAGCTGTGGATCTAGAAGGACCCCCAAGTTGCGGACCTGATCCGAGGGGGTCAGTTTCGCTCCCTCGAACACCAAGGAGGGACAGTTGTCATAGTCCTTAGGAGGCAGTATCCAAAGCCACTCAGTCTTGTCGGGATTAAGTCTGAGTCTGTTCCTCCCCATCCAGATCTTAATGTCGTCCAGGCACCGGCACATTACATCAACTGCCTCACTGAAGTCAGACGGGGTGGTGATGTACAGCTGGGTGTCATCAGCGTACTGGTGGAAACACACCCCATGTCTGCGGATGATCTCCCCCAGCGGTTTCATGTAAATGTTAAACAGGATGGGCGAGAGAACCGACCCCTGAGGCACCCCACATGATAGGGGCCTAGGGGACGATCTCTGTCCTCCTGCTAACACTGACTGCATCCTATCGGCGAGATAAGAGGAGAACCACCGCAAAACGGTGCCTCCCACCCCCAACTCACCGAGACGATGCAGAAGGATACCATGGTCGATGGTATCGAAAGCCGCTGAGAGGTCAAGTAGCACCAGGATGGAGGAATTTCCCCCATCCCGGGCCCGCCAGAGATCATCCATCAAGGCGACCAAGGCAGTTTCTGTACTGTAGCCGCGCCTGAAGCCTGACTGATAAGGATCTAGATGATCTGTTTCATCCAGAAGCTGCAGAAGCTGAGTAACCACCATAAGTTAATATAAATTAATCTATTCAATTAGAGTTATTTATTTATTCAATTATTATAGCTGTCCATATCAATTAATGATTCAATTCCAAAAACTATAAAAACAATAAAAATAAAGTGTTTAAAACAATGTAAGTTATTTTATTTATTTAAAATATGATGTGACTTATGCATTTTAGTTTACCCACTACGGTTATTCAATACTTTCGGAACTAAAGATGAAAAAATGATTTGAAAATTGAACCATAATACTGCCTGCCTTTCTTTTAAGAGTTGGGTTACATGCACGTTTAATAGTATATTACTATGGTTGTTCTTATAGTCAGCCAGATGTTTACACTGGATTTGGCATTTCCCAAGGACTGGGCTAGGCAGATGTTGTTTGATGATGTTAAAGGTATTGTCGCAGGATGCAAGCTGTTCGAAGTAAAACTATCTTTTGCAATTGGCTGATAGTGATTTTGCCAATGCTGATGGTATTCAAATGGTGTTCCAGTTATTTTTATTACTTTCTTCTTCATTCTACTTCTATTTGCAGGTCTCTTTGTATTTTGTGATTTTAGTGATTTTTTTTGCAGTTGTTTCTCTTCACTTCTGCTGTCTCCAGGTACTGCTCTGCCCACTATCCAGATTATTATAGTTGTTAATCCTAGGATCCTGCAGCTGCTGTGGAATCCCAAAAAACAGTGCATTTGGCTGTAGGCAGGAACAACATTTGTGCCAGATATAAAGTTTTTTGTTGTTGTTGTCAGAAACTGAATTTGTTCTGGGGAAGAAATAGCAAGCTAAAGATAGCTCTGTGGAAAGGAGAACTGATAATCAGGACAGAATGAAGAGGCCATGACTAGACTAACTCTTTGATAATATTTTCTGTACAGGGAGAGGATTTGAGATTGCACACAAGTCAGCTGTTTCTTGTGGGAAGACCAAAAGATAGTGGTCTCTGGCAGATTTTGAGGTCTCAGAACGAGGGAATAAGCATTTTGGTAAAACTCAGTTAATACCTTGAAAGGACTCTAAGTTCATATACTTCCTTTTCTAATCACTTTTGAAAATTGTTTGTTAACTAATTTGCATTTATTAGCAACCTTGGAATCAATATATTTTTTTTCTTTGACTAAATAGCAAAAGAATAATTAGACCTATTATTTTGGAAAGTGACAAATGGATTAAGAATCCTGATAAATTTGAAAATAAGACTTTAGAATTAATTATAAAGAATCCTTCCTGTGGAAAAATGCTTTTGTTTTATTTGTTTTTACAAAAAGAGCACAAGACTTTATAAATTGGACACCAGAGGGAAATAAATATTATAATTAAAGGACAAAACCCCTAAAACTCAACTTACGATTACAGAATTAAACAAACTTTTTAAAATTGGAAAAACTGAAGAATATTTTTGAACAATGGATTCACACTTTAATTTTAATAGTGTCTTTCTCTATAGTTAGATAGTGTTTAAAACACCTTATGGACGAGTGACAAGTTCTACTTAACAAGATGAAGTATGAGCTGAAAGTGGATTTAAAAATGACAGGCTGTATGAATGACAGGAAAAAAGATGTTACACTGGACATATAAAATAAATGAGCTACTGTCTTAATAATTAAACGAGACATACAAACACAAACCAAGAGAGTAATTTGGAGTCTTTTACTATGCTGGATTTACAAAAGAGGGCTTGTTAAAATTTTGAACAATTTTGTGAGAAGACGTAAAGAAAAAAATGAAAAGTAATCAAGTTGTACAATTTTATTTGAAGGGACTAAAGATCAGAGTTGTTAAAAGTAAAAAAAAAGTTAGTTTATTTGATCAAGGTTAAAATAGAGATGTTGTTATTTCTGGCAAACCTTAATGGACTTTTGCTGACATTAAGACTAGAATGATGAGGCTTTATGAATTCATTTAAGATTGCAAAAGAATTTTCTCAAATGTATAGATTGATTATAATATGCAATTTATGTGCATTTTCTATAGCTTTTTGCTAAACTAGCAGTTTTTGAAATCCGTATTTTACATGTAGTGCACTAGGGATTGAACTGCATTGGCTGAGCTAAGCAAGGCTGACCAGAAGAACAAAATAAGGTAATAGTAATTTCACAATTTGTTTTAAATAATCAGGAATCAACCATTATAAAATAACAAAGATAATTGCACCATTAATTGGGTTATATTTGTCTGTCTGTCTGTCTGTCTGTCTGCTATCATCTATCTATCTATCTATCTATCTATCTATCTATCTATCTATCTATCTATCTATCTATCTATCTATCCTACCGTATCTGTCTGTCTGTCTATCATCATCCATCCATCCATCCATCCATCCATCCATCCATCCATCCATCCATCCATCCATCCATCCATCCATCCATCCATCCAATATAGAAATGATTAGAAAACACTTCCTACCACCACTTCTAGGGGTGAGATAGCCCACGCTGCCATGCAGAATTTTGTCCAAGGGGCTTGCATTCGTGGCTTGCCTATAAGGAGATAGAAAACAAAAACAAATTTCTAGACATTCATGATATAAAAGACATATCATATGCATGTTCAATCAGCAATTAATAATGTCTGCAGAATTAATTCAACTGCCTATAAATTTGGACAGGACTGCAATCTAATTCTTTAAATGAGATCCTCTCCTCTCCTGTCATGAAATCTATGTGGATAAACAGTCATGATTACTGGATATCTATTACTGCATTTGGGAAACACAGTTCAGTTTTGTTTCAGCAACTGTTTTCTAAATCTTTTTAAAAGAAAATTTCACACATCCTCTATTGAAAGCTTTGGAACTCATCTTTTAAACCATATTTGGAATCTTAAATCTATCATACATATAGTTTTTTAAATAATTATATATATAATAATAACAATAACAAAAAATTACTACAATAAATCTAATAAAACAGGATAAGAAATTAACATAATAAAGAAGAAAAAAGTTTAGTAGGAAAAAGGTTTGATAAAAGATGTAGTATGTTGACAAACTTTCAGGTTATAGAAAACTGGCTTTTGCAATCTTTCTAAACTCAGACCCAGTGCCTTCTAACAGTGATCACAATGGATCAAATTGTGGTAGCTTTTCTGGATATTTCTACGGATTGATTTGCTAATAAAATTTTTTTTCTTCTTCTTCAGACCAATAACTCTTCTAGTTGAGTGGAGTTCTGATTTAATTAGAACACTGGGTATAGTATAAGGGTCAGCATAATAAAGACATGGGAGTAAGTCTCTATTGCCTTGTCAAATACAGATGCAGGCACTCCTGATGTGGGATGTTATTATACTGTACCTTCCTCCATTACCATCAAAGGTAAAACACTTAAACTTTATTAATGTGAACGCTCTCCTATGCAGAATAGAAAGAATATTGGTGAAATAATATGATGCACAAATATTTTCTTCATCCATATTTCAAATAGGATTAAAGCCAAGTCTTTCCAAACCCACTTACACTCCCTGGGTATTTGTTTTTTATATATATATATATAAATAATAGAACTAAATCCTGGGTTCATTGTGGTAAACTGGTCTTACCAATACATTCCTGCCATCTTTGAAAGATCAAGTTCCAAGGACTGTAGAGCCAAATACATTTTAGTTTTCAATTTGCTGAAAGGAAAAGAGGAAACTTGTTTTAAACATTTTATATAAAAAAAGAAATTTCCCACACTATAAGAGCTAGCTAAAGACTTTAGAATCAGACAATGCTTTCAATTCTCTGCCAAGAGTAGTTGCTCCACAATGTTTTAGAATGCTAGGACTCACACCTCCCATAATGGGTAATGCCATGTTTGCAATCTGCTCTTAGTCGCTTAGGTGAGATTGGTGTTATAGAAATTTGATAAGTAAGTAAATAAATTTTATATCCAGGGTCCTGCAATTCTCCCTATCATGATATTGTGTTATGCCTTGCTGCAGTCAGTCTCAGTTGAGTCATGACAGAATAGGATAATTATTTATAAAACAGCTTGAAATACGCAAACTGCTTTCTAGGATAATTCTCCATTAAGAAACTAGATTTAATGGAATACTTACTTGTCACCTGGCACTTTATATAGATTGACAAGACCCTTAAGATGCTTAGAAAATTCATTGAAGTTTCTCTCTCTAGGAAAGAAGAAAATTTACTTTATTGTCATTGCACTTCGTACAATGAAATTAAATGCCATTTTTAGTATACATTATACATAAAAAAACAAACACACACCTCCTTCATATTCTATACAATTAAATTGAAAACCCGATATTGTATTAATATTGCATTATTTTTCAATATTCAATTCAATATAGTTACTGCTCTGGGATAGAAGCTGTTTTTTAGCCTATTTGTCCTCGTTTTTATTGTCCTGTACCGTCTGCCAGATGGTAATAGTTAAAAGATTGATCTTTAAGAATGTTTTGAACTTTCTTAAGGCAGCGGGAGCTATAAAGCTCTTCTAAAGAGGGGAGAGGCCAACCAATGATCCTCTGGAGCACTGTCCTATCTGCCACTATGCAATTGGCAAACTATACACAGGTGCAGTAAGTTAAAATACTCTCTATGGTGCAGCAGTAGAAGGTCACCAGCAGTTTTTCATTCAGTTGTTGTTTCCTGAGAAGTAATATAATCTCTGCTGGACCCTTTTGACCAGTGCTGCAATGTGAGCACCCCAGTCAGGTCCTCTTTTATGATAACACCCAGAAACTTAAAACTAGCCACTTGCTCCACTCAGTCCCCATTGATAAGCAAGGGCTGGATGTCTGATCTATTCCTTCTATAGTCCAATATAAGCTCCTTGGTCTTATTGGTGTTAAGGACCAAGTTATTGTCTCCACACCACGAAAACAACCAGTCCACCTCATCTCGATAGGCAGACTCATCCCCCCTGGAGATGAGTCCCACCACTGTTGTATCATCTGCAAATTAAATAATAGTATTACTGGTGTGAATGGGAATGTAGTCATGTACGTAAAGATTATAAAGTAAGGGACTCAACATGCAACCCTGTGGTGTACCAGTGTTAAGAATAAGGGCTGAGGAGGTATGATTACCTAATCTGACCCTCTGAGAGCAGCCAGACAGGAAATCCATAATCCAAATGCAGATTGAACAAGAAAGCCCAAGATCCATAAGTTTAGACACTAGTCTTTGTGGCAGAATTATGTTAAATCATTTGAAACCAGCAATTCTATTTAAATATTAATTTGTAAGAAGGAAGAGGAGAAACGACAGTTTTGATATTGCTGGCTCTCAATCTTCCCATGCAGCATCCTGCTTGGAACTATTAAGCTTTAATGTGTTGTATACATTTCAGAGATACGCAGGCCTTATTGACTAACTGCACTCTTATATCGCCCATGAATCTTCCTGGATTGTCTTTTTCCCCTGTAGCAGAGGATTCTTAATGTGTTTCTCAAAGCCTTAATTTCTAAGGCTGAGACCTTCAAAAAGAAATGTTTATAAAGAATAATAAAATAAATAAAATAATAAAAGAGCCGAGGTGGCGCAGCGGTTAGAGGCAGTACTGCAGGCCACTTTAGCTGACTGTGATCCGCAGGTCAGCGGTTCAAATCTCACCGGCTCAAGGTTGACTCAGCCTTCCATCCTTCCGAGGTAGGTAAAATGAGGACCCAGATTGTTGGGGGCAATATAAATATACATTGCTTACTAGTGTAAACCGCTTAGAGCAGTGGTTCCCAACCTTCCTAATGCCGCGACCCACGCCCCGCCCCCACGTCCCCACTGTGACCCACCCTGCTGCCGCCATTTGGGTTCTTTTACCCTCTGCGCATGCGCAAAGCGTTCTGCGCATGCGCAGACGGTAAAATAACCCTAATGGCGGCAGCGGGGTGGAGCACGGTGGGGGCTCGGGTTGTGGGGCGCGATATGGCCAGGCTTTTGGCAGTGGCGGGGAGCTGAGGATGCCGGGGCGACCCCTGGGAAATGGTCATTCAACCCCCAAAGGGGTCCCGACCCCCAGGTTGGGAACCGCTGGCTTAGAGAGTGCTTGCACTGTGAGGCGATATATAAATCTCACAAATAAATAAATAAATAAATAAATAAAAGACATTCTCATAACTACATCCTCGAAGGACATAATAGCATCCTGTTAGAATGCAGAATTAAGAGAGTTTTCAGTTTTTTATTTCAAATTTCCCTATTTTAAATACTGAATTAATATTTTTAGCCCATACTGTACAATTATTCAGTTCCATTTATCTGATTCACAGAATAACCTTTTTTGAAGGACACAAATTTTTCATTACAGTTTTCCTATCCACTCTCAATAATTCTGTGAAATACTACAATGGAGGTCACAGTTGCCTGAACAAAGGCATGGTGGCCATCAATCATAAGTACAGCTTTGAAGCCATGGGAAATCTGATTGCTGGCCAGTTTTAAAGGCAAGTAAACCAGTCTGCATTAGCCAATTCTTTGATTACTGACTGACAGGGACAAAATCACTGGTTTGTTGTTGTTAATGAGAGCAATTTGCAGAAAACTATTGAAAAGGAATGGAGAGTGTTTGTGTATAAATAAAGGTTTTGAAAAGATTGCCATCATATTTAGTATAATCTGTATCACCCTTTCTTCTGGTGCCCTAATGGATTACAGCAGAGGTGGGTTCCTGCCGGTTCGGACCGGTTCTATAGAACCGGTAGTGGGAATTTCCCCCCGTTCGCCAAACCGGCAGCGATGGCTGGCTGGACATGCCCTCGAATAGTCTCTCTCGGCAGCACCATAGGTTCCGCCATCTTGTTTTTTGCTTCTGCGCATGTGCAGAAGCTGGGTTTTTAGCACTGTGCATGTGTGTCCCCGCGGCTCCCCCCCCCCCCGTGGCGCGTGACCAAACCTGGGTATTTTAAAAGCTTAATCCAGAAGTTGGAGAAGGCCAACTGAGAAACCTGAGATCAAAAAGCAGTTGATAAAATGGCTATTCAGCTGTTAGAAAACATGCAGTTAGGAAAGGATGATGTACCCAGTGAATAAAATAACACAGTACTGACCTTAGATGCTGTACCAGCTCTGGGCAGCTCTGGAAAAAAGAAAATGGATTATAAACTTACAAACTATTGGGAATACAATAGCATTTCCTTAAAGCAAAATAAATCACATAAAGCTTAACATGGGATTTGAAAATGTCCTGAAATGTCCTGAAAGAAATAAAAATTTCTTTCCCCCCCCATGGATATTATAAAAGAAATCTAACTCAAGGCAGGGAACAGCCCAGCAAATACTGGCTTAGGATAATATGGGTTATTTAAACAATATTATAAATCAACATAAATATGAAAAAAATAACTTAGCCACTACAGTCTACGTACCACTGGGTTTTCTCCATGATGTGCCACCTTGACATCACGCAGTTGTCCTGTAGTATCCAAGTGGACTTCCACATAGAACATGTCGGATGTTATATAGCATTCAGTGCCATTTCCACTAAGATGAGATCCAAGACTTTTGTAAAGGGGAAAATTATAAATGTCAAAAAAATTATAAGTTTATATAAGTTTATTAAATTTCATCAAGACCTTATATATAATTATACTTGCTAGTAATTTACTCAATACTTCATCAACTCTTTAACTTATGGCAAATATGTACCAAACTAGAAAAGTAGTTTCTCAAACCTGAAACCAAGTGCCGTCCACTCAAATTTTCACTTTTATTTCCTCAAAACAATGTTAAAACTATTATGAAAATATATAAAAATGTAATTAGCATAGTGCTGGCAAAAGAGAGCTATGAAAGCTAAGGAGTAGTTTGACATTAGAATAGAATTATTTCAAGCTTGCTTTCAAATATAATGAATGTTTAAGAACTACTCTACTTCAATCAATGTATGGAAAATTACATTTTAATCCACTCATAAAATAATTACCGTATTTTTCAGTGTAAGACGCACTCCCCTCCCTAAAAGTGGGTGGAAATGTCTGTGCCTCTTATACAGTAAATGTTGCTGAAGCCCCGCCTACCTGCCGCCCACCACCATTCAGCTATTTTCGGCTTCCATGTTTCACGTTTTCGGCCTCTGCATGCCCCGTTTATGGCCCCTTTCAGGCTACGGAGATCACCACAGTCCTTCGCTGCCTCTGCACACCCCATTTTTGGCCTTTGCATATCACGGTTTTGGCCCGTTCCAGGCGGCGGCGATCCCCGCCGCCTGGAACGGGCCAAAAACAGAATGTGCAAAGGTGGAAAATGTGATGTGCGGAGGCCAAAAATGCAACGTGCGGAGGTGGCGATGGGCGGTGATGTGCTGTGGCGATTCCTGCAGCCTGGAATGGGTCCATTTTAGACCCATGCGGAGGCCGAAAACAAGACAAACAGAGGCCAAAATCGTGACATGTGGAGGCGACAATGGGCTGTGGCGACCTGGAACAGCTGATTGGGAGTATTCCAGGAGGCCAATCCAACAGCCAATCAGCTGCTCGTGCTGAATCAGGCTGCGATAACGTGCTAAAGCTGACCAGGCTGTTTGCTGCAAGGACGCTAGCCAGATGAATACTAATGGATGCTGGTAGGCAGAGGCAGAATTTTTTTTTCTTGTTTTCCTCCCCAAAAACTAATGTGCGTCTTATACTCCAAAAAATACGGTAATACAATTCAGATCACAGAGGGCCACAATAGCAAGCTATGTACTGCACTATGGTCCCCACAAACAATTGAGATGTGAGCTTGGATCAAGGTTATTTGTTACACTTCATGTACTGTATAACTCAGTGGTTCCCAAACTTTTTCAGTCCACCGCCCCCTTGGTGCTACAAACTCATCCTCACCGCCCCCACCCCACCCACTCAGGTGGGCGTGGCTTAGTGGGCAGGTGACCGGATGGGCGTGGCCAACTTGTAAAATGTGGTGAAACTCACTTAACAACGCTCTTGCTTAGCAACCAAAATGTTAGGCTCAATTGTGGTCATAATTCTTTCTTTCTTTCCTCCCTTCCCCTTCTTTCTTTCTTTTTCTTTCTGTCTTCCTTCCTTCCTACCATCTTTCTTTCTTCCTTCCATCTTTCTTTCTTCCTTTCTTCTTTCTTTCTTTCTTTCTGTCTTCCTTCCTTCCTCCCTCTTTCTTTCCTTTTTCTTTCCTTCTTCCCTCCCTTCCCTTCCCTCCTTTCTTTTTGACTGTCTTCCTTCCTTCCTATCATCTTTTTCTTTCTTTCTTTCTGTCTACATTCCTACCTACCATCTTTCTTTCTTTCTTTTTCTTTCTTTCTTTCCTTTTTCTTTGCTACACCCCTCCCTTCCCTTTCCTCCCTCCTTTCTTTTTCTGTGTCTTCCTTCCTACCATCTTTTTTCTTTCTTTCTTTCTGTCTTCCTTCCTTCCTACCATCTTTCTTTCCTTCTTCCCTCCCTTTCCTCCTTTCTTTTTCTGTCTGTCTTCCTTCCTTCCTACCATCTTTTTCTTTCTTTCTGTCTTCCTTCCTACCTACCATCTTTCTCTTTCTTTTTCTCCCTCTTTCTTTCTTTTCTTCCTTCCTTCCTTTTTCTTTCCTTATTCTCTCTCTCTCTCTCTCTCTCTCTCTCTCTCTCTCTCTCTCTCTCTCTCTCTCTCTCTCTCTCTCTCTCTCTCTCTCTCTCTATATATATATATATATATATATATATCACACACACCCCGTGGGACTACATTGGCTCCTCTGGGCTCTGCCTACGGCAATTTAAAATGTGCTTCTGTCTGCGAGGAAGAGGGGCATGTTTGAAAAGAGGGGCTGGAGGTGGGTGGGAAATCTATCCCACATTGAGCCACTGGGTGTGTGTGAGTGTGTGTGTGCGTGCGTGCGTGGCCGAAAACTTCCAGGTTTGGAAAACTGGGAGGTTTTGAAACCGGTTCCCCCAAACCTGGTTTGTATTTGGTTGCAAAACCAAACAAACAAACACACAAGCCATTTTGGTTCCTCGCCGAGGTTGGCTCAACTGGAAGACCAAATAGAGCCTGGAAAGGAAAGAAAACTGCAGAAGTGGTCAACGGAGGGGGTGGGCGGGACAGATGCACATTGGGGGGGGGTCTTCTCCCCTCCCCCCCACACTGGCACATTCAAGGGGCTTCATGGAAATACACCCCCTCCCCCGTGGGAAGCGCTGGCACCCTCCGAATTGCCTTCCTTGGCACAGAGCAGTTCGGAGGACCGAGGCTGGATGGAGGGGGGGACTCCTGTACCCAGCAGGCACAGCTGGAAAGCCCCCTCCTCACCTGGTGGTGTGTCGTGCCTGCCTAAATTGTTATCCATCCGGGGGCAGGGGAAGATGGCATCGCAGGGACGAGCGAGAGCAGTGTGTTAAGTGGGCAGAGGAGGCGAGGCCGAAGGCCACATCATGAGACGGGCATGCGGAGAGGTTGCCGGGGGGGGGGGCGCAGGAGGCTGGGCACCTGGGATCTTCAGTGGGATGGGGAAGGGGGTGGTACTTGGTGTTTGGGGTGGGGAGTTATGATTTTTAGAAGATGAGTCACACATGCACGCACAATGGCCAAGGGGAGGATTTAACTTGGGGTTGTTTGGGAGAGAAAAATAGAGAGAGGGAGGGAAGGAAGGAAGGAAAAGAAAGGAAAGGAAAGAGAAAGAAAAGGAAGGAAGGAGAGGGAAGGAAATGGAAGGAGGAAGGGAGGGAGGGAGGGAGGGAGGAAAGAAAGTAGGAAGGAAAGAGAGGGAGGGAAATTAAAGGTGAAAAGGAGAGGGAGGAAGGAAGAGGAAGGGAAGGGAAGTAGGAAGGAAAAAGGGGGGAAGGAAAGGGAAGGAAAGTAGGAAGGAAAAGGAGGGGGAAGGAAAGGGAAGGAGGGAAGGAAGGGAAAGAGACAGAAGGAAGGAAGGAAGGAAAGGAAAGGGAAGGAACGGAGGAAGGAAAAAGAGGGAAGGAAGGGAAGGGAAGGGAAGTAGGAAGGAAAAAGGGAAGGAAAGGGAGGGAGGAAGGAAAGGAAAGGAAAGGGAGGCAGGCAAAGGCGGCAGAAACTCTGGCGGGCAACTATTCCCGATCTCCCTCGCCCCATTGCTGCCCTCTTTCCGGACTGACTTTCCGGCCGCGGCACCTCTTGGCCAAAGGAGCGGAAAAGAGGCAGCTGCGATTTCCCCACAAGGTCTCCCTCCTCCTCCTCCTCCCGCCCCCCCCAACCCAACCCCCCAACCCAGCCCCTGTCCACCCCCCCAATCCCGTGTCTTACTGGTTTAACAGCTCCGTGTTTTTGTCGGCTGGTCTCTAGGGAAAAAAGCTTGCAAAATACAGAAACTCTTCTCGCTGCGAGTTGTTAATTGCTCACCCTCGCGAGAAGAGTTTCTGTATTTTGCAAGCTTTCCAGGGGTCTCCAACCGTGGCAACTTTTAAGACTTGTGGACTTCAACTCCCAGAATTCCTCAGCCAGCTTTGCTGGGAGTTGAAGTCCACAAGTCTTAAAGTTGCCAAGGTTGGAGACCAGTGCAAAGAGACCAGACAACAAACACACGGAGCTGTTAAAAGTCCAGTAAGACGCCGGTCTCGCAGCCCGCACAGTCCCCGCCGGGAAAAGAGTGGCGGGAAAAGCAGCGAGCGGGCAATTGGGTGGACATGGGTGGCGGCGCGAGGACAGCGCGGGGACAGGACCGGCGAACCACCTACCGCCCCCCTGGCCCCTCTCACCGCCCCCGTCGCCATCCTTGCCTCTCACCGCCCCCCTAAGAGTTCCCACCGCCCCCTGGGGGGCGGTACCGCCCACTTTGGGAACCACTGGTATAACTAAAGGAAACTATGTTTCCTGCAAAAAAATGGAAGTTGACACTGTTTTCCAGTAGAAATGTGTGTTTTTGTAGTATATCAAAGACAATTAGATTAGCATGATTCTTTGAAATTAACTAGGTAAAACCTGTAAAAGAACTAAACAACTCACCCATTTTGTCTAGCAATGGACTCTAAGCGATCTGTCATAGCAGGCAGAGATGACACTAGGAAGAAGACAGTTTCATTAGATCCAGTCCTCTGTCAACTTTAGATTTTTTTTTCATATAAATGATGAGTTGAATTTTCACTTTTCAGACTTACGATTTCTTCTGGGTGGCATTAAGTTTTTCTATTTTTTTCCTATGATGGTTTACCCAAAAGACTTGGGACATGATGGACTAAGGATTTTATTTGCTTTTTTCCCAAGCAAAAGACTTGGGAAGAGACATCAAAACATGGTAACAGCAGCACTATGCACTTATAGCCTATTATTATTTAGAGCAGGGGTCACCAACCTTTCAGATCTCAGGGATCACTAAATTCATAATTTTAAATCCCGTGGACCACTAATATGATCTGCCTAATGACCGGCTGGGTGGGCGGGGCAAGGTGGTCATGTGACTGGGTGGTCATGGCCAACTCGATGTCACTCACATAAAGGGGCACCTCGCCAGCCTCTACTTGCCCCTCCCCTCCCAGCCACTCCTTGCCTGCCCACTCGAGCTCCTTAGGACCCCAACAGGAAGCAGTTGTTGGAGCTAAGCAGCCACCATGAGAAAGAGTTGGCAAAACAGCTGGCTCAGTTCAAATTGGATCTGACCGAGAAGGAGGCTCAGCAGAAGCACCTCACTGAGGACTTCGAGCATAGGCTTTCGAAGCAGAGGGAAGACCTGCTGGGAGTGCAAGGCCAGGTACCGGCACCTGGAGGCTCAGTGGGCTGAGATGGTCAGCCAGTTCCAGACCATGATGCAGTCCCAATGGAACAAGGGCCTCTGGCTCTTCATCACCAGTGGCATTTCCCTCCAGTCTTCACCCAAAGCCCTGCACCAGGAGGCTGAAGCAGACCCCAAGTCGGAATTTCTCCCCTCCTGCACAAAAAGACCCCGAAGGGGGAGACTCTCTGCAGCAACACAAACGTTCATTGCACGTATCCAGCCCAGGGGCCATAGTTTGAGGACCCCTGATTTAGTGCAATATAAAAAATGTAAATAATTTTTCTGTGAACCACCAAAATTTTCTAGCGGACCACCGGTGGTCCACGGACCACTGGTTGGTGACTGCTGATTTAGAGCAGCAGTGGTACAGTGGTTAGAATGCAGTACTGCAGGCTACTTCTGCAGACTGCCGGCTGCTTGCAATTTGGTAGTTTGAATCTCAAAGTTGCCTCAGCCTTCCATCCTTCTGAGGTCGGTAAAATCAGGACCCAGATTGTTGGAGGCAATATGCTGACTCTGTAAAATGCTTAGAGAGGGCTGTAAAGCACTGTGAAGCGGTATAAAAGTCTAAGTGCTATTGCTATTTAGCAAGAAGTAGGGAATGGTATCTGTTTTAAAAACAGAAAAAAACATGCAGATGAAAATAGCAGAATTTTGTGTTTTTCCATTCAACAACTTTTCTGGGCTGCTTCTCTCTTTACATGTGAATATTCCAAAATTGTTGGAAGAAAAGCAGAGAAACATGATAAGGGGACTATTGCATGTCTGATTCAAGTATCCAAATTCAGCATCTTGTTTTAAGCATTTTAATTTATTATACATCACTGTATGCTACATAACATTGACTTCATTGGTGTAGATATGTATCATTATAAATCAACTTCCCCATTTTAACAAATCAGGAAACAGAGTCCAATTAATGTGCTTCATTGGAACTAAATCTATTTCCTCAAACAAGATTTGGAATATGACCCTACTACAGCTCTCTGAAATTGTTGGCCAAGCATTAAATCAAGAAATGTACTTTCTTTCCAATGTGGCATTTTGTACATAAATATGCTGCTGATTAACCAAATAAAACATAAAGATACAGATTGTAGAAAATCATCATGTTCATCAGATTTACAATCAATCTATAAGTCCTTAGGAATATAATATAAAATATTGTTACACAAAAAGAGTAAGTAAATATCATGTTTCCCCAAAAATATAACCATGAAAATAAGCCCTAGCCTGACTTTTTGAGTTGGACCTAGTATACGTCCTACCCAAAAATAAGCCCTAGTGACAGGGATGGGTGTGGCCAACACAGGAGGCAGACCTTCCCTTCCCCGGTCACCTCATGGCTGCTCCGTCCCTTAATCGAGGCTGCGGATCAGCTGAGCTTTCAGCCATTTTTGTTACTCCCCTCCATCGTCTTTCTCTCTCTCTCTCTCTCTCTCTCATTCTCTCTCTTACTCACGCAGACATTTGATTGCTTGAAAGGGACAGGCTGCAGTTTGCTTCTACCGTAAGCACATGCTTCCCACAATCTTCTAGAATTGTCCTTTTCTCAAGCAGTAGCCGCTGGGTAGAGGCGGCAGCGGGGAGCTGATTCCGACGGCCACATGGCTTTCTGCCTCAATGGCCTGCGCTGGCTCAGCTGATCCGCAGGCCACGGTTAAGGGGCCCAGGAGCCATGACGTGACCGTGCTCCCCATCTCCTGCACCTCAAAAAAAAAAAAAAAAAACCTCCCTGAAAATAAGCCCGAGTGCTTATTTTCAAGTCTAAAAGAAAATAAGACCGGGTCTTATTTTTGGGGAAACACGGTACTGTGAGTTTCTTTTGAATAAATGCGATAAACAAAGTATTAAAAATGTTCTTAATGCCAATTCCTATAAACCAATGAGTATTTCTTTTTAAAAATTAAAAAATTAATATATAAGTTTTTGACACAACCACCAACCTTTTAAAGCCTTCTGCAAAGTTTCTAAGCAAGTGATAAGATTCTGGTGACCTCCAGAATTCATGACAATTCGTTTTTCCTACATTCAAAAGAAATAGGAGAAAATATTTCATGTCACATTTAATAATAAAATGAAAGGGAAGCAATAACTAAGATATTAATACACTTAATATATATGTCCTATAGCTACAGAAAATGGAGATTTGAAGAAGCTGTGCTTTATCAACACAAAAAAACCCAAGAAAAAAGAAATATGGATTATACCAACCCAGTGGACTGAAGATAGTTCAGAATTGTCTTATAGAATGATAGATTGTGACAATAGTTAATTCTAATTAGTATTTCCTAAGATTCAGATTACTAGAGTTGGAAGGGACCTTGTAGGTCATATAGTCCAACCCCCCACTCAAGCAAGAGTCCCTACACCATTTCAGACAAATGGCAGTCCAATCTCTTTTTGAAAGTCTCAAGTGTTGGAGCTCTCACAACCTCCGTAGGCAAGCTGTTCCACTGGTTGATCACTTTCATTGTCAGAAAGTTTCTCCTTATTTCCAGGTTGAATCTCTCCTTGGTCAGTTTCCATCCACTATTCCTTGTCTGGCCTTCTGGTGCCTTGGAAAATAGCCTGACCCCCTCCTCTCTGTGGCAGCCCCTCAAGTATTGGAACACTGCTATCATGTCTCCCCTGGTCCTTCTCTTCGCTAGACTGGCCATGCCCAGTTCCTGCAACTGCTCTTCGTATGTTATAGTTTCCAGTCCCCTAATCATCCTGGTTGATCTCCTCTGCACTTTCTCTAAAGTCTCAATGTCTTGTTTGTAGTGTGGTGACCAAAACTGGATGCAGTACTCTAGGTGTGGTTTAACTAAGGCTTTATAGAGTGGTATTAGTACCTCCCCAGTCCTAGATTGTATCCCTCGATTAATGCAATTTAGGATTGCATTGGCTTTTTTGGCTGCTGCTGCACACTGCTGGCTCATGTTTAGCTGGTTATCCACTAGGACTCCAAGATCCCTCTCACAGACACTGCTATCGAGTGTGGTGTCACCCAGTTTATATGCATATTTTTGGTTTTTCTTACCTAGGTGCAGGACTTTACTTTTCTCTGCATTGAATTTCATTTTATTAGATAGGGCCCAATGTTCTAGTCTGTCAAGATCCATCTGGATCCTGAGCCTGTCCTCTGGGGTTTTAGCTATTCCTGTCAGCTTAGTATCATCTGCAAATTTGGTTAGTTCTCCTTTTAGTCCCTCATCTAGGTCATTTATGAAGATATTAAAGAGTACTAGGCCTAAGACGGAACCTTGTGGTACCCCACTGGTTACTTCTCTCCATGTAGACTTAGACCCATTGAGGACTACTTGTTGAGTACAGTTAGTTAGATGTGAAACAGTTGCTTAATAAGACAACCAATAGTCCAATTTCTTGGCTACTTTCCATGTTTGCCAATTTTTTTTAGATATGTTCTAAAATGTATTCTCCATTCACAGGGGATGATAGCAAAAGTCTAAAAAAATAAGTTAATTTAAAGTCTATTAATCCTTACCATAACTTGTCTAACAAGCTTCATGGTTTCTGTCCAAGGTCTGCTGTTGGGATTAAACTTGACATGAAGTCTTTCCAGAAGGGAACTCATCTTATTCAGTTTCTCTGATTCTATAAGCAAAATCACAAGTCATGTGTAATTTATCTTTAATTTTCACCAATGCTTTGGCTTCATTACATTTGTCATCTTTTATCATTATCTTTTAACTGATTTTAATTTCTTTGATTGCTGTGAACTGTTCCGAGTTGTTAAAATTTGGAAGGTTTTATAAGTTATTATTATTGAATCTCAGCTTAGAAAATTAGATTCAGGTTTTCTGCACAGAAAAACAGCTTGTAGAAGATAACCACGACCTATATAATTCAGTGTTCATATTAGGTTGTGGATATACATACTTTCCACCTATTTCTGATTTACCTATGTAGAAGGGCTGACTAACAAATCACTATTCTGCAAGGTTTATTTTGCAAGGCAAAGAGCATCATATAAATCATCACCAAACTTAAGTGAACAAGTATACGCCTGAGAAGAAAACTAACAATGCTTATTTTACCATTAAGTCTTCATTCATTGCATTAATGAAATATAAAATTTTGTAAGCTAATAATAATAATGAAGTGACCTCAAACAAGAGAAAAGATTAGGTTGAAAGAAAGGCAAATCAAGTCTCAATTGATATCTTTGAAATTCCTTCCCATAGATTTACTCATTCCCTATATTTCAGAAAATCAAAACCTTGTTATCTTATGAATGTTTTCTACCTGTTACAGAGGAAAATTCAAAATGGTGGGTAAAGTTTTCATAATAAATTTTCTCCTATAGACTTCACCATAATGTAATTCTTTAGAGGAGGTAGGAATGTATGAGTTCAGCAGACAATACTGTAGCTAAAATTATTCAATATGCATCATTAGTTGTACATTATTTACTTTTCCATCTGGAAATATTTCAAATTCCTAGCAAATTCTAGAAAACAAATTTGCTAACAGCAAATTTCTAATTATTGCACATAGCTGTAGAACTCTCTTTTCTATGATCTTTTCTATATACTAAAACTCTGTAACCTTCAATTCCAAAATGATACATCATAGTGCACATTTTTTTTGAATTAAGTAAATTAAAGAATGTGCACAAAATCCAGCACCATTATTCTCATGACTGAAATTTAAAGGATCTTCAAATCAGTTGTATTAGCAAACATATGGCTGCTGCAGCATCGCCAGAGTCAAGTGATTGTGATTTTTGCCACTCCCTGGCAGCTTTCCATAAGGGAGCTCCTGCTCCCACTGCTTTTTTGTCCATTCTGTTTCTCTGTTAAGATAAGAAAGATACTTTTGAAAAGATGCCAAACAGTCATGGGATGTTCAGTTTCTGCTAGAATTCTACATTCTAATTGTTAGATTGACTTGGATAGTATATCACTTAAAATCCATTACACATATAGTTGCTTGACACCAAATTAAGGTATTTCTTACCCAAAATTTCTTAACCAAATAAGAAATTTGGTTGCCAATTTCATTTTAAGTTGTTTATTATCAAGCAACTGGTTCATCTACTCGACATTAATTAGCATCAGCTTCCTTTACAGCTGATATTGTTTCTCTGCAGTTTTACCTAACTGAATTTTCCTTTAGAACACTCCACTACAGGTAATTCTCAACTTACAACAATTTGTTTAGTGACCAAAGTTACAACAGCACTGAAAAAAGTGACTTAAGACTGTTTTTCACACATCCGTTGCAGCATTCTCATAGTGACATGATCAAAATTCAGATACTTAGCATCTGGAATGCATTTATGATGGTTGCAGTGTCCCTGGATCATGTGATCACCTTTTGCGACCTCCTGACAAGATAAGTCAACCGGAAAGGCAGATTCATGTAATGTGTTACTACCTTAACAACTGCATTGATTCACTTAGCAAGCCAGAAAGGTGATAAAATGGAGCAAAACACATTTAACAATTGTGTTGCTTAGCAATGGAAACTTTGGGCTCAATTGTGGTTGTAAGTCAAGGACTACCTGTGTAGTCTGTGCCAGCCCCCCCCCCCCCAAAAAAAAATTAAAATCACAATATCAAGCTATGTTGTTCAGGCAAAATAGAAAATAGAATGGGCTTCTTGTAGAAGCCACAAAAATCTAGCTTATTCAGAACAGAGGGCATAAAAGGAAATAATAAACTATATTAGAATCTGCTACATAGGCTTCAAAATCTGTTGGGAGATATAAAGACACAATGACAGATTTCCCTATTTTAATCAACTGATTCTTTCCTTTCCTGTCTATCTGCTTGGATACTTAATATTCAATATTATGGAAAGATCTGAAATATGTGGATCTTGGTGTCTATGGAGATTCTCAGTCATCCAGATCATGGTTGCTCCAAAGGTGCTTTTTCAAGAGGCAACCGGACTTTGTTTTTCTTTGAAGACATTTCACTTCTCATCCAAGAAGCTTCTTCAGCTCTGACTGGATGGAGGGGGAATGGAAGGATTTATATTCCTTGCAGATAGCTGTTCATTTGCATTCTTTTAGAGAGTTGTTGAAGCCATTTGGAAGTTTATCTGTGTCCTCAGGATCACCCGAGTAGTGCAAATGGGTGTGGAGCCTTCTTGGAACTGCTGAAAGGACTTTGTTTAGACTGGAGATAGATGTAGTATCCCTCCCCCTCTGCTGAGAGAAGGCTGTTCAGTTTTGACATAGGGCCATCTATGAATAGCTCTCTCTCAACAGAGAGGGAGGGATACAACACCAACTATCTCCAGTCTACAACACAATCCTTTTAGCAGTTCCAAGAAGAACTTTAAAATATGGACTCATTTATAAATACCAATACAGAAAGGACGATCCCAATTTTCCATCCATTTCCCAAATAAAATCTATAAAAAAATCAGTGTTAGAAGTGAAATTATCTAGCCTGACCCTTGTTCAAGTGCACCATCTCTGAAACAGGACTACTACTGCCTCAATTCAAAGTCAGAGAAGATCCCACCACTTCATGAGGAAGTTTGTTCCAATACTTGACATCTCTTACAGTCAGGGATTTCTCGTGATATGTATTCTGAACTCCTTCCTTGAAAATTTAAATTATTGATTCTGGTTCTGCCTTCTCAGGCAATAAATAAGTCTGCTCTTTTTTCTCCATGGCAATTCTTCAAATATTTGAAGACTGTTTTCCCATCTCCCCTAAGTAATCTTTTAAGGTAAACATACACAGATTCTCTAATACTTCTTTCATAAAACTTGGATCCAGACTCTGTACTACCTTTACAGACTTCTTCAAACTTGCTTTAATTTGTCACTGTCCTTTTGAATGTAGTGCCCCAAAATGGATACCAGATTCCAATCGAGGTCTCATTAGGGCAATGGTTGTTAATGTGTTACCCAACTGTCTTTTCAGCAGTTGCCCTCAGGCTGGCGCTCAATGCCCAAATTTTGTAAAATGCTGCCAAACGAAATCGCCTTTCCGTTTTCCTCCGCTTCGTTTTCTCACGCGCCCCAACACAACTACCAATTTTCTACAAAAGCATCTTTTCTGAGCTCTATCCGAAATTGACAAAATATCCCAGAACTCGCCTGTCTTCCCGAAATCCCTCTTGCACGGTTATTGAGATTGCCACCATCGCATCGGCAATCCCCTATTGAACACTTGGTAAAGGGATCTTCCCATCTGATCAGAGGGCCTTCGTGACTCCTACATTGCAGGCTAATTCTGCGGACCGCCGACTGTCAGTGGTTCGGCAGTTCGAGTCTCACCGCCTCAAGACTGTCTCAGCCCTCCATCCTTCCAAGGTGGGTAAAATGAGGACCCAGATTGTTGGGGGCAATATGCTGACTATGTAAACCGCTTAGAGAGGGCTGTAAAGCACTATGGGGCAGCATATAAGTGTAAGTGCTATTGCTACATCTCTAAAGATTCTGCTACGGAGGCGGCGAGCAAGCGCTTTTTTGCAGCCCGAAGCCCCATCACTCACCCTCGGTGTTGCCCTGTACTGCCTTCATCCCTCCGATGATGGTGGGGGGAAAGGGGGTAAGTGACCCTGCTGCTTTCCCTCATGTAGAGGTGCCCCAGCCAGACAGGCCCTCTCCCTTGGTGAGAAAGGGGCGGGCCCAGCAAAAGCAGCCTCCCTCAGTCCCGACTACTGCAAAGCAACCGCCATCCCACCACCCGCCACGCGAGACCTCCTGCTCCTCCTCCTCTCCGGGCTCGAAACATGACAAATGTAGAGCAGGAAGTCGTGCGAGAATCCCGTGTGGCAGCCAATGCAAGGGCAGGAAGGCGAGTAATTCTCGCGAGATTTGAAATCGCTTGTCTCCCTCTCCCCCTTTTGCCGCCTATGCTATCAAATTCCTTGTTGAAGAAGCGCGTGCTTTAAACCTCCATAGTTGGCAGCTTTCTCCCCCCCCCCAGTTGTTTTCAAGTACAGAATGCTTTTCCATAAAGTGTCATTCTTTTCCTCTCATGTCTGATCCTGGCAGGATGTCGTTTCCGAGTTGTTTAATAAGCATGTATTGAGAGAAAAGGCACGGAGGGGGCGCCATTTCTAAATCAATTTGTTCTTATTCCCGGGGAAATTCATCACGTTTTTGTGAAAAAACAACAAAAATATCTGCAGCTGCCTTGTGATAAAGTTTAATATATTTCGTAGCAGGAAATTAAAATGGTCTAGGGTCGCATAAAAGCGTTACAACACACATAATTACGATCTTTCCTCCCCCCCCCTCGTTGAGAGGAAAAATGACTCCCGGAAAGCAAACTCCCTCTTCTTCTTTTTTCGGTCTTGTATATTTTTCAAAAACAAACGTTTAATCAATAATGCATTTTAGTCTTAGGCCATCCACGCTTTGAGGGAGGGGAAAAAAAGCCCAGATCCCGCGAGAACATGGCAGTAAACCTCGTATAAAAAACCCCCCAGCAGGTCAGAAACCGAGATAACCTCCGCCCCATCCCTGATCTCTAGGCAGGCGTCGCGAGACTTCGCAAAGCTCGGGCTGTGCGGGAGCGCGTGGCCTGCGTGAGAGTAAGTGTACGCGCACGCAAGCGCGTGTTCTCGCGGTATTTGAAGAAATAGGAGCAGGTAGAGAGGAGTTGGGGGAAAGGAACCTCCGAGGTATACCAAAAGAAGCCACGGCGTCGGCGGCTCAGAGGACGACAACGTGGGCGATTATTTTTTCGTATTCTCGCGAGAATTGGTGCCTAACCTTCTTCCCTCCTCACTTTCCTACCTTCCTCTTACCTCCCCCTCCCCCACCAATCTGGAAACAGCGCCGTTTCGGTCTGGGAAGTAGGTAAAAAAAGATGGGAATCTTGATTTGGGGAACTCACTAGAGATTCAGGTTGAGGAAGGGAGTGCCCCCTTAGTAGAGGCTCTTGGGTTGGTCACGGGCCTCCGGGATTTGCTTAGTGAGCGAGGCCCCGGGGCGGGCTGGAAGTGTATACAGTCAGCCCCTCAGGAAGTTAAGGAGATAGCAAATACATTCAGTCCCCACTTTCATTTTGTGGGGACGTGGGACCTTTAGTTAGTGGCAAGGCAACCTTGACCCGAGGCAGTCCGCTGCTTAAATACTTTGAGAGACTACTCTTAGGGGACCTGTTTTTAAAAAAATCTAGAAGTGACTAGCCTCCAGAACTTTTTTTTTTTGCGTTTGTAAAGTTCAGCTTCTTACCTATTTACAAACTGGGTTTTTTTGCATATTTTTATCCCTTTAATAAACCCTTTTGAGCAATTAATACCTTAAGTAGGAGTTAATTTAGACTTGGAGTTAAAGAAGAGCAGGTGCTCACTCAGGGTTTAAAACATCGTCTCTTCCCTTCCTACATGCGAAGTGTGAGATAAGAGGATATTTTGATAAGTTGTTTTCCTCGAGGCTCAACTCAGTTTCAGATTTATTTCTGAGGCAGCCTTATCTTACAACATTCTGTATGTGATTGCAGAATCAGGTATTCGTAGAGCAACCCAATTTATCCTGGTAAAGAGACAAGGGTGGGTTGAATGTAGGACATAGGTAACAACAGAAAAAGTAGCCCTTCCATCGTAGGGAGTGGGGCTTGAAGAGTAGAATTTGGGCTTTTTGGAGGATTCCTCCCTCTTTTCAAGCACAGTGGAGAAGGAATGCCAAACTCAGAGAGACATGGGGACAAGAAGGATACGGGAGGTGGGGGGTCTTTGCATCAAGATGCAGTGTCCAGCAGTGGGAGCTCAAACAGCAGAGAAAGGCATCGACTCTCCAAGCATAAAAGACACAGATCCAGGCATTCCAAAGATTCGCCGTTGGGGTCTCAAGAAGGAGGAGCACCTCTTGGCAGCATGATCAAGCCATTGGTAGAATATGACGATATCAGCTCTGATTCTGACACTTTCTCAGATGAAGCAGTCCTCAAGTTGGAACGTAGAGAAAATGATGAGAGGAAAGGGACATCAGACAGGAGCGATCGACTACATAGACATCGTCATCATCAACACAGGCGTGTCCGTGAATTGATTAAAAGTAAGCTGGGTGACAAGGAGAAGAGAATGGACAGAAACCAAGAGTCCTCAGGCAAGTTGACTTCTAGTAAGGATAGACTATCTGGTACTTCCAAAAGGCTACATGAAGAGAATGATGACCACTCATCTAAATCATTCAAGAGCAGTAGCAAAGAGTCCCGCTCAGCCAAACTGCATAAGGAGAAGTCTAGAAAAGAACGGGAGGCAAAATCTGGTCACAAGGATCACGGTAAAAGTCATCGGAAAAGAGATGCCCCCAAAAGTTACAAGTCATTGGACAGTCCAAAGCGGAAATCCAGAAGTCCACACCGTAAGTGGTCAGATAGTCCCAAACAAGATGACAGTCCTTCAGGAGCATCCTATTCACAGGACTATGACAACAGCCCTCCACGCTCACATACATCCAGTAACTATGATTCATATAAGAAGAGTCCTAGTGTATCCTCACGACGACCATCAGTCAGCCCTCCATATAAGGAACCTGCTGCCTACCAATCCAGTATGCGTTCTCCCAGCCCTTATGGCAAGAGACAGCGGTCGGTCAGTCCATACAGCAGGAGGCGTTCATCCAGCTATGAAAGAGGAAGTGGATCATACAGTGGAAGATCTCCCAGCCCATTCAATCGAAGGCGCTCCAGCAGTCCTTTTGTTTCCAAACGGTCTCTGAGTCGTAGTCCTGTTTCCAGGTACTGGTCTTCATACTTAAGGGGATAATATCCCAGAATTGTTGCTATTGTCTCTTAGAACAAAATGTTTTATATTCCTCTGATTCATTAGGGTGGTAATTCTCACCCTGATAGTTCAGCAGTTCAGCTGTTCAAATCTCACCGGCTCAAGGTTGACTCAGCCTTCCATCCTTCTGAGGTCGGTAAAATGAGGACCCAGATTGTTGGGGGCAATATGCTGAACTCTGTAAACCGCTTAGAGAGGGCTGTAAAGCACTATGAAGCGGTATATAAGTCTAAGTGCTATTGCTATGATGCGGCCCTATGTGTTGGATTATTACATTATTTTAAAATAGCATGCTTATGCTAGTGAGAATGGAGTTTGAGTCTAACACACCTGGCTTAATATTAAAGCAAGATGATTTAATATTGTTTTCAGACTTCAGACTTGTTTTCAGACTTCTAATATTATTGTATTGTAATAAGTAATATTTTCTATCTTATTGGAAAATAAATTGAAAAGAATCCAGGTCAGCCAGTATCTGAACTGATGGGGTGTCAAGCTAAACCATGATGAAATAGAAACATAGAATATGAAAACTTAGTGCCAGTAAGCACTGGTCTTGCATGTTTTTCAACATATTTTTGGTTTAATTTGTAAAGCCATCAAAACTTGGCAAACTAGAATCAATGATCAAATCATGATCGGCATGAACTACAGATCATTAAAGATGGATGACATTACATAGTTAATGCAGATGGATAGCTTCTGTGTCAGGTGTGTTAACTGAGAACCAGCTGCCAAGATTTACTGTTAATTTCATTGTGCTAGTGTAGGTATAGTATACATGTTAGAAATTTCTGAAAACTAAAACTGCAGTTTAATCCATTCTGATGATACATATTGTGGTTTTTCAGTTTTTATAAAATTAAAAAACTTTAAAGAGGAGACAGAAAATGGGCTTACTAAATACCGGTATGTAAACCAGTGTTGCAAGGAACTTTCTTCTTTAGCAAATTGAACTCAATTCAAAGAAAACAATATAAATTAATATTATACCATTTAAATATATAGTATGGAAGTTTCAGGTTTTATCAGCCTTCATGACTTTCCATATAGTTATGCTTGGATAGTTTTAGAATAGAATAGAATAACAGAGTTAGAAGGGACCTTGGATGTCTTCTAGTCCAACCCCCTGCTTAGGCAGGAAACCCTACACCACTTTTATCACAATTATTTTACTGGACCTTTCTTAAGTGGGGATAGATATTCTTTTCATACACATTTAGTTAAACAACAGTTATGTGCTCAAAATTCATCTTTGATTTCAGCTTCTGATATTTATGAATACCATAAGGGAAGTCAATGTAGCTAAAATGTGTTCATATTATTCCTTTGAACTGTAATTTTAGCAACCAATTATTGAAACCTAAAAGCAGAAAGGAACTTTTAAAATAGACCTCTTTCCTATCAACATTTATCATTGATTCTAAACTTTATACTGTTCATCGTTAAATAAGATTTCATTTTGCTAATACTTTGGAAGGTATTACTCTCTCTTTATAATATAAATAAATGAAACAGCTAATACTGGTTATCATTGGGCATTACATAGTTAACATTTCCATGGATAGGTTTCTATAATTTCTTGTTAACACTTTTTAATGCAGAACCTTGACATTGAAGTGGGAGTATTTTCAGTAAAGCGGCTAGCACTCTGGCAGTGCTAAACAACAATCTTATATTGTTTTGACGATTCACAGAACTCCCCTCTTCCTGTTGTGAATTCTGGAAGTGTCTCTCTCACAGCTCCATTCTCCTCTATAATGAGATAGTTAATGAACATGAGAGAAACTATATATGGAGGAAATGTTGTGAAACAAATATTACTAGACAAGCTTCCCACCAAGTGTGAAAGGAACAATGATGAACCCTGTATTTGGTTGGCCACATTCTGAATCCAATATTTTTTGTTCCTATTGTTAAGATGGTTGGTACTTCAACTCTTGGCAATTACTTTTAAATTAATGTAGGACAAATGGAGTTGTTGTTTCCTGCTAATTATGGGCCAAATATCAGGAAAGCAACTCCATGTCTATTGAGAAAGGATTGGTTAATACATGTAAACATCTTGTAATCTAAAAACTTAAGTTCATAAGTTTAGAAAACTTATGAAAGTGACTTGGTTGAGTCTTTATTATATATTGAGTAAATAGGCTTGAGTAGAACAAACAGTAAGTATTGTATTTTTAAATATGTAAAACTGCAAGGAGGCATCTCATTCCTGTTCATTTTTTATATTCTCTTTTATTTAATTTTATAAGCTTTACAAAGCTTTGTCTGGTGTTCTAGTTTGCCAACTCTTTTTTCCATTTACCTACATATGTTGGGTTCTGAAATTCTGAAACCATTTTAACTCACTTTCTCCACTAAAGTCTTCTATAAAAACAGATGCCCTTCCTCTAAACAGATGTCCTTCCTCAAAACTGACCATATTAACAGGGAATGGCTTCTTATAATGTTTGGTACAATACACTATGAAATAAGATATCTGTAGTGAGTTCAAGAGCTAATTTTCAGGTTGCATTCCTAAATAAGCAGGGATTGGCAGACTACTAACTTGAAGTTTGGAGAATGGGATATGGGTCACTAGAGCTCAAATATCCTGTAAAGGATTTTGTTGCAGATTTATTAGTACATTTTGATGACCTGAATTTTGGGGAATATTGTAGTATATTGTGAGACTAGGCTGAAGCTGCCATAGATAAAGATGAAGAAGACACATAAACAGGGAAGACAATAAGCCAGGAATCTTGTCTAAAAGATCCCTTTAAGGATACCTCCTTAAGGATGGGAGCATGCTGCCATCTGATCTACAGCTACCAGACTTGTGAATAAACAAAGAAGGACTTTGGGAGGGCTAAAAGGGGTCTTAAAATCCACTCACTCTCTGAGTTCTGTTTGGTGCCAGACTTGGTGGCTTTTGTCTCTCTAGCTCTAGTTAGTGCCTGTCAGCCTAGTTGAGGAAAACTTGGGTAATTGTGTATGTGTGCGTATGAGAGCAAATGTTTATGTAACCAGTAAAGTTTTGCTCTTATTTTAAATTCACTGAGTCTCTGTATTTCAAAAACCGCTTGTGCCTCAGTATTTGAATAAAAGTGATTTGTGTGTGTGCCTAATTATTTCCCAGCTATTGACCAGGGATGTGTATGTTGTGTGCTTTAATCGTATCTATTTGGAAAACTCAGCAAGGGGGATGTACAAGTTGTGTGCTGTGAATGAGTGACCATAAACTAAATCTGGGAGTGCTCTCTTGGAGTGTATGAAGAATAAGAGACTGCTATATGTTGCATTACTTGGAAGTGTGCCCCGAAGCATACTTAATATTTATTTGTGGTTGGTTCACATATCACTTAACTTTGAGGTTTGGGTTATGATTTACTGTACTGGGTAAATCCAGTATTGTGGTCTGCACATTGTGGTAAAATTAGGCCATCATAGCTTTTAAAACAAACCCTATAGTGTGATGTGTGAACTCAGCCAGTGAGTGCATTCCATGGGAGTAACCATCTTTCAGCCAAAACAGCTCTTATTATTATTGAACTCCTGTAGATAATTGGGGTTTTCTGGTAATGACAAAACCATTGCAAGGAGAGAATCCTGCTTTTGGTTAGTTACATTTAAGAAATTAACTTGAATGTTATTCATTCAAGAAAGAATATTCCCCTTTGCTCTTGATAGAGGTCTGCCCTTATATTTCCAGAATAACATAAGTAAATATGACTTTACTATCCCCAAGAGTACAACTAGGTCTTTTTATATTGAAAGCCATGAAAACACTTTAAGCTGCCTAAAATAGCAAATAATGGCTTATTGATAGCTTATTCAAAACTTGAAAGAAAATTGGAATTATTGGCCTAAGGTTGAGTGCAACCATATTGACGTTGCATGTGACTAGTGACGTTCTTTTCTCAATCATGTTTACTTAGTTACCCTTATTGGCTTTGTGGACTACTAACTGCTGTTTCTGGCCTCTTTCATGGCCTAATTTATCTTTGAGCTTAATTTAAATCAATAGTGCCTGTCGTAAACAACTGTTTGTACAATCTTGCATATGTAATGATCCAGACAACTGGATTTCTACAAACTACTGTTTGCAAGTCTTGAGTAGCTGTATTGTTGTGTTAAAAATGAACATAATGAATAAGAGCCAAGGTGGCGCAGCGGTTAGTGGCAGGTACTGTAGGCCACTTTAGCTGACACTGATCCACAGGTCAGCGGTTCAAATCTCACCGGCTCAAGGTTGACTCAGCCTTCCATCCTTCCGAGGTAGGTAAAATGAGGACCCAGATTGTTGGGGGCAATATAAATATACATTGCTTACTGGGGTAAACCGCTTAGAGAGTGCTTGCACTGTGAGGCGGTATATAAATCTCACAAAATAAATAAATAAATATTAAAGATTTAAAACAGCTGAAATGTTTAAATATAAACAATATATAAACAGGGACCAAACTCCACACTTTGTAGCACTGATGATGTTACCTGGTTGGGTAATGAAAGGTCTGCTAACAACTAAACTCAGGTAGTACTAGGGACTCATAAGTTCATCCCTAACTACATGTTTCCCTTCTGGTAACTTTTAAATAATCTGAAAATAATGAAATAACAAAATAAAGGGACAGCTTTTAATATATTTCACTAATTAAAAAAAAAAGTAAGGAGGCAGGTAACATTCACATTTCAAGCTTACTGTATTTTCTAAATTTTAGATTAGTAACCTACACTGCAAAGACCTGAAGTACTTCTCTTAGACCTCAGGATTACATACATTCTCAGCTTCCTATAATTAACTGCAGAAATTGCTTTCAAATCTTTGTGTTTGTTGGAGTGTTTGGGATTAGGAATGATTTAGATAAGATTACTAATCTGCTGAGATCTGATTCTTAGAACAGTTTTGTCCAGTAATGTTAGAACTGAGACAGCTCAATGTCAGGGAAGGACTAGGAAAAACAGAACCAGTGTATGAATTTCTGACACTTATTGAGTTTTGGTCTTACCAGTTCTTTTAATTTTTCAAATTTTAATTATAACTTTTCAGAAGCTGTAGATAGAGCATATAGTACCCTTCCTCTTATTTTTTTTAAATCATAAAACTCTGTGACCTAGGTTGGACTAAAAAAAAAAGTGACTGGCTCACAGTCACAACAACCTCCTGTGGCTGGGAATGCTTTCTTTCTTACCTGCTAGACTATTAGTAGAAAGTACATAGCCTATGCTGAACAACAGAAAATTTACTTCCTTTCTGAACTGCCATTGAACTCTTAGTCCTCTTGGTGGGAAAGAAAAGGTAATTCAGTGAGGCTATTTTCTGATTACACAGAACATTTAAGGGGATCTTGGGAGAGTAACCACCAATGTGGCAAAGTGAAACTTGAAAGCAGTATTGACCCAAGCAAAGGCAGCTCAGCTTCCCTCCCTCCCATCTCTCTTTCAGCTAGAACACTTTAAAGAAAAACTTATAGTAAATATTAAAAATGTCTGTCTTGTTTTGTGCAGGGAGTATATATCTTTGTTTTTGCACATGCAAACAGTGATATATCATGGTTTCTAGATTCCAAGCAAAAGATCTAAATATATCCAGGCTTAAAATGTTTGACCCCTTTTATTTCAACATGGTACTTTAAAGATTGCTGTATTATGTTATACGTAAGTGGAAGGTGCAGTTTAAGCAAAGAAACCTGTAGCAAGTTGAGGAATGTACTGGAGCTTTAAGGGTCATGGTTGGTATCTATAAATAGTGTGGGTTCTGAAATGGCTAAACCATGACCTATTTTAACCATGGTCTGATGAATAAATCAGCTGGGTTCATGTAGCATTTAAACATGGTTTACAAACTGCAGTGGCTAAGTTCACATACCTTGTAATCTCAAAAGAAACATACTGTATAATAGAAATACAGAACATAAAATATTGAGCTAACTTCTTGAGAGCTAGAGGTTGATTTTTACATAAAAGTATGGCAGTTGAGATCCTATTGGATTCTGATTTATCCTATTTTGTTTTCACAGGAAGCCCATGAAATCTCGAAGCAGAAGTCCCACTTATTCAAGGCATTCTTCATCTCATAACAAAAAGCAGAGAACTGGGTCTCGCAGTCGCCATTCCAGTATCTCACCTGCTCGGCTACCACTGACCTCCAGTTTAGGAGCTGAGCTGAGTAGGAAAAAAAAGGAGAGGGCTGCAGCCGCAGCTGCTGCAGCAAAAATTGATGGAAAGGAGAGCAAGGACTCATCTAGCTCATCTAGAAAAGAAAATAATTTAGCTGAAGTAAAAGAATCTATAATGGATGTCAGGAAGGCAAAAATGGCTAAGCCTGAAAAATGTCCTCATGATCTGGTGATAGTAAATACTCAACAACACAATGCAGAGATGAAAACAACCCCTGAGCCTGTCAAAACAAAGACAGTAGAAAATTCTGAAAAGAAACGTCTTGCTTTGGTTAAAGACTCAAAAACTGTGGGAACAAAAAATATGAAACCTATTATAGCGAAGGAGGAAACTCTGACTCCAAAACAAATAGAGACAGCTGAGCAAGAGGTCCAACCTCCTTTGCCTTCTGTAAAATCACTCCCTCCTTTACCAACATCATCCCCACCTCCTCAAATTCCTCCACCATTGCCCCCTTTGCCTCCATTGCCAGTTGTTCCCCCTCTGCCATCTGCCCAGTCCTCTACCATTCACAGCCCTGCTTCAGTTTCTCTGTCATTTTCTGCCCTTTCTAAAACATCCTTGACTTCTCAGGCTAACTCCCAGTCCACCATTCAATCCTCCTCAAAGGGACATGGTTCTGTGACCATAGCTGTTCCTCATCTGAAAACGTCAACGTTGCCTCCACTCCCTTTGCCACCAATCTTGCCTGGGGAAGATGAGTTGGAAAGGTAAGGTTTGTAGACACTGCTATTCTATAAAGACTTGTTAGTGTAATGTATTGCTCATTTTGCTCAGTTCTGATGTAAAGATTTGGTATCTGAAAACTGTTGAGCTGGTACAGTAAATTCTGCAGTCAATAGACTTTGCAGGAGTAGTAGTAACCTTGAATTTCTAGTAATGTGGACAGGAATGGGAATTTCTTGCAGGATACGAAAGATGTATCTCAATAGAAAATAACTTGGATAGCTTGCTAGGAGAGGGCTTTATCTAAAATGCTTGATAGGTATTGCTGGTCATGATAATTTTAGATGTAAACGACTTGATTGATAATCCTACTTGTTTTCAGTGTTTACTCTTGCCTTGCAGTGCTTTTTATGAACATAGCTCTGAATTCATGATTAGAGAATTTTTAAATAGGCGAGCAATGTGCTTTTTGATCCATTGTTCCCCCTAAGTAGCCATTCTCCATAGTGGGGGAAGATATCCAGGTTGACCTTGTCCGTCAGCCAATGAGGACTGAGCCTGTTTTGAGTGACGTTTTCTGCCTCTGTCACTAACCCCGCTTTTGGCTCAGTCCTGGCTACAGTTAGGATGTGTGTGGTCAACTCTCCTGAATACTATCTTCTCCTCACCTCTTCCTTTCCTCGGACCTTATCTGTGAGTCTGCTCCGGTCTACTCCTGTCAATTCCCTTACAAAAAAAAAAAAAAAGAAATAGAATTTACTGTTCTCCTTCGTTCCGAAGGCTGCCTTTGACAAGGGGAAGATCCAGTGGCACGACGGAGCTTGCTCCGGCCACCTGGCCGTGTCGATCAGCCGCTTAACTATTTAATCTCTAATGGTATCGGAGACAAGGGTGGCTTCTGGGAGGGACAGCACAGCGTCCCGTTTCGGCCTGACTTTGGCGAGAGGACTCGCTCCTAGCGGTTGAGCCTTTCCCGCCAAAAGGATCCTGCAGCTCAAAGGGTCCGAAGCCCTAGCCCTCGGCCTTAGCGCGACCCGATCAGTCTTTCGATCGAAGCCGGCTGTTCAAAGTGCCTGTAGCCTGTAGCCTCATTTTAATACAAACTCGGCTCCTGATTGATTTCTGGCGAAAGGACTCGCCGCGCTGTTCTCAGCTCTAAATTACCGCGCTTCTTGACTTTGCCTAACCGCCAGTGAGCCTTGCTCACCCTTCCCCGCGCTCCCTGTGATTTCTCTCCAGTCGGCCTAGGCAGGCACTTTAAAACAAACAAACAAACAAACAACACGGAGCGCTAAATACTGGATTCAAAGGCATAGAAAAAGGAAAAGGAAAGGAAGAGGAGGAGAGGAGAGGAGAGGAGAGGAGAGGAGAGGAGAGGAGAGGAGAGAAGAGAAGAGAAGAGAAGAGAAGAGAAGAGAAGAGAAGCTATAGGCTGTGACCTAGCTGGAGGAATCAGGCGGCCATTTTACTTAATCACCAGGGCCGCCTGCCATTTTGGGTCCGTTGATCCGCAGTTATGGCGGCGATTCACTTCTGACCAAGCACCTGATACAGCCAACTTGTCCCCTGAGGCCAATTAGGGTCTCCTTCTCCACCTAGCACTAGCTCTTCAAAGTTTTCATTTGCAAACTCCAGAAAAAAGACCCTCAAATCACGCTCTCAAAGGGCTAAAGGCTCCAAAGCCTCCTCCAGAGATGAGGGTAGGCGTGATAGGGCACTGAATAAAATTTGCACCAAGGTGTCTAGAGACCAGGCAATTTCCCCTCCTATGCAGTCTCTTCCAAGCCCCTCGGCTCAAGCAGATGCCACCTTTATGGGGGCTTGTAACCTGCAATTGGCAGACACAGATATATGGGGGGCTCCTCAAGCCTCCACCTCACAGGCTTCATTTCTCAGCCACCCCTTAATGCCATCTATGACGCCCCCAGTCTGGGACCCCAACCTGGCTCGTCTGCCACCTTTCAGCCCACTGCCTCCCTTCCAACCTTTCCAGACCCTGCAAACTTTCAGGTCATGTTCACAGCAGCGGTCAAACAGAACGTGGCCGAATGCCTCCAGATTATGAAAGCACCTGCAGCTCCCAGCGGAAGAGCCCCCCAACCTGACCATGGGAGGTATCTCCCAGGGTCAAACATGGGATTCCCTAGCCCAGGCTGGTGCTGGGGACCCCAGAGGCCTTATGCCAGAGGAGTATAACTTGGCCATCTTGGTTGCTGTCTTCATTTTTCCTCTTGCTGGATATATTACCCTGTTTTCATGTGTCTCCTTTCACACACACAGGATGATGGACCAAGATTTGCTGTGGCTGTGACCTGATTTTTCTCAGCCAGATTATAGTTTCGCACTATTTCCATTTTCTTTCTTTTAATTTGAGTCTTTCTCCAGACTCAAATATTCATCATGCTGTAGGGAATTTATAACTAATAAGTATCATAGTGATAGCATAATATTTAGATATCTGGGGATGCAGAGCTGGATTTTTATGTTCCTTTGAGATCTTGAATGGTGCAGCATGACTGGGTTCTATCTGATGAACCTAAAGTAATTCTAGACAGAAATGTGTATCTTGTTTGTGTACTAATACTATTATTTTAAAAATATTGCTTAAAATAATTTTATTTTTTGCTTCAAAAGTTCTTTGTAAGAAAGACGCTGTAGAAAAATAGTAGTGTAATAAATTGTTGGAGGAAAAGAGGCTTTGTCAATTTCTAGTATTTGGATTTAATGCCTACTGTTTTTGTAAGTGTTGTGTTGGAATATGACACAGAACCCAGGCAACTAAATTTCCATCTTTAAAAAAAAGGCAATTCTATCCACAATCAACAGAATACCATCTTGAGAATTATGCAGCAGAAGTGTGCAGAACAAATAACTCTTTTCCAGCCAGGTTGAATACTTCAGAGACTATCAGTTGTTTTTCAGATTCTAGCTGGTTTGATTTCCAGGAAAAGGAATTTTCCTAATTTCAAATCTAGCAAACAGTTTTAATTCTCAAGTGTGTTTGCACTATCCTGTGTTTGGCAGGGGCTGGTGAAAGTGTATAAAGAGAGTTATTAAGAGAGTTTTGTTACATTTTTGCTGGTAGAGTTGGACATCATTGATACCATATTGCTAATTTTCCACATGTGCTTATCTCTATAACTAATAATTGGAGAGTACACCATAATATCCAGGAATTGTAAAAGAATGAACAACAGGTACTAACCTGTTTTAAAATATTCATTTACAAAACTGTAGTTAGTATAAATTTTACATGTAGACAATTTTCTATGTATTTGTAGTAATCTAAGGATGTTTTGCCATTGCAAATCATGGGAATATTTTCAATCCTCACTTCAACATTAATAAAGTTAGTCAATTCTTATTAGATAAAAGGAGCAGATAGCTGCTTTAAGGAAAAAAATGTAGTCAACCCTGGCCTGGAGTTCACATAACCTTTCAAGCAATGATGTTTGAGTAGTATGGTGGGTGTGGAGGAAGAAGGTACATAAAAATGTGTGTGGCCAAGAAAAAAATAATTTGATTTCAATTTAGTTAAATTAATGATCGTGTTCTTTTATTTTTTCCTTCCATTGCATTAAAAATGACACATTTTCTAAACCCCAGAATTTTGAAATTTCAGCTGTATATCAGGTACTGAACTTCAATGTTAAAATGGTGCAACCTTTGGTTACATTGATTTCCTCTAGATATTTCTATCAGTAAGGTTATAATTGTAGCAGCTGAATTATATCCATCTGTGTTAAACCTTGGAGATGTGGAACAATGATCAGCTTCTGAATAGTTCATAACACACTTCTTTTCTCCGGTGCTTTAGTCCAAAGGAGATTGTTCCTCTGAAGTCCGTGAAGAAAGAGAAAGAACAGAGACCACGGCACTTGCTTACAGACCTCCCACTTCCTCCAGAGCTTCTTGGTGGAGACCCTTCACCACCGGAGTCTCCAGAACCAAAGGCAGCCACACCACCTCAACAATCATTAAGAAAGAGACCAAAGTAAGAACTAAATATACTTTTATTTGATGGCATTTATTCAAAGTATTTCTTTAGGATAACATTGAGGATTGGCAAAAACGAATAAATTGGGTGGTTAATAACCTAGCCAAATCACCTTTCATCTTGTGCCATGACATATGGCAAAGCTAATATAACTTCATTCGCATGACACTAGATTTAGTTTTGATTAGTACTGGTAAATAACACTTGTATTTCCAAGTGAAATACAGTCCAGTTTGAAATGGATAGAAATGGAAAATTAGGGAATCGTAAAATGCAGATTCAGTCCATAGTGCATGGAAGATAAAATTTGATTCTCAGCTTGATATCCATGTTGTCGGATAGCCAGTGTATCCGACAACATCTCCCTTAGAATCAGTCCAACTTCATGTCTATCTAGTTTTTGTTTTATAGTCTATAATTTAAAATAAAATAAGAGTTAAGCATATTGTAAAGCATCGCTTTCAAATATGATTTGTATTTCTATTAATGCATTAGGTTTCACATAAATCTTGGAAATATTCTTGAAAATAAAATGGCATATGGATTTAGCTAGAGCTTTGTTTCCATGTATATCTCCCCAGAAGAAAAAAAAACCAGAAAACAAAGATAAAGCAAGTGTCCTGTTTGGATGAAAAACTGGCTTATTTTTAGCATTATGGAAGCATTTTGAACTCTTGAGTTCAAAAACAATGTGAAAATGCTCAAAACAATACTTTTATTGCAGTTGGATTTTGTTTCCCTGCGTTTAAAGCTTAACGTAGTGCAAAAATCCAGCCTAGGAAAAAATCTCAACATTCAGGCTTTACGCACTGTTAACCATCCTATAGAAACCATTTTGTGCTGAGACAGTAACCCCTTCCTCCCCAGCCATTTTGTGGTAATACTCATGGATGTGCTGATCAGTATGCAGGTATCAGGAAAAGAGAAGTCAAAAGTTAAGTACTTGAGTACACATGTGTATTAATCTTACATGTTTATCTACCTTAAAGATAAAACTGTTTAATGAATATCGTTCTTATGTTGAGAGCAGAAAACTAGAATTACAGTTATTAATATTCTTTCAGTTATTCCTTTATAGAGAACAATTTTGAAATATATTTAATGTATATAATTTTTAAAGAATTTTGATTATGATAAAATCTAATATAAGCTAAACTTTAAGATAATAGAATAGAAAGAAGTAAAAGGTGCAAGAAAAAAGAGAAACAGAAAAGTAAGAATATAATAAAGAAAATAACTATATAAAGAAACAATTTCCAACTTTCATTACAAGTATAAACAAATTTAGTGACTCTTTACTATCTGTAAGGTGACATGTCTTTATCCCATATACCAGTGATGGCGAACCTCTTTTCCCTCGGGTGCCGAAAGTACGTGTGCGCACGCTTTCACGCACGTGCGAGTGCCCACACCCATAATTCAATTCCTGGGGAGGATGGAAACGGCCTGATTCCTGACTTCCGGTGGGCCTGGTAGGCCCATTTTTCGCCCTCCCCAGTCTCCAGAGGCTTCCCTGGAGCCCGGGGAGGGCGAAAATGCCCCCCGCCAGCCCTCCGGAAACCTAAAATGCCCTCCCAGAGCCGAAAATCAGCTGGCCAGCGCGCGCATGCGTGCTGGAGCTGAGCTAGGGCAACAGCTCGCATGCCAGCAGATATGGCTCCGCGTGCCACCTGTGGCACGCATGCCATAGGTTCGCCACCACTGCCATATACTATCTCTTAGCTGTAAACAAATCCATAAAACATCATCTTTTCTATTAGAAAGTCCATATATAGTTGCCAGAAGTAACAACGTATCTTGTTTTAACTGATCAAATAAAACAACTTTATATTCCTTCCTTTTTCTTCTAATAGTCTTATTCTTTAGTTCATCATACTGTAGAATTTGATTTCATTTCTTCTTTTGTCCCATCACCCTCTTTTGTAAATCCAGTAGGAAAAAAATATATTCAGATCACTTTCTTGTTTTGTCATTTGTATTTCTGTTTTAAATGTTATAACCCCCAGCCAGTTTCTAATATAGATCCAGTGAAACATCCTTTTCTAGGTCATTCTCTTGACCTGTCAGTTGTAAATCCATTTTTGATTCCATCTCTGTTTTGCCAGATAAAATTTATTCTTTTCTACATTTGTCATTTCTTCATAATAACTTTTGGACAGAGTCTATCCAGAGAACCAGACCTCATTATTGATATTGTTGATAGTGTGCTACTATTTTCAGATTCCATTCTTTAAAAGTCTCCTTTAATATTTTTATTACTATAAGGCTTTGCATCATTTTACAGACTTGTAATTCTTTCCTTTACCTAAAAACTTTAGCCATCTTTTAAAAGTGTTTCAACAAAAGTGTTATTAGAAATCTTGAAATACTTCTGTGATATTATAATTGCTTATGTTTCTCTTCCTCCAGAGATGCTAGCTGATGAAATGATTATTAGATTTCATTAATAAACATTCTGAAAAATTTAAAAAATTATCTAACAAAAAATATATCAGTGATAATTCATTTATGGAATTACATATATTGCAGTAATTTTAAAAATAGGGAGGAAAAAGAAAAAATGTAGGAAAACAAAAAATAAGATCTATATCGTAATATAAAATTAATTCAATTCTTACATTTATTATTAAATCCATAGGAACCTAGCTTGTCATTTCAATAATTGATAAAGATCACAAATATGACTTCCACTCCTTAACATCATGAATATAAATGTCTTTACTTCTACATGAAATAAGTCCATATGTATAGGTGATACCGTATTTTTCGGAGTATAAGACGCACCGGAGTATAAGACGCACCTTAGTTTTTGGGGAGGAAAATAGGGGAAAACAATTTGCCTACCAGGTATTCATCTGGCTAGCATCCTTAGTCTGGTCAGCTTCAGCACATTATTTTATCTCCTGGTTAGGGCTTAAAAAAAACCTTCTTCTGAGAGAGTAACAATGAAAGAGCCTGCAAGCCAGTAAGAGCTGGGAAGATAGTTAGCACCTGGTTAGGGCTAAAAAAAAAAACTTATTCGGAGCAGCTGCAGCACATTATTTTATCTCCTGGTTAGGACTTAAAAAAAACCTTCTTCTGAGAGAGTAACAATGAAAGAGCCTGCAAGCCGGTAAGAGCTGGGAAGATCGTTAGCACCTGGTTAGGGCTAGAAAACAACTTCTTTGGAGTAAGTAGAGCAATGAAAAAAAAACCTGCAAAGACTTAGGGCTGGAAAAACATTCTTTGGAGAGAGTAACAATGAAAAAGCCTGCAAGGTAAGAGCTGGGAAGATCTGTTAGCACCTAGTTAGGGCTGGAAAAAAAAAGCTACATTCGAAGTATAAGACGCACCTGAATTTTCAGCCACTTTTAGGGAGGAAAAAGGTGCGTCTTGTACTCCGAAAAATACGGTAATTATCCATATATCTGCCACCGTGGCTCATTGGTTAGAGTGCAGTACTGCAGGCTACTTCTGCTGACTGACTGCAATTTAGCAGTTTAAATCTCACCAGGCTCAAAGTTGACTCAGCCTTCCATCCTTCCAAGCAGGGTAAAATGTGGACCCAAATTGTTGGGGGCAATAAGCTGACTCTAAACTGCTTAGAGAGGGCTGGAAAGCATTGTAAAGCAGTATATAAATCTAAGTGCTAAGTGCTATTGCTATCTATATAATTATCCGTAATAGAGTCTTGCACTTAATTAAGCCAGAATTCTTCATAAAATATCAAACTCCATAATTAGAATAATCTCATCATCACATATCTTTAACATGCATATTTTCTTAGGACTATGAAACATAAAATGTCTTCAAATTTTTTACAACATAGGGTGAGAAATCTGAAATTGATGACAACTTGGCAGTGCCATTTCTCAAATATTATACTGAACCGTGATGTTATGTTTTTTATTTTGGTTTAGCAAATTATGTGAACCATTGTGGTTTGTAAACTATGGTTAGTATTTAATCATGAATAAATCTAGCTAATTGTGGTTTATTTAATAAATCATTAAATAAGCCATTATTCCAGTCTGAACCTGGAATATACAGTTTCATACTTAATTTCATTTAGTACTATAATCTGTCTGCCTGGAAAACTAAGTATAATCTTCTTTCGAGTTTTTAAGAAAAAGAGTATATTTATAATAAATATGTTAGGTATCACAGCATTCCTGATATACACTATATATGTGTGTGTGTGTGTGTGTGTGTGTGTGTGTGTGTGTGTGTGTGTGTGTGTGTGTGTAAAACATTTATGAAAGAGTTTTGACTTAGAATTACACATTTTAACAATTCTTCTGTTTGCTTCCCCCCCCCCCGCCCAAATCTCTTCCAGAATCTGTTGCCCTCGTTATGGTGAGAGGAGACAGACAGAAAGTGATTGGGGAAAGCGCTGTGTGGACAAATTTGATATTATTGGTATTATTGGTGAGGGAACATATGGGCAAGTGTACAAAGCCAAGGACAAGGATACAGGTGGGTATAAAAACATGGATTATTTTTAATTTTCTTTTTCTGAGCATATATATGTATGTGTGTATATGTATGTATGTGTGTGTGTGTATATACTTACACACTACATACATATACATACATACATATGATGTGACTCAGGTCGCCTAGGGGGAGACGGACTACGATAGAGTCCTTCATTGCTCTGTTGAATTCCACAACAAACAGCCCTACAATGGCCAGTAAGGCTCCACCCCATACTTCCATGAAGGCAGCCACCCAGTCCAACAAACAAAAGCCAGTAAGCAACAAAACCAATTTGGAAAGGCAGAGAGGAAGTCCAAAAACTAGGTGCAAGCTCACAGGGCAAGAGCAAGGTCCACAAAGCAAGGCAGGTCCACAGGGCAAAAGGCCTAAGGCAAGACACAAGCTGAAACGAGTCAAGGCTGAGTCCCCCCCCCCCCCCCCAAAGTTGGAGGTGTGTAAGCCAAAGCAAACAATTGTTCCTGACAAAGACAATATCCCCTGGCTTCTCTTTAAGTCAACCCATGCCAGGTGTTCCTTGTGAGAAGGGGTGGGGTAACCTTCTCCCAAGCAGCCTCCGATCTCCTTTGAGCTTGCCTCCGCTCTGCTCTCTTTGTCCTAAGATCTAGTGGGGGAGGCAGCTGTTCCTCATCAGAGGGGATCTGACTCTCAACACCACTCTCTATAACCAATCCTCCCCCATTCCTGTGAGGGCAGGCAGATCTCCGTCCGGTTGGCCACCTCCCCCAATGCCTGAGGGGCCTGGGACAGCATTGTCCTCAGTCCCTGGCCTCTCCAGACATTGCAAGGAACGTCATCATGCCATCTCTGTCAGTCCTGGTTCCATCTCCCTCACCTCCTCCAATAACAACACACACACATACAGACACCACACACACACACACATATATGAGAGGAGACAGAGTTATAGTCATTTATTGATATATTATTATTATAAGTTTTTTTTATTTTTTTTATTATAAAAGTGTGACTTATTTTTATAGAGAACAAATGATCTATCTATACAGTTAGTTCTTGACTTACAACCAAAATGTGTCATGTGATCATCATTTGTAACCTTCCCTATTGGCTTCTGACACACAGAATTAATGTGGGAAGCCAGATCCGCTTAACAACTGCAGTGATATACCCAGCAACTGCGGTAAAAGGGCCATAAAATGGGGCGCAGCTCACTTAATAACTCTCTTTCTTAGCAATAGAAATTTTGAACTTAATTGTGGTTGTAAGTAGAGGTTTACCTGTAACAGTTTGTAAGAATAAACTGAAGAAGATAAACTGGTCCTCTTAGTCTCAATGGCAAGTAATTCAAAATATCTGTTATGGGATTAATTCCAAGTATGGAAATGAAGAAAAGTTCTGAAATATACTTCTAATATCCCCAATGTTGTTCTGATAAAAAGTTTTCCTTGACCTACAATCGCAGTTCAGATTGGAATTTTGGTCAAAAGTTGTTGCAATTGTAAGTCAAGGCACCACATGACTAGATTTTAACTTTTTATGATACAATAATAATAATTAAATAATAAATAATAAATTACCAAATAAATTTTATAAGTAAATAAATTTTATAAATAAATAATGCAAGTCATCATGTTGTTAAATCACATGGTCTTTAAGCAAATCCATTCTTCTGAATGGGCATTTTTTGCTGGGAACTGACAAAAATGTCACAAATTGTGGTCATGTGATCACAGGATTGGTCATAAATGCAAGCAATTGCCAAGTGCTTGAAATATGATCACGTGACCACAGGGTGTGTGTGGGTGTGGCTTTCATAGTTTTGAGGAGAGGTTGTAATTTTTTTCCCAAGTCTGTTGTAACAGTCATAAACGGTTGGTCCTGAGTCGCAGACCAGTTGTGTTGACACTGTCTACTCAGATAAGTGACAAACAGGAACATGCTTAAGGAGAATCCTATTTTTCATTTCTCTTGTTTTGTTTGACCATTATTACTTTTATAATTTGCTGTGTCCTGTATTTCGCAGGTGAATTGGTAGCTTTGAAAAAAGTGAGGCTGGACAATGAAAAGGAAGGCTTCCCTATTACAGCTATCCGTGAAATCAAGATTCTCAGACAGTTGATTCATCGGAGTGTTGTCAACATGAAGGAAATTGTTACAGACAAACAAGATGCACTGGATTTCAAGAAGGACAAAGGTACTCATTGTCAAAGAAGATTGTTTGGAAATAGATTGTGAGATTATGATCTGCATTTCAAATTAGCTGGCTTATTTAGCAGTAATAACCATGCTTTGTACATAAAGAGAAAAGTATTGTGCGGAGGTATATTTTAATTTTGTCTAGAATGTCAGAACGTCAGTGGCTTACTTTATAACAAACATCTGGGTAAGAAGCTTCCTATTCATCTGGAGGATCTTTTGTGAAATTTTGATCGGAGCTCTATGCTGTGTAAGATAATCAGGTTCTTTAATAATAGATAAGCAGGAATATTGCTATTCTTTGGATTTAAATTTCTTTACAATTTAGATACCCTGTTTCCCCCAAAATAAGACATCCCCTGATAATAAGGCCAATTGGGCTTTTGAGTGCATGGCAATAAGGCCAAGCGCTTATTTCAGGGTTCAGAAAAATATAAGACAGGGTCTTATTTTTGGGGAAAACGGTATGCAGACACAATTGTCTTGGTAATGAATACTAAGTGAGATGGAACATTAAACGATCTAGAATCCTTTTTTCTGAGTGCACAATTTATGGCATTTACATTTTCCTACTTATGGCATAATCTACTTTAGAATATTCTAAATATGTGCTAAATGTTTGATGTGATAAATCTTCATATTTTAATTCTTAAATAAAAATAGTGGTGTTTGTATTTTTAATCTTCTGGTAGGTGCCTTTTATCTTGTATTTGAATATATGGACCATGACCTCATGGGATTGCTAGAATCTGGGTTGGTGCATTTCTCAGAGGACCATATCAAATCATTCATGAAACAGTTGATGGAGGGACTGGACTATTGTCACAAAAAAAACTTTCTTCATCGAGATATCAAATGTTCCAACATCTTATTAAATAACAGGTAATGATGTAAATTTATTTTATATTACATGAATTATATGACTTTGTATGGGAATTGAAAAATTGTTTTCTCAATGTTCTATCCAGTATATTTAAAAAATGTCCGTTGTATTCTTATCTTTCTTGAGATATGAGGAAGATGCTTTGTTCTGTATTTTGCCTGCTCTGGTAATAATTTGAAAGCAAAAATTTAATGTACCAGTATCATGAAACACATTTCTAATGAAGATCTATGTGACTGCCATCATTACATCAAGTAAAACGTCTTATATATACCGCTGTTTGTTCATTTGAGTCACATATATTTTGCCATACATAGCAGTAGCTGGCTGCCATTTCTGTTAAACAATCATGCCACCTAGAGTCATTTTTGGTGAGATAGCCTAGATTAAAAAATACAAAAACTGCTAGTTTCCTATCAGAATGCTTTATGCATGAACCTTTCTTATTGTGGTGACACCAGATTCAATCTAGTTCATCTATATCAGTGGTTCCCAACCTGGGGGTCGGGACCCCTTTGGGGGTCGAACGACCATTTCCCAGGGGTCGCCCCGGCATCCTCAGCTCCCCCCCCCCACTGCCACAAGCCTGGCCATATCGACTCAACTCACCCGAGCCCTCCGATTGGTTGGGAGAGGTGCCATTCGGTGAGAGGCGTTTGTGATGCCTGGCGGCCGAGCTTTGGCGGCATCAGCTAAGGGGCCAGCTTTGCTTTGAATTCTGGGAGTTGAGGTCCAGGCACCTTAAAAGTTGCTGAGATTGAGAAATATTGCTGTACGCTTGTTGGTTATCAAGTCTAAATACAGAAGTAGATTTGTTGTGGAAGATGATATTCCTTGTGCTCTTGCAAAGACTGGCCCGAGAATTTCTGATCTGGCATAATTACATATTGTTTTTGTGATTAATCGCTATGCTTTAATTATGTTCAATTTGTAACAATGAAAATACATCCTGCATATTAGATATTTACATTACGATTCATAACAGTAGCAAAATTACAGTTATGAAGTAGCAATGAAAATAATTTTATGGTTGGGGGTCACCACAACATGAGGAACTATATTAAGGGGTCGCGGCATTAGAAAGGTTGGGAACCACTGATCTATATGATTTCATATATAAATTTTCACAGCAAAGGGGGGTTTGTCATGAATATTTGTCTTATATAATGCAGTATATTTTAATCTGATCTCACTCAGAGAACTCTTTAAAACATACTGGATTCCCATTGGACTCATGTTCTCATTATGGAAATAATTCAGAGTGAGAAAAGGCCAAGGGCAGCTGACCTCAGCAGAGCTATTGGATCTAGTCTTAATATTTTAAAAATTCTGAGGCTATTTATTGATTACCTTCCTTCACAATTTGTAACTCTCCCCCGCTGCATATTTAGCCCTCTATTACACAGGGGGGGGGGGGGAGGTCAAGGAACTGATGAATGACTTGAAAATGTATTTCCATGCATTCTTGCTGTCCCCAAACTTCTAAAAGGATAGATTCTGTAGTTGAAAAATAGAGTTATATTTATAAATTTGTAGGATAATTTTGTGGGCAATCTCTTCTGTAGGAGATTTCTATGAAAGTGTGACTTACGCTGCAAATTCAGTAATTCTTGTTCATGCAATGTTGTTCTTTTGTGTAAAATTTTGTTACTAAAGGTTCACAATTATTTTTTGCAGTGGGCAGATCAAGCTGGCAGACTTCGGTCTTGCCCGACTTTACAGTTCAGAAGAAAGGTAAGATGTTTTAGAGGAGCATAGGCATGACTTTAGATATTTTACACATAATATACCTGGATGGATTGCTGTACAAACCCTATTGAATTCAATTGCAAACAAACATATAGGAGTTATCTTTGTTGTCTCTTCTTTTTGAGTCAGTGGTGTTAATGAGGGAGTTGATTGCATGGTTGTTGCCTGTTTATTGGCTGATAATCATCTTGGTTATGCCTTGGACTTATAATTAAATTTATAGTTAATTTATAATCCACCTTAGTCTTAAACTTATTGAAACCATTAGCAAATTATTTTGAGCTTTAGATCCCTGACAATAAAAGCAATGATTTTCCTAATTCTGTTTATAATGTAACAGAGAGAAAGCATTGATCTATCCTTTTTTTATCAATGAAGGTATCCTCCCTGAACACCTGATGCATGATGATTTTCTGAGACAGTTCAGAGACAGTTTATTTATTGTCTCTGCAACTGCATTTATGAATGCTTGAGGCTTGGACTTGAGGATGACTTTAAATGAAATTTGTAGTGGCTTAAAAAATCAATAGTCATTCTGTTGATTGTACCATCTAATATATTTCTGTTTACATTGATTCTTACAGAATTATTGAACCTAAATGTTTTTTATAATTGTTTTCTCACTTAGCCGTCCATATACCAATAAAGTCATTACATTATGGTATCGACCACCAGAGTTGCTGCTAGGCGAGGAGCGTTACACACCAGCTATAGATGTCTGGAGCTGTGGGTAAGCCAGTGACTCTTCCATGCTTTGGTTTCTGATGTTAACTTGTGGCTACAATCTGCAGTGGTTCATACCTCAAGCTTTAAGCATAGTGTGGCTGAAATTCCATTTAGTTTTGATCGGCCTTAAATAACTATGATGAATCTAATTTTTTGCTGTTTCTTTGGACAGTAGCCACAAGCACATGCAAAAGCTCACTTCTCAAAAAAAACCTTTAGGTTTTTGAATTTAAGATATTCTATTGTTCTTTTTTTATAAATGTGAATTAAAATATTATTATTGTTCATGGCAATAATTCTCTTCAGAAAATATGAAGATCTATCTCTTCCACAAGGCAATGGGAAATGCTGCTTGGTAAATGCAGATAGGTCCTTTGCATGCACCTTTCATTGGCAATTTGCTAGATATCCAGTAAGATCCCTAGGCAGCCAAGAGAAGCTTGCCATCCCTCCCTCCCCCCCCAAATACTCCAATTTATGCTATTGGTGTTTTAGCTTGTTCTGTTTTCTTCCTAGTTGCATCCTTGGGGAACTGTTTACAAAGAAACCTATTTTTCAAGCTAATCTTGAGTTGTCCCAGCTTGAATTAATCAGGTAAAGCGTTCTATGAATGATAGAAAGGAGATCGGGCACAGAAAGTAGTTTGTGTATTCTGTCTTGCCTGTGCCAGCAGTTGTCATATTTTCTAGAATTGCAAGCAATTATATTAGGTCCAGATCAGATATATGAACAATATGTACCTGCTGGTTGCTCATGTTAGAAATGTACATAGATGCCAGAAAAATGATTTTCTTGAGTTTTTGAACGTATATAACTGTATCTTATATTATGAGTCTCTATCTCCAGCCTGGTAATCCACTCTTCAGGAAACAGGAACCCAGAATTCTGTATATGCAGCTTATTTCTATCTATAATTTTAAATCGCGATTCTAATGGTGCTGTTAGATGACTAGAAACTAGCATTTAGGCTCCCTTTAAATACCATACAAAGTTGGGAAAGAGGCCAGGGCAGAAAAGAATAGTTATGTGGCTTATTTAGCTGGTCAAGATCTGCTATTCCTTGGGAAAAAAGTGTTTACAGTTTCCTCAGCTGCAAAGTCTTCTCTAGAGCATCATTCTCTGCTCAAGTAACTTAATCCTTGTTAGGAATCTTTCTAAAATCTGAAATCCATTGCCTGGGCCCAGAGTCGCCTTATTGGTGAGATGGACAACATTTGAGTTAAATAAATACGTACATTTTTATTATTCATCTGCAAGTGTTTTCTTCAGCTAATCTTAATCATGGCTCGCCCCACCCTTGCCGGCAGAGGGGGGCATACTGTAGATCTCGTCAGCCAAGGAATTTCAGCTGACGGGATCCAGGAGAAGAACCACCATTGCAGTGGCTCCTGCCCTCTGGATGTTTCAAAAGAGCCTGGCCCTGCCAGATGGTTTGGGAACCCAATGGGGGAGCTCCATACTGGAGGTGGTTCAGTAGTTAAAACTCAATGCCACCTCCCTATCCCCATGTGTTCGGCTCCCTTCCTTGCCATATTGTCTCATTGATTTTATCTGTGAAATCTTTTTATTTGCTGTGTTTTTATAATGGATGGTTTTAATGTTTTTTCAATGTTTTATATGTTGTAAGCCACTCAGAATTGTTGGATATGAGATGGGTGGCAAATAAATGTAATCAATCAATCATCTTTGTGCTTGTCAGAATGTTCAATTTGCTATTGTATATGAATGGGGACTCATTTCTGTGATGCTTTAAATACCACACACACACACAAAAGGCTCTTCTTCATATCTGTTCTGCATTTAGAGATGACTAATGGAAATTTCACTCTTACTGCCCAAATTATATTTCATTTTATTTTCCCTGATTTGTTCTTTTTACTTCAGTTTTAAAGTCCATGCCAATAGCTATTTATGAATCCTTTGAGATATTTAAAATAAAATTTGAGTTTAACTAGACAGAATTGAAAATCACTTATATATACTCTTTCTGAATTTCTTCTTTAATAATTAGAATGGAGAGGGAGGGAGGGGGAGAGAGAGAAATGGAGGTGTGTGTGTGTGTGTGTGTGTGTGTGTGAGTGAGTGAGAGAGAGAGAGAGAGAGAGAGAGAGAGAGAGAGAGAGAGAGAGAGAGAGAGAAATGGGGGGAGGGAGAGAAAGGGGGGGGGAGAGAAATGGAGGTGGAGAGACCCAGACCCAAAATCAGCCAGCTGGCTTTAATGCCTAAGAGAGGCATAGATCTTGCAGTATCCTAGTTTCTAGGCCAGCACATTAACCACTATGTCAAAGGATAGCGGTTTCTATACTGCACCATATCAACCAATGGAGGAAAGGTGATGCACGAATGTTGATACTGTATTGTTTGGAGTTACAGTTGGATGGATAATTGGAAAATAATCACAGAACTGAGTGACTTCAAGTATTATGTTTATCGAGAGATTCAAAACTGTTGACATTTCCTTGCAGCCGTCTTTGTGGGAGCCCGTGTCCAGCTGCATGGCCAGATGTCATCAAACTTCCGTACTTCAACACCATGAAACCTAAGAAGCAATATCGTAGGCGCCTGCGGGAGGAGTTTTCTTTGTAAGTTGGTGTACTGTTCTTTGGGTGAGAGCATAGCATTGTATGCAGTATGTCCTCATGTTTACTATAGCACTATAAAGCACAATATCTAGTTTTTTTTATTTCCATATGCTGTCTCTGTGAATATGAGATAATGTAGAGGTGCAGAGGCTTTCCACTTGTCTACCTAAAAAAGCTTGCTCGGGTTCCTCCCTTTCAGAAAACAGGTTAAGATAGACTTTTGGGAAGTAACTTTAAAAAAAACACACAATTATCCTGATTTTATAATAAATTTAATTTTAATTTAATTTTTATGAATAACTCAAAGTGGCAAACATACCTAATATTCCTCCTCCTTTTTTATTCCACCTCAACAACCTTGTGAAGTGGGTTGGGCTAATAAAGAGTTACTAGCCTAAAGTCACTCAGCCAGCTTTCATGCCTAAGGCTGGACTAAAACTCAGTCTCCCGGTTTCTAGACCAATTTTTGGGGATGGAAAAGAGAGAAGGGTGAATTTGTGAGCTATGTCTCATGTATGCTTATTGCAGTTGTAGATAATTTTATTTGGTCCAATGTGTATTGTTAATTGTATTGGACTATAGAACTTCCAGGGTCTGTAAAACATTAATGGACCTAAAGCCACAGACTTTTGGTGGATTCTAGATGAGAATTAGGAGGGGACATGGGGACATTTACCTGTTTCAGCTCTTAACTGCATTCAGTAGTGTCCAATAAGTGTCTTGGATAAAGGGGGAGTAGTGATTACTTACTGCCAGCATAAGGGAAAACATATGAATTGTTTTTCTTTTCTTTTTTTCATACCATACTTGAGAACACTTTGCACTCAAAGCATCCATTCTTAGGCAATTCATGGTTGGGAAAATAGATGAACTTAAAATATGCTACAAGGGCTCATTTCAGGGATTGGGACTCCTAGTACTTGGTTATTAGTACTGGTTCTTTTTAATAGAAATAATTGGTACTGATATTACTGTTCATCTCAATTGTGTCTTGAGTTGAATGGAGAAGGCATATGGATATGATTAAATGTAAATTTTGCTGCCAAATTCCCAAATCATATTCTCTTTTCTGAGCACATAGATTATACATTCATTTGAATTGCTATGTATGCCACAGCCATGTACATCTGATGGAAATGAATAGAGGCATAATCATCTGGTTAGTCAGCAAAGAGCGTTAGATCCATGTCCTGAGTAGTAGGCTTTAAGCAGGAAAGAAATGAGCAAATCCATACACGTAGCCTCAATTTTCAGTGATTTAATCCCAACACTGCTGATAGCAGTTTAAGATTATCCCATCCTTTCTTCTAGAGCTGGTATATTGGATTGATTTTTAAACGAACATATGGAGATGACTACCCTGTTTCCCCCAAAATAAGACAGCCCCTGATAATAAGCCCAATCGGGCTTTTGAGTGCATGGCAATAAGGCCAAGCGCTTATTTCAGGGTTCAAAAAAATATAAGACAGGGTCTTATTTTCAGGGAAACATGGTAATATGAAATCAAATTTGTCCATGTAATCCAGAAACATCTGCTTTGACTAGTAACAGTTCTTCAGGCAAATAATTTACAATTGATAATCATAAACACATGGGTTTGAAGCACAAATTACCAGAATCATGTACTTGCAAGTATCAAATTGCAGTACAGATAGTCCTTGATTTACAACAATTGATTTAATGACCATTCAAAGTTACAACAGCATTGAAAAAAGTGACTTATTACCAATTTTCATATTTACAACCATTGCAGCATCCCTATGGTCACATGATCAAAATTCAGACGCTTGGCAACTGACCCATATTTATGATGTTTGCAATGTTCCGGGGTCATGTGATCACCTTTTGCGACCTCCTGACAAGCAAAATCAATGGGGAAGCCAGATTCACTTAAAAACTATGTTACTAACTTTTAACAACTGCAGTGATTCACTTAACAACTGTGGCAAGAAAGATCGTAAAATGGGATAAAACTCACTTAACAACTGTCTCACTTAGCAACAAATTTTTGGGCTCAATTGTCATAAATCAAGGACTATCTGTATGAAAGACAGATATGTATCCATGTTCAATGAACAAGTTATTTTCCATAGGCTTGACACCAGATGGCTCATTCTGACCCACCTTTCACGGAGTGCTGCCCTCTAAAAATACAGTTCGGCAAGTGTCGGTTGAATTTCCTGGCAAAAGCATAATGCAAACAAGGACTATGTTGGTGTTCCACAGGTTTCCTGAAGTACATTTCAGAAACTGATATTGAAGTATTATTCGTAGTTGGAGAGGGCCTTGGAGGCACAAAATACATAGTTGTAAACTATAGATTGGCTTGTCTGATAAAAATTTAAGAAAACAGGTTGTCTTAAATATTTGAAAATTATATCAAGTAGTATGACTTCTGAAATTTTATAATGTCATATTTTAACAATTTAAAATTTTCAATCTTAAATTAATTTAAATATTTTAATGTTGATTTTATATGCTGTTTGTATATTAATTACATAGTACACCACCCAGGTCCACTCCCTGACAAAGATGGGTGGTTAAGAAATAGGAAATATAAATAAATATACAACAGTGCTGATTATTGTGGCAACTCTGGGCTCTCCTCCCCATATTTTTTCTCATCTTCTAGCATTCCTTCTGCTGCCCTCGACTTGCTAGACCATATGCTAACACTGGACCCCAATAAACGATGTACAGCAGAGCAAACCTTGCAGAGTGATTTCCTAAAGGATGTTGATATCAGCAAGATGGATCCTCCAGAGTAAGTATCTTGCTAAAGGAAAAAGAATCTCTCCCTTGGTTTACAAGCTAGTTCAAATTTGGAGGATACTTTAGAGTTATCTACTTTGTACTTCAGTCCCAATGTCTGCTTTTTCTTTGCACATGCAAAGATGCTGCTGGCCATTCCCTTTATTCCTGTGATATGTCTGCACATAGCCATCTCCCACATTTTTTGGGGGTCAAGGTCCCTGTGGAATCTGTTGGAGCTACAGGTAGATGAGGCAAGGAGAAAATTGTTTAATCAAAGAAAAAAATAGGCATGTCTAGATTCAAGCCACATTTTTTTCTACAACTTCAAATTTTTATTAACTGAAATGGCCCTTGAGCTTTAAAAAAGGAGTGGTGCAATTCTTGTGGCTTCTATATAGCTTTAAAGCCTTTTGTGAAGTCTAAGACAAGGTTTATTCCTCCTTTCATTCACTCACTCCAAATAATCTCCCTTTTGACTTATATAAGAATTGCTAACACACGAGAAAGATTTTTGTGCTGGACTATTGGGGTAAACATCATCTAAAATGAGAGAAATACCAATAATCTAATATTAGAATTTTTCTTTTGATTATTTGCACTTGCCATTATTGTCTCTAATTGTTTGTATATTGTCTTTCTAGCCTCCCTCGTTGGCAGGATTGTCATGAACTCTGGAGTAAGAAACGCCGGCGGCAACGGCAAAGTGGGATTGCGGTGGAGGAGCCTCCCTTGGCAAAGGTTTCCCGGAAGGACACAGCCGCTGTCATAAGCACTGAAGCTATTAAGAATCATAGCAGCCCAGTACCCCCCCAGCCTGCTCAGATCAAAACACAACCTGGTGCTGGAGACCCATTTGGTTAGTGTGTAACCTAGGAAAACCCTTCAAGGTTTAATTAATTGGCAGGATTTTTTTTTGCTTTCTTAAATATTTGGAAATTCAAATCATAAGTAATAATTTTGAAAAGGGTTATGCATCATAGCATGAGAAAAAGGTAATCTTATTGCAAATATTAAATTTTATATATATTTATATCGCGTCTTCAATTAATTTGTTCTCAAGGAAATCAGTTATAATAAACCTAGCATAAAAACTGGTTTAATAATCTTTTATTATATCTTTAAGTTATATATACTATTATACATACTATTTTTAATATGTTTAATTAAAGCAGGAGGTTATGATTAAAATATTGAATTTGGGTAGGAGGGAAATTGAATTGGTCCTTGCAAATCTATTTGGGAGCGAATTTTATAAAGTGGACAATTTCCAAACTGCCTTTAGATGTACTTAGAATAGTGATATGTACCGTATTTTTCGGAGTATAAGACGCACCTTAGTTTTGGGGGAGGAAAATAGGGGGAAAAATCTACCTACCAGGTATTCATCTGGCTAGCATCCTTAGTCTGTTCAGCTTCAGCACATTATTTTATCCCCTGGTTAGGGCTGAAAAAATCTTTTTCAGAGGGAGTAGGAATGAAAAGAAGCCTGCAAAGACTTAGGGCTGGTAAAAAATTACTTCAAGGGAGTAGGAATAAAAAAATGTTGCAAGCCAGTAAGATCATTAGCACCTCGTTAGGGCTGAAAAGACCTTTTTCAGAGGGAGTAGGAATGAAATCAAGCTTGGAAAGACGGAGTAGGAAGCCGGGAAGATGGTTAGCACCTCCTTAGGGCTAGGAAAAAAAGCTTCGAAAAAGTTACATTCGGAGTATAAGATGCACCCAAATTTTCAGCCTCTTTTAGGGAGGAAAAAGATGCGTCTTATACTCCGAAAAATATGGTACTTTTTAAAAAACACATATGCATATTAGTAATATAGTCTTTATAGCCAATTTTGATTAGACATTTATTAGCTTTATTCCACCTTAATTGAAGTTTCTGGGTAGTTTTTGGAAATTTATACAATAATAATCATTTATTAAACTTGTAGGCCACCTACCGGTAGTTGTCAACAACCTTGGGTAGCTCACTACAATAAAATTACAATAAAATTAATTTAAAAAAAGATAATGCTAAAAGATGGCAAGCACATTGAAGCAAGGGGTCTTACTCTCTATTGCCAAAGGCCTGGGTAAAGATCCAGTAAATGTGCTGGATTTCAGTTTAGCAGTCTTTTGATGGAAATCTCTTTACCATTTTAACATGTGATAAATTCCCATTCCCATATGTATATAATAAACAATATACATATAATGCATCATGTACTAACTTCAATCAATAGTATGTGTTTTCAGACAGGGTTTACTTGTGCCTGTTCAGAAACTAGGTCTCTCCTGTAATATTTTTTCATTAAACATTTCTAATGTTTTTTGGGAGTGCGGTGGCTCTGTGGTTAAAAACGCTGAGCTTGTCAGCTGCAAAGCATGCAAATAAAAGTAGATAAATAGGTACCACTATTGATACCAATTTATAGTGGGAAGGTAACAGCGTTACCTGCCCCTTGGTGTATAGTGACACTGGCCACATGACCACAGAAATGACTTTGAACAATGCTGGCTCCTCTCTGCCAAGAAACAGAGGTGAGCACTGCCCCCTAGAATCAGACACAACTGGATATGGGAAACTTTTACCTTTACCTTATTAGACATTTCAGATAAATATATAAACAAGGGAAAAAACAAAAGGGACAAAAAAGTAAGCAAGGGATTTACAAATGATTTAGGGATGATAATTTTCCAGAATATGTCTATGGAGATTCTCAGTCATCCAGGTCATGGTTGTCCCAAAGGTGCTTTTTTCAAGAGGCAACTGGACTTTCTGGTTTTTCTTTGAAGATGTTTCGCTTCTCATCCAAGAAGTTTCTTCAGCTCTGGCTGGAGGGTGGGGAATGGAAGGATTTATATTCCTTGCAGACAGCTGGTCATTTGCATCCTTTTAGCAGGTCATTAAGGTCATCTGGAATGTTTATCTGTGTCATCAGGGTCAAAGTGGTTGAAATGGATGTGGAGCCTTCTTGGAACTGTTGAAAGGACTGTGTGTTGTAGATTGGAGCTAGATGATGTCATATCCCTCCCCTTCTGTTGAGAGAGGGCTGTTCAATTTTGACATAAATGGCCTCTTTAACCCCTCTTTCAAACCAGAGATCTTTTCTGTCCAAAATATGGACTTTGTTGTCTTCAAAAGAGTGGCCTGTGTCTTTTAAATGAGGGTGGACTGCTGAATCTAACTCCAGGTGACCTTAACTACCCGCTTAAAAGTATGCAAATGACCAGCTGTCTGCAAGAGTATAAATCCTTCCATTCCCCACCATCCAGTCAGAACTGAAGAAGCTTCTTGGATGAGAAGCGAAATGTCTTCAAAGAAAACCCAGAAAGTCCAGTTGCGTCTTGAAAAAAAGCACCTTTGGGATTTCCAGAATATAATTAACTGATCGTGAATAATAGAATACATTATATCATTTTAAAAGCTTGAATATCACTCTTAAGTTCTAAGCAAAGCATACATATCTAGAAACATAATGCGATATAAATCATAAAATGAAATTTGTAAATCTCAATAAATTCAGTCCATATTATTAGAAGTCTACTCTGCTTTAGAAGTCCTATGAAATTAAAATATAGATTTTGCAGTCCTACTGACCATTGGTTGTATTTTATTAATAAAATTATGCAGAGAGATATTTAAATTTTGCATGTAATAGAATCTATATATTGAATTATAACTGAAGAATTGTGTCCAGTTTGAATTAAATTCTGTGTCAGATTTACTTTTCAGATACACAATTATTTTAGTCATTGAGGCACACTCCTACAGTTAATTAAACATTCAAGGACTGTTGAAGCATCCAGTCCTAGTGTCTCCTTCCGTTCCTTACTTGGTGTATCACTGACTTCAAAGACTTACTTAGCATATCTGCTCATCCAAGGACCTGGTTACAAATCACACCAAAAACAGTCCTGGAGACTGGAAAAAACAGATTATAAATCACTAAAATGCTGCTTTTTGCTCTAAGTTTAGAATATCTTTCCAAAGACTATTGCATTAATAGTTTATGAAGAATTCCAGTAAAATTAACCGGTTCATTTTTCTGTCTTTCCTGACATCTATCATCCACCACACTAAAATGAGCTAAATTCTGGAAGCTGAAGACAGATGGGGCAAATGCACCGAGGGAGCTGAGGCTGCAATTCCAACAGGCAGTAGTGCAAATTAGCAGGTGTATAAGACTGGACCAAACGGGAATTTCCTTAATAATGTAGTCATATACAATAAAGGTGAAACGTGTGCCTTCCAGTTCTACAGTCTAGACTGATCCCCCAAATTAGTGAATGTCAGTTTTCCTGAACTTCAGTTTTTATAATCTCCAGCTAGTAACATCAAGGCTAAGTTCCAGATGAGTAGAGGATACCAGACTGAGAGATGTTTCCATAGATTCAGCTCCGCAAGTAAGCATACAATCCATCCTGGTATGTCAGGTGAGAAGCTGGGCTTATATGATAGTTCTCCCTCAAGCATTTTGAATGCATCTCCTACAAGTATTTTGAATTCCTCTGGTTGACATTTCTATTTGCCCCTGTGTATGCACCCTATGTCCTTAGATTGCTGTGTCATTTAGTATTCTTACATTAATTTTAAAAATTATTTCTTGAAGGAAAAGATGAGATTAACACTAAATGTGTGTGTAAACAAGAGGTAGAGTTACATGTAGACAATTTCCTGCTCTACTTTTTCTAAGGTCTTTTTGCTTCTTTTTCTGTTCCCTGGTGCCTTGCCTCATGTTTTCAGCAGGTCTTGGTGACATCACACAGCAGCTGAATCAGAGTGAGCTGGCTGTCTTACTGAACTTGTTGCAGAGCCAGACAGACCTAAGTGTTCCACAGATGGCCCAACTACTCAACATTCATTCAAACCCTGAGATGCAGCAACAGCTAGAGGCCCTTAACCAGTCTATCAATGCACTCAATGAAGTCACCACCACTCAGCAAGTACAGGATTCCCAGAACGTGCCTGAAGAAGAAACAGCTGTTGAGGAACCACCCCCATCAGCACGTACCTCTGAGGAACAACCCACTCCTGAAGCAGCAGGCACTCAGGGAGACATGCAAAGCGTTCTGGCAGTTTTGCTGAGCCAGCTAATTAAAACCCAAGAGCCTGCAACAAATACAGAGCAGAATAGCAGTGAGAAGAACAGCGATCTACGGGGGCCAAGGAAAACCCCCACTTTGCCTCAGGAGGAAACTGCAGGTAAATAAATTGAGACACCCCCTTGCTCCTAGGACTTAAGGGGGAAAGATTATATGGGTCTTTCCATGTGGTAAATAAAAAACTCTTTGAATATTCTTTAACCAAGCCTGGTAGTCGTCTCTGAGTGTGTGTGGAATCTGGCGACAGTTTTGGGTTCCTGAAAATGTTCGTCATAAGACCTTGAGCAGGTTGTGTACTCTTGGCCCTAGCTTCTCTCGTGAAAGAATTTTCAGGACGTAAGGCTGGGAAGTCTTGGCATGTACCTTGTTAAATTGAGAAATGATTGCTCAGATACTTTCTCATGTCAGTTTTCATGCACATGGAAGCTAGCATGGTGCTGAGAAGGCTAGATCATAGTCCTTCTCATTACTGCCCTAGCTTTGTGCTTTACATTTAGTCTTTAGAATGCTAGAAGAATAAAACCTATAATTAATGTTACTCTAATTAAATCTTTAAGCCCTTTATGAAGGTGAACTTAAAATAGTTGCTGATCTGTGCTGAGGAAAGGAGTTCAAAAGAAGTCTGCTCTACGTGTAAGAGGACACAGATTCTCCCACTGAGGCCTGCCCCATCATCTCGCCCTTCTTATGAAAGAAACTACCACAGTCTAAACTGAAGTAGAAATGCCAGATGCTTATTCTGAACTAGGCTAATATTGGCGGAGAGGGTCCATTCTTATCAGCTTCAATGGTTTGGGGTATCTGAGGTAACTATGGGGAGAATCCCTACATTTTACCAAAATGGAAATGAGCAGCATATTGCTTGGTCTCTCATACAAACTTATACATTTCTTCTTTTGGGTATTCCATATGGGTTTTGATTATGGGAAGGGCTATTGTATATTCTATATGGAAGTTTGTTGTTTACATGATATTCTTTATAGTGAAAATAATATTTTAATTTGTTTAAAGGAGTATATTTAGCTATTTTATTTTCAGAGATAATATTTGAAAATACGTGGGCCATGATTGCTGAAATTTAAGAAGATGAAGGAGGGATTCAGCACCATTTTTTCTTGGGGGGGGGGAGAAACTTCAGTACCCTGCCTAGATCTTTGTAACTAACTATGATTATGAGATGTATAATAAACAGTAAAAAAACAGAAATGATTATCTTGTACATGGGTCCCAGAATTTAGATAAGTTTGATGCAAAAATTTGTTTTGCTTTGGTTTACCTCTTAAAAAAAATTTTTTAAAGCACACACAGCTATTTCATACCTAGTACTATTACCCTGACTGGCAGTGGCTCTCAAAGATCTCAGAACGAGAATTTTTGAGTCCTGCAATCCTTTTTATGTCTGATAATCTGGAAGTTATTTTATTCCAAGAATGTTCTCTTCCCTAAATTTTGCCCACTTCCTTTATATCTGTCTCTGAAATGTTTAATGTTTGTTCACATGTACTTATGAGTTGGTGTTTAAAAGAAGTAACCATTCCACAGCCTGTCCTCACATTCTCCCACCAGAGAAGAGACCCCCTGAGCCTCCTGGACCACCACCGCTGCCACCACCCAATCTGGCTGAAGAGAACAACTCTAATGCAGCTCAGGAGTTGAACCCGGCTATGACAGCCGCTCTCCTCCAACTTTTATCCCAGCAAGAGGCAGGGCTACTGAGCCACCCAAAGCAGGAACCCCAAGTTGGGAAGCCCTCCTCGGAATACACCAAGTCACAAACTTCATCCAGGACTTACAGCACCGATGGGCCCGAGGGCTGCAACTTTGATGTTGATGAAAGAAATTCCATCCAGACTTTAACAGAGACATCATCCCCAACTGTGGGGAAAAGTAGGACCTTCCTGGGTTCCACAAGCCACACCAGGGAGTCCAGCAGTTACCAGAGCACAGGATCAGTTCAGTTCCCTGGGGACCAGGACCTCCGTTTCACCAGAGTTCCCTTAGCGATACATTCTGCTGTTGGGCAGTCCTTCGTCAAAACTGAGGGGAGTGACAATACACTGGTACACTCAGAGGCCAACATTCATAACTACAATGAGGTGGGAGTAACAAATTCGAGTGACACAGGAACAAGCCACACGTGGGGAAACCCAGTCCAGTCCACTGAATATGGGAAAGCATTTCGTGGGCAGAATAGAGTTCCTCCAAGAGGAGGAAGAGGGGTACCTTATTAAAATGACTGAAAAGTGGCATGAGGGGGGTAGTGTTTACTTTCTTATTCACTTAACCTCAGAGCAACTAGTTTAATGGGCAAATCATTGACCACCTACTATAGAAATGGTTGATACTTTCCCCCTTTTGCTCACCGGGCTGCTCTGTTTCTTTCCCCTCAGGGCTTTAGAGTGAAAATTCTTTAGCCTTTTTGTGACATCATTCCATCCCCCAAAATCTAATGATTTGGGTTTGATGTGATGAGTTTTGCTACATTGACAAGTGTGGGGGGGGGGGGAGGGAGAGGGAAAAGAAGGAAAGATTTCTTAGGTAAAAGAATAAATTGGAGACATGAATTGAATGTTCTTGTATGACTTGAGCTATTTCTGACAGCCTACTGAAGATCTGGATGAGATGAATCAGTGTCTTGGTCTATCTTTTTTGCAGAATAAAGTCTTAGAATGAGCTGTACAATTTCAAGTAGCAGATAGAGAAATCCACACGTGGAGTAAGAGACAGAAATTTTCCCTCTTGTAGGTAGAAAATTCAGCATATTATGGAGAGAGATACTAGCCCAGCATCCCCTTGGCTGTATTAATCTTTCTAAAGCCAAGACTGCACCTTTCTGGGAAGAAGAATGCTTGAAAAGTGCAGTTCAGCACCATCAGTCACTCAGCCAGCTCATTCTACGGCTCATGTAGATCTAATCTCAGTATTGCAAAGTCCATACATGTTTTGTTTTTCCCTTGCCTTCTTGAATTTCAAGATTTGTCAGATGGTGCCTACATGCCTTTTATACTGAATTAGAAAAACATGTTTATGTTATGTAAGTCTTGGGATATTTTCCCTCTTCTTAGTTATTGTTTCTTTATGTGAAAAGGCAGGAGGCTGCATTCTTCCAAGGGTAAGCTGTTCCCTGGTTTACTGTGAAAAGCCCTGTGCTGTTATACTCACTTCCAAACCTTAGCTGAACTAAGTTTCTGTAGTGAGTCCACTGAGTAGTGGATGGAATGATTTTTTTTAATTTTCTCTCTTAAGAATGGCAAGTGTCTTTTTGTTGAAGTTCATACAGCCTGAGTGAATGACTAAAATAAAATAAAAACCAAAAACTTTGTAATTCTTAAATTCTTGGGGTGGAGGGTATTTAATACTAAAATGAAGGAAACCTGAATAGGTTTATTTTTTTCTCAGTCTTTAAAAGATAAGTGTTGATATCTCTTATATGATAAAACACTGTTTTCAGTGTTTGAGAAGACTTTTTGGAACATTCCTCAATAAAAGGAGGGTACTTACTTTTTTTTTAATTGTTCTATTTTTATTTTTTTGCTTTAGTAGTTTCACTCATACTGATTAATTTTCAATTTCAATTTTTTTTATTCCTCTCCCCCATGTAGCTCTTTGTAAAAAATTGCACTGGAAACTGTATAATGCTCCAAGATTTCAAAATGCAGAATTAAGGAGAGACATAATTTCTTAGTAACATAGCTCCACTTCCTCCCACTTCCAATTCTTTTAAATGAGGGTTTTCAAAGAAACATGCTAGAAATGGAAAGGCACAGCGAATTTATATAATAGGAAAACCTGCTTTCATATTATAGAGAAGAAAAACTGCAATATTTGGGGAAGCACACTGCTGCTGAATATACCTTAAACATGACGAGGGAGTGATGTCATAATTGAAATTGAAACAAAGGGATGGGAGGGAATCATTAAGTATAGTAATGTGCCACCTTATATTAGAAAAATACTGTTTTCTTTGTTCTGCAAAGTGTAGAAAGTTTGCAAAATTCCAAGTGTAAATTTTGTGTGTACTTTTAAATCTTCAGTTCATACTTAAATGTGCAAAAAAAAGTATTATATGTGCAGAATATCGTAAATAAAAGGGAGGATTTTCTCTCTCTGATCCCCCCTTTATTATGCATTTTTCTTGATGTTTTTTATGTTAGCAAGCTTAAGCTGTCCTGGTATCCCAATTATGCCTTTGCTGTTCTCCATCCTTCCATATTCTTTCTATCCTTTCTTTTGTCTAAAGACAGAATTATCATTTAGCCATATGGCCATTCATTTTCTCTTGTATTCACCTGAAAGAATTAGAGCATCACAGATTCAATCACCTGTTTCAAGGTTATTTCCCTACCATTGGACATGAAAGGCCAGATTAGAGACAGATTGTCATGGAGAAAATCTGTGTGGTGATTTAGAATTGATATCAACTTGAAGGCATGTAATCAAACTCTACAAACCAGAATTACGCAGCATTTTGGATTCCAAAAGAAGTAGGTGCTTCAGGGAAATAACTCCCCCCCCCCCAGATCTTGCAATTGCCCTCTAGAATTACTCTCTGATCCTGGGAAAAATATATTTGGTTTAAGGAATGCTGTCATGTATGCACACCTACGCATTTCAAAGCACTTTTTTAAAAAAACCTTTGAATTAGAAGCATAGCACAACCACTAGAAGAAAGCTAACTTCAAGTAAAGAATTTGCTGTTGCAAATTGATTTGGAAGATATTTTTTCTTCTTTCAGAAGGGAGTCCTTCCAACTCCCTCTTTTTTCATGCTTTGTCATATGCAGAACAGGCTTACAGGGTTTGCAGAATACCTGTACCTAGTTTGGTACATTGAATGAAATAAGGAATTGCTTTGAATTTTAGTACAGTTAAGGATACATTGGGGGTGGGGGGAGAAAACTATCTAGAGAAAACAATCACTCTAGTTCTGGAATTCTCAACAACTATCTTACCAGTTTTTATATACATGGTTGCCTTGTTTTTTTTTTAAAATACATGGTTGCCTTGTTCATTTTTAAAATCTTCCATCATTGAACCATATTAAGATTTCTGAATTAGTGCTATTCAGCAGAGATGTAAATTGAGTTCACCCTGGACCATTACTTTATTCCTCACCCCACCACCTCCTTTCTGTAAGATCTTGATTGCCATGGTTTCTTTTAAGGAGTACTCTCTGTATTCTTAAGGAATTATAATATCCAATTAACTTGGGTGAAACTGCAGGAACTTTTTTTTCCAGGCTACTAAATGCTAAAGAGGTAGAAGAAGATATAAATACCATTTATTTATATCAGAAGATATAAATAGGCCAACTTTGGGGAAAAAAGGGTCAGTATTAAATATTTGATTAGCATAAATCCCTAATTTGACATTTCAGGTGCTTCCTGTTATAGGTACTCCTTGATTTACGACCACAGTAGAGCCCAGAATATCTGTTGCTAAGCGAGAGAGTTGTTAAGCGAATTTTGCATCATTTTATGACCTTTCTTGCCACAGTTTTTGTTTGTTTGTTTATTTATTTATTTATTAAATTTATATGCCGCCCAACTCCCAAAGGACTCTGGGCGGCTTAAAAACAGAATAAACATTAAAAACATCTTAACATTAAAACAATTTAAAAACTCATGCATATCATTTCATGGCCGGATCTCGCTGATTATCACCGCGAGATCAACGGCCCCAACAGCACCATGAGATCAACGGCCCTCGGAAGGCCAATAGGGTGGGGGCAGTCATGATCTCTGGAGGTAACTCTTATCAATGCAGTTGTTAAGTTAGTAACGTGGTTGCTAAGTGAATCTGGCTTTGCCATTGACTTTACTTGTTAAAAGGTGACAAAGGATGATCATGTGACCCCAGAACATTGCAACCATCATAAATACATGCTAGTTGCCAAGCGTCTGAATTTGGTCACATGACTAAGACTGAGGATGCTGCAACGGTCATAATTTTGAAAAAAACGGTCATAAGTCACTTTTTTCAGTGCCGTTGTAACTTCAAACGGTCATTAAATGAACTGTTGTAAGTCAAGGACTACCTATACTTCCTTGCAAATAATTACTTGGATATATGAAGCACCCATCACATATTAAGTACCTTCATTATAATTATATATTATTGTATAATAAAATTACTTATACAATAAAGTATAAAGTATAATATTGTATGCTAATGTAAGAATGAAGGGATGTCCTCGTCCAGTCAGAGGCAAGGACCAAGTCTGTTCTTAAGTTTAAAAGGCTGGATCTTGCCTCCTGGATCCCAGTTTTGCGAGGGCCGAAGATTACAGACTCAAGGTGGCTACTTTAACAAAACGAATGGTAGTTCCACCCTTCCTGAACAACCACCTTCTTTGGGTGTTTATTGGCTATAAAAGGTAAAAAACAATCCTCCACCCAAAAATATAAACTATTTGAACTAAACCTAACTTAAAACACTAATCCAGAATCCATACAAGCTGGAAACTGACAAAGTACATAAGTACATTATGTACTTATTGTATAATTAATTTTATTTTTTGTACTTTATTTATAAATAAAATATATAAATAATTATAAATTATAATTATAAATAAATAAAATATATAAAAATTTATAAATAAAATATAAATGTACTTATTGTATAATTAGCATACTGAGTACATTAACACTAAGTACCTTCATTCTTTGGATTTAATATTCAAAATAATTGGAAAACTGACATATACATTCCTTTTGACAAAATAATATGGCAGAATACCTCTAATAAAATAGTGATTATGTTTATCAAAGCTGGAGTTTTCTTGTATGTTACAACTTCAGAACTACAGTACTCCTGTAACAGAACATTAGCTTTTCTTGTCAAGTACATTAGCAATAGCACTTTCAGGGATCATTGTAAAACTACTTACTTGCAACATTTTCTATAATCACCCCCCCTCAAAAAAAAAACCTAAAAAAAAATCTAGTGATCCATCATGCTAATACTAGTCTGGTAGGTTTAAGACCGTATCTATTTTTGGTGTTGGAAAAATGCAGCAAAAACGAGTTGCTGCTTGCAAATTCCAATGTACGAAGATGAGAGTACTTCTATCTGTAATCTGGCAAATTCATTGGAAGTTCAGATTAGTGATGTCAGGACAGGTCTTCCCTAAATGTCAGTCAGTTCACTGATCTTTTCTATGCAAAATGTAGATATAGTACAGGCAAATAATAGCAAATGCAAGACACAGACCTGGACAATATCAAGTGTGAACAGCATCTGAGATTTTAAATATATATTGTGCTCACCTGAGAAAGGGTTGCTCAAGGATGCAAAATGAGGGAAAAACAAAAATGAAATATCAGTGCCAGTGGTACTGGTCTGTGCCTCTGTCCTGTAAGTTGTTCATTATTTTATTTGTAAATCTTCACGATCCATCATTTACCCGTAACTCCTATTATTGCAGTTCAAGAAATACATAACAAAAAGCTATAACTTCAAGAATAAAGAATGCAAAGTGAGAAATTGCAAGCTACATCGAGGCCTTGATCCTGTTTTAATAGTCCAGTGGTGGTTCATTAATTGCCTGTACAGTTTCAATTTTATAAAGCATCTCTGCAACTCGTGCACAAGAGCTGTTTGCTGTATATTTATAAAAATTCTGCACCGAAAAAAGATAATCCAGATTAGTCCAAATCATATGGTTGAAACTGTGTTGGCATATTTTACTTTTCATCAGTTTCAATTGTATGGTTTCTATTTTGCTAGTCAGAAGAACAAACAACAGGGCATTAGTTCCCCTTGCTAATTAGTCAAAATTTTCTTCAAAAACTCTTGTCTCTTTTGAAATGTTGTCAAGCTATGGCCATCTCTCATATATCTAAAATCATTTTAAAAATCATCAAAAGAGGAGAAAGATACAGTGGGGGTGGGCAGACTTACATAGAGTAGTTCTGTCTGTATTCACTTCCAAATAACTTGCCTATACGAATGCAGGCTGCTTTTATTTGTTTAGAATTCACAAATTCCATCAGTTTTGACAGTTTCCAATTTATACAGGTAGTCCTCGACTTATGACCAAAATTGAGTCCAAGTTTCTTAGCTAAGCAAGACAGTTGTTAAGTGAATCTTGCCCCATTGTATGCCCTTTCTTGCCACAATTATTAAATGAATCACTGCAGCTGCATTAAGTGAATCTGCTTTCCCATTGACTTTGCTTGTCAGAAAATAGCAAAAAATGATCACATACGCCCAGGACACTATAACTGTCATAAATACATGCTAATTTCCAACCATCCAAACTTTGATCACATGGGAACAGGGATACTGCAATAGTTGAATATGTGAAAAATGGACAAAAGACACACTTTTTCAGTGCCACTGTAACTTCAAACTGTCATTAAATGAATGGTTCTAACTTGAGGACTATCTGTACAGCACAATCCTGTATGTATTTGGACAGAAACCACATTGAGTTTAATAGAATTCCAGCCTTTGATCTGCAAGTTTGTGAATACTTGCTTGCAATTAGCATTTTAGTACTGGTTAATACCCTGCAAACTAATTCACAATATTTAAATGTCTCTATTGAAATACCGAAACAGAATATTCAGAAAATTGAAATGCACGTTAATCTAGCTATTTGAATATATGGTACTTTTTGTGGTTGCATATATTCAAATAGCTAGATTAGGAATCTGCTTTTCTAATTATGGAAAAACAGTTTCAAGAAGCCTCAAATCTGCATTCATGATTTTAATTCCAGGGAAAGCCTTTCCTGTACCTTTCACACCTTATTACTCAACAATGATACTCAGTTGCCGGTACCACAACATCCTGCTGTTGCTGCTTCAGTATTGGGTCATTGTGCCGATTAGTATATATTTTATAAGCAAATTTAATTCAAATTTCCTGCTATCAAATCTGTGCTTCCTTTTTATAGGCTTCCTTGATTCAGTGTAAGGAAAGCTATATGCTGTACATTTTGGTATGATGTACTTTTCTGAATGGTCTTCCATTAAACAATATTTCATTTTTAAGGCCCAGATTTCCATGATATACACCACATGCTCATGTGCACACACATTTGTATATATGGATATCTCTATGTAGATATACAAACATACAAATGTAAATATAAATAGCAGAATGTCATTTGTCTTTTGCTATTTTATGTATAATTATTTTTACAGGAAATTGGCAATATAGGGAATCATGTATTTCCAATAGAAGAGAATATAGCATGGGGTTGAACTGTGGAGTCCTTGGTGCTCTCTGAGTTTGGTTGCTTGCTTGCAAACATTGCATTACCCAACTAGGTAACATCAGTGCACATCATCAAAGCATTGGTGATGTTACCTATCAGGTAATTAAATGCCTGGAAGAAGAAAACCAAGCTCAGAGAGCATCAAGGTCTCCATAGTAATGAAGTCAGCACTTCAACTTTCCATGCACTTAGCTGACATTAACAAATTATTGTCATTTATAGATTTGAACTGCAACTAATTTAGCTGTAACGAAACCATAGAGCACACTAACAATATGAGGCATCAAATAACAAAAGATTAACCAGTGTCCCTCTTTTTAAATACACATTACAACATTAATTAATTATATATAGACTTCTTTCTTCTCCTGTTTGGTAGAATGTCTATCCAACTCCCTCTAAGAAGATTGCTTCCTTGTTTCTTGTCTTTGCTGCATAGGTGTATGTGATTGTTTCTTCTCACAAGACTATAATAGTTCATTTCTTCATGATATAAACACGGGTGAAAGTAGGACCTATTTGATGGTAGTGATAAAGACAGTGGAATGCATATTTGTGTTTGTGCTATGAGGTCATTTTACCTGCACTGTGCTATAGTGACACTCATAAACTTAATTGCACAGGGGAAAATCCACATTTCCATACAGAACAGGCCCCAATTTTAAAATAACAAACAGGCTCAGCTCAACAATCTATCATATTTGGATGAAAAAACATGTTTATTTGGTCAGTTTCCATCTTGACAGCCATACCTAAAGCACATTGCTCCAAATCTTGTATACTTCGTATTTTGGAAGCATCAGTTCAATAATTTCCAACTGGAATTGGATTGTTGTTATGAGATATATAACCCATCATATCTGAAGGGCACCAGGCTAGGGAATACTATCTCAAGTCCAAAGACCAATCTTCCCCATCAAGCAAGCAAATTGGTTCATCTCCAGTAGTTCAAATGTGAAGATAAGCACAATCTCTTAAAGACACATGAACAAATAAGGTATAATTTGTTCAACAGAAATTGCTTTTAGGTTTAAAGAGCTTTGTAGAGAAGACTATATATATATATATATCTCCTTTAAGAAGGCTAAACAGATTTATAGGTGGGCCTAATGATCATATTCCCCTTTGTTCCACTTCCTGTTTTGAAGGCACAATTCTGTTAACAGTCCTAATAGACCTCACAAATGTACTGATTTGCCTCCAGAATGAAGTTTGCCTAAACAAACACTTGTTATATCTCTTTCAGTTACTGGACCAGTTCACACATAAGTGTATTGCTTGAGAGTTGTATACTTAGTGCTGCTAGTACACAGCGACTAACTTTACTAATAAGTATGAAAGTATTATTTCATACTTGTGGCAACTTATTTGCACATCTAAATCAGGCAAACTTGGGACCTTCCAGTGCCAAGTTCCATGTATTATTTAGCCAGAATGCTTTGCCATTAAAATTCAAACACTTGTTGCTGACTTTTGACTACAAACTGTGATGTACAAATCTGAATGTTTGTAAAACAGTTTTAAAACAGTTCTGATCTATGCAGTAGAAAATTATTTACAGTATCACAGCTCTATAAAACTCTTAGTCATTTATGTTTCTGATTTTTTTAACAATACAAGACAATGACATTATTTCAGTAATAGACTGCAATCATTAAGGTTTGCTTGTATTGTTCTTGTGCTCACAATTGGCTAATAAATGTCCAGCTGACTGCGAGGTAGAGCCTTGGAGCAAGGAGTGGAGCATGCTAGCATAGAAAAAAAATATGACTTGGCTTTTTTTGAGCCAAATATAAAAATATTAATATGGTCCTTGGTTTTGACCCCTTACTCTGAGATTTCCCTTAGAGACCAGGGAAGGAGGCTCAGATCTTGAAATTTCTGACCGGACTCTGAAGGCTGAAAGAACACAGCTTGTGGAAGGCCTCCAAGTGAGTTTTTGGTGAACTTTGCCTGAAATTGGAACTAGGCTGAGCAAATATCTGGATGGATGGGTGGGAGGGTGGCTGGCTCCTAAATCATGCGTTTAATCATTATGCTACATGACTTTTCTTGACTGCATCTATCTGAATTAAGCTGCTTTAATAACAACAAAAATATTTTTCCCAACTACAGGTTAAATTCTGGATATTGGTTAAAAGAGATCTACTTTCAGCTCAGGAAACAGCCCAGGAAGCATGCTCTTCAGGGAGAGGAGAACCAAAGTTTGTAAGTAATTGCATTGTATAAGCTGTTATCCCCAATATATTATTTTTTGATATTACCTACAGTGATTGCTGTAGTGAGATTTTATTTTTCTGCCTTGCCACACTTTCTGGATTATTGATGGCATTCTGGCAGGGGTGAAATCCAGCAGGTTCTGACCGGTAGCGGAAATTTTGAGTAGTTCAGAGAACCGGTAGCGGAAATTTTGAGTAGTTCGGAGAACCGGCAAATACCACCTCTGGCTGGCCCAAGAGTGGGGTGGGAATGGAGATTTTGCAATATCCTTCCCCCAGGAGTGGGGAGGGAATGGGGATTTTGCAGTATCCTTCCCCTGGAGTAGAGTGGGAATGGAGATTTTGCAATATCCTTCCCCCAGGAATGGGGATTTTGCAGTATCCTTCCCCTGGAGTGGGGTGGGAATGGAGATTTTGCAGTATCCTTCCCTGCCACGCCTACCAAGCCACGCCTACCAAGCCACACCATGCCCACCAACCTACGCCCACAGAACTGATAGTAAAAAAAATTGGATTTCACCACTGCATTCTGGTATAGAAATGTCCCCTAGTGGAGTCAATAATTCTAGGTCAAGCTGTTGAGGCAAGCTATGCGGTGTGTAGGGAAGTTGCCAGTTATGTTTAATCGTAACTTCAGAACAAAGACAATCAGTGCCAGTGTAGGGTGGCGTTTTACAGAAGTAAATATATATGATTAATATAATATTTTTATACCATATATAGTATCTACAGGGGCAGAAAATAAATCTAGAGATTCTGCCATGATTTTTTAATAATGCCTTTTGCATCAGCCCACATATTGGAACAAAATAAGAGTGCATCCCAGTCTTTTTCTGCAATTCCATGATATCTCTCCTAAATTGACCTATTTTGAACTGGGTTGTTCTTTGAAACTAGTGAAGGGTCATGATTAAGAAATGGAGCTGTGAACAAGACTCCTTGCTGAGATTTTGTTTCCGCCATAAACTTGTTGAATAACCCACGACAGTAATCATTCTTCATTTCTCATTATCTCATCTGTAGTAAAACAAACACCTTTGTCAAGTCACAATTTTTATTTTTTTAATTATTTCAGTTGTGTACTGGTGGGCTCTGCCAGGGATTCCCTGTAATGTATAATATACAATTGCAACTTTCATCATCAATGCAGATGAAACATCCATAGTAAAAATTAAGTAACTTAGTGATATAAAATATGATCTTAATGGATCATTCATACAATATTGCACCCATCGCCCACAAACAAACAAACCTCCCCACAATAATATAGATCCCCTGGTTTTGGCTCTGTGAACTGAACCATTATGGTTTCATCAAACATATACCGGGATCCTATAGTTTGTTTAGCAACCTAACTTTAAAACAACCAAGCCTTAATAGATTTGATAAATATCATCAGTGATTTTAGGAAGATATATCATAGTATCAGTGTCAGGAAAAGCGACATTTTACAAAAGAAAAAGCAAGAGTACCTCAGCCCTACCCCTGCATTTGGCCTTCCAGAGGGTACAGAAATGCCATGTCCCAATTCCCAATCTAAAGAATATTATTCGACGCATATTAAAGTGCAGTGTGAAGAATGTGTTTAGGCAGATTGAGGCATCCAAAGATGTCATGCATTCCAGACATTTCTCAGTCGGCTTCATTGTTTCCATTGGAACTGAATAGGTCTACCTGATAGAAAAGGGCATTTTGGAGGAATAGTGCTTAGTATTGGAGCCATTTCTGCATTCATCAGAGAAGAGAAGTGGTAAATAACCTGATGTCTTGTGGATGTTTTGAACTGCAATCCTCAGAAACCCTTACCATGCTGGCTGGGGCTAATAGTCCACATTTGAATAACTCCATGTTGGTCAGTAGAGCTAGAGAGATGAAATTAAAGCAGATATTTAGAGCTTCAGGACTTCTCTCAGCCCCATGCAGTAATTGGCTTTTCCTTCCTTCCTTCCTTCCTTCCTTCCTTCCTTCCTTCCTTCCTTCCTTCCTTCCTTCCTTCCTTCCTTCCTTCCTTCCTTTGTCTTTTATAAATTATTTATTGGACTTTTAAAAGAAAATATCTAAATAAGTACAAAAAACAATATGAAAAAAGAGTAGAAGAAAGTAATATAAATAAATAAAGCAGGGATTTTGAAATATCATTAAGGTTATAACTTTCTACTATCCTATTGATTAGTTATAAATAGTTAAATATGTTTTAAATATTATATCACATCAAAGATTAGCAATCATTATTAAACTTAAGCTACAAAAGAATATCAAGAGCCGCAATCAACACTATATAAATTATAGAATGGAATTACCGTATTTTTCAGAGCATAAGACGCACCATTTCCCCCCCTAAAAGAGGCTGAAAATTTGGGTGCATCTTATACTCCGAATGTAGCTTTTACTAAGCTTTTTTTCAGCCCTAACGAGGTGCTAACATGATCTTCCGTGCTTTGCTAGCTAAGCAATCTTTCTTTGCCTGCTTTTTTCATTGCTGCTCCCTCTGACAATCAGCTGAGCCTTTTTTCAGCCCTAAGGAGGTGCTAACGAGTGAAGCGATCTTCTATGCTTTGCTAGCTAAGCAATCTTCCCTTTGCCTGCTTTTCTCATTGTTTCTCTCTCTGAAGAGAGAGAGAAGTGAAGTGATTTAGAAACTTTTTTTATCTCCAACCAGAGGATAAAAAGCAAGCACGTGCGCTCAAAACAGCAAACTAATGTGCTGAAGCTGACTGGCCAGATAAATACCTGGTAGGCAGTTTATTTTTTCCCCTATTTTCCTCCCCCAAAACTAAGGTGCGTCTTATACTCTGGTGCGTCTTATATACCGAAAAATATGGTATATATTGTAATGAATTCAGTCTATATTACTAAACCTTTATTTTGATTTAGCTATCTGAAATCTTGTGCACAAGTCCAATTTTTTATATTGTGCCAATTTATGTATTAAATTATAATCTAAGAATGGTTTCCAGTTTGAGTTGAAATCTCTTGTCAAATTTGCTTTTAAGGTGTGAATATATTCTAGACATTGAAACTTATTTTCACAACTTAGCCATTTTGGAAGGGATCAGGTAATCTTTTCAGTAGAAAACATATAGTAATGTAGTATCCTTGTAGCAGTTATCATACATAAAGATAATTCAATGTGCTTTATGAGAATGTATATAGTTTGATAAAATTTGGTATAAGAATATAAAAAGTACAAATGGGAATTCAGTAAAGAGAGAGGTGGATTAATGGCTCCAAACTTTAAATTGTATTACAATACTAGCAGGTTAAGATAGTTTTCAGAGAGACCTGTATCTCTTGATCACTCTACATCTATAGAGGAGACAGGAGTTTGATAAAATTTGGTATAAGAATATAAAAAGTACAAATGGGAATTCAGTAAAGAGAGAGATGGATTAATGGCTCCAAACTTTAAATTGTATTACAATACTAGCAGGTTAAGATAGTTTTCAGAGAGACCTGTATCTCTTGATCACTCTACATCTATAGAGGAGACAGGACTTTTAAATGGTTTAAAAGCTTCACTCTTTTGAGTCCTACAGAATTTAAAAGTTAATTTATTTGCACATAATTTATTTGCAATGGTTTAAAAGCTTCACTCTTTTGAGTCCTACAGAATTTAGAATTTAATTTATTTGCACATATGTAGTTCAGTACATCTTCCAATCATTTAATATCTTATTATCAATATGTACTGGAACTATCAGAAAAAGAAAATTAAGTCTTGGTAAAATATTCATTTTGATGACTGCAGTTCTACTTAGCCTAGTGAAATCTATTTTTTCCCATCTGGAGATATGTGTTGTATTTTTTCTAATGCTGTAGGTATTTTTGCTGTAGGTATATTTGTAGGTATATTTGCTGTAGGTATTTTAATGCTGTAGATATTTTTTCTAACGCTATAGTTTTAATATAAATCCTGATTATTTTTGGTCATTCAAAGTCCTAAGTATTTAATCTTTTTAACAGCAATGTTAAACCTCACTTCTATTTTCTTTCTCTGCTAAATTTCATGTCAGCATTTGAGTTTTTTTCTTTATTAGACCCATAAGCTGACATAAGTCCATATTGCTGTTTACATTTCATTAAGAGGACTAAGGAGTGTTTTGCTTTGGTAATTATAAATGCAATTTTGTCGTCATGTAATTTCAATGAATGTTTTTGAGTTGCTAATTTAAAATTTCAGGAGTTTTCCTGATGTTCTGTATTTTCTTTGCTAATGGTTCTAATGCTGATAAAAATAAGGAGGGCAAAAAAGGGGCAACCATGTCTTGTTCCCTTTGGTGTGTTCAGGGGCAGGTTCCTCTTACCTGCCTACCATTGCGCTATGCGCGCATCATCATGTTGTGCACGCACGCTCGCTATGTGCATGTGTCCCCTCGCGCGATTTTGCTTCCACACATTCGCAGGAAACAAAAAATTACTGAAACCTTGTGAGGGGATGCATGCACGCGCGGGATTTCGGTGTTTTTTTTGCTTCCGTGCATGCGTGGAAGCAAATAATCGCCGGAATCGCGCGCGTGCATCTCCTCGCAAGATTTTGCTTCTGCACATGCGCAGGAAGCAAAAAAAGGCCAAAAATTCAAAAAAAAGAGATGGTGCTGCGCGACAGACCGGTGAAGACGGCCCCGGAGCTGTCGCACGCAAATTGCGCAATCGGCAGGCCGCTACCGGGACGACATAGTGGACCACACCAGTAGGAGCCCACCACTGGGTGTGTTGCCTTGTTGTGTTAAAAGTTGTTTATTATTATCTTGGCTTTCTGTTCTTTATAAATGCAGCACATCCATTTGTTAAAATGAATGCCCTAATCCAGGACTAGCTTTTTCCAGGTGTAGTGAATTGATATCTAACACACACATACATAGACACACACACACACACACACACACACACACACACACACAAACACACACACAAGGTATATACATACACATCAGGGGTGGATTCCAGTTTTCTTTGCTGCCGGTATGCTCAGTGATGCTGCGCATGTGCATGTGCAGTGCTAAAAACACAGCTTCTGTGCATGCGCAGAAGCAAAAAACGAAATGGCACCGGTTCGGGGGAGAGAGCCGGTTCGGGGGCATGGCAGGCCTGGGTCGCTGCTGGTTCCAGTGACCCAGGCTGCCAAGTTACTTCCGGTTCTATAGAACCGATCCGAACTGGGAGGAATCCACCTCTGATACACATGTATACACATTATTAGTTATGAAAATTAACTCTCAGCAATTCATTTGACACTGGCTCTAATTCATTATATAATTTGTTGTCATTTGTTTTAACAAACAATAACAGAATTGATTCTTGAAAAGAACATTGCGTAAGTTTTAAAAATAAAAAACCAGTTACGTTCAATTCTTATTTTTAAATACAAGATACATCATATTGTTCTTATTTATTTATTTATTTATTTAATTTATTTAATTTATAAATTAATTAATTAATTTATATTGCCGCTGATTCGCCCATGGCGACTCAAGATGGCTTACAGAATATAAAACCACATTTAAAACAATACAAACTAACAAAAAGAATCAAACAAATTAATATAGTACAATATTGTTATAAATCATCCCCTTCCTCCTACCCCCTGCTCCGGCGACAGCAGATCACACGAGCCATTTAATGGGCTCCTTCCCGCTTTGGGTTCTGGCAGGCCTGCTGGCAGGCCTGCTGGCAGAACCAGATCTTCAACACCTTCCGAAAGAGTATTCGAGTAGGGGCCATTCTAATCTCTGGGGGAATGATGTTCCAGGGAGAGGGAGCCACCACGGAGAAGGCCCTTCTTCTGGGACCCACCAGGTGAATCTCCCTCAGGGATGGGACCCGCAACATTCCCTGCCTCCCCGCTCTGATGGGTCGGGTAGATGTGACTGGCAAGAGGCGGTCCCTCAGATATTACAGGTATATCTCGACTTACAACCATTTGTTTATTGACTGTTTGAAGTGACAAGAGCACTGAAAAAAGTGACTTATGACTGGTTTCCACACAACTGTTGCAGTATCCCCATAGTCATGTGATCGAAATCTGGGTGATTGGCAACTGGCATGTATTTGTGACAACTGTGCTGTCCCAGGGTTATGGGACCACTATTTGTATCCTTCCCAGGCAGCTTCCAACAAGCAAAGTCAATGAGGAAAGCCAGATTTGCTTAATAACTGCATGATTCACTTAATAACCAAAGTGATTAACAACTTCTAAAGTTTGTAAAATGGGGCACAACTGCCTTGCTTAGCAATGGAAATTTTGAGTGGAGATGTGGGTTTTTTTTTAAAAATAAACAGTATAAAATCTTCATAATAATTTTAAAATTATATATGCTTTGTCATCCCAAATCCAAGGAATAAAGCAATACATTATTATAAACCAATCAAAATATTTATGCAGCATCAAACATATTTAGTTGACAATGAGATGGACTTTTTCCTGATTATCTTATTGCCAACCACCTCTAAAAACTATTGATACTGCATGGTTTGTAGGCTCTCTTGGGTTTTCTGAACAAACAATATCTTGATGGAGAGGTTGTTCCACAGTGAGAAGGCCCTTTTCATCCCAATTACTAAAAAACATCAGTGGGACATGGCCGAACAAGACTATTTATTTATTTATTTATTTATTTATTTTGTTATTCTTATATGCCGCCCAACTCTCAAGGGACTCAGGGCGGCATACAACAGGGAAAAATACAAGAATAATCAAAATACATGTAATTAAAAAGAAACAAATACAAATTTTTAAAAAGCAATATTAAAAACAACAACATCCATTCAACATCATACATATTTGGGGGGTAATCTCAGGTGGATTAAGCTGTCCCCCCCACCTGCAGGAAAAGCCATGTTTTGACGGCTTTTCGGAAGGCCAGCAGAGTGGGGATGGTCCGGGTCTCTGGGGGTAGTTGGTTCCAGAGCACGGGGCCGGCCACAGAGAAGGCTCTCCCCCTAGGGCCCGCCAGCCGGCATTGCTTGGCCGACGGGACCTGGAGGAGGCCAACTCTGTGGGCCCTACTAGGTAGCTAAATGGATGGAAGAACTTTTTCATAGGAATATATTTGTTTTAAGTTTTATGTTTGTAATCCCTGCATTCTTGTTGAACTGTCTTTGAGTTGTATTTTTGATTAAAGCATGCTGTGTTTTATTTATCTCCATTAAATGGCCCTTAACACCCACCATTTTTGTCTTGGAAAGGCATGGGAGATGACAGGATGGGATAGGAAGGAAGGAAAATGTAAACTGATTTTCATTTAACATAATTTCCTTTTCAACAATTTAAACTTCATTTTAAGGTTTAAGGCCATGATAGCTAAGGAAGTAAGGAAAATAAAAAGAAATGCAAGAAAACAAAATGGCTGTCTGAGGAAGCTTTACAAATAGCTGAGGAAAGAAGGGAAGCGAAAGGCTAGGGAGAAAGAAAGATACACCCAATTGAATGCAGAATTCCAGAGAATAGCTAGAAGAGATAAGAAAGCCTTCTTAAATGAACAGTGCAAAGAAATAGAAGAAAACAATGGAATAGGGAGGACCAGAGATCTCTTCAAGAAAATTGGAGATATGAAGGGAATGTTTCATGCAAAGATGGGCATAATAAAGGACCAAAATGGCAGGGACCTAACAGAGGCAGAAGAGATTAAGAAGAGATGGCAAAATTACACAGAAGAACTATACAAGAACGAGCTTAACGTCCCTGATAACCACAATGGGGTGGTCACTGATCTTGAGCCAGAAATCCTGGAATGTGAAGTCAAATGGGCCCTAAGAAATCTGAGCAACAACAAAGCTAGTGGAGGTGACAGTATTCCAGCTGAGCTATTCAAAATCTTAAAAGATGATGCAGTAAAAGTGCTACATTCAATTTTGTCAGAGTTACGCAATAAATCAGAAGCTTCAAAAGATAACTGCATTTTGCTGATTCAAATAACTTCTTTATAAGTAGAATAAAACATTAACAATACCACACTTTGTTTCAGATCACATGTTGAGATGTTTTCACAGCAAGCTTTAATGGTGGACAGACTAAACCACACCCTTCTTCTTGCTAAGTTTCTGGACATGCTCAATTAACACTTCAGCCCAATTGGCTGACTCAATCACATGGCTCTCCCAGTCATGAATATTCCAACACTCCTCCCTTCATTACTGGGAGAGACATCAAACCTATTGGATTTAAACATTTCCTATAATGGACGCCACCCAATGGTTTGGTCATCATGTCTGCTAAATTATCCTCTGAAGAACAATGATGTAAACGTATCAATTTTTCTTTTACAGCTTCCCTGACATTACAATACTTAATGTCCACATGTTTACTTCTGTTCTTCACTCTGTCACCTGTTGCCATTTTTATACAAGCAGCATTATCTTCATAAACAGTTACAGCTTCATTTACATTTACATTTAAATCTTGTAACAACTGTACATACCAAACTACTTCAGAACATAACTCAGACAATGCAATAAACTCTGCTTCCGCAGTTGAAATAGCAACCGTTGTTTGTTTTCTGGACTTCCAACCAATTAAAACCCCTCCAAACATTATTACAATTCCAGAATTAGACTTTCTGGTTTTTACATCATTTGCATAATCACTATCAACGTAACATTTCAATTTTAATTCTTCAGTGACCTGTATTTGAAGACCCAAATTCACAGTTCCCTTCAAATACCTGAGAATTCTTTTCACACCCATCCAATGCAACTTTGTAGGTGTAGCAGTAAAGCGACTTAAAATGCTCACTGCACAAGCTATGTCTGGTCTGGACCACTGTGACAGATATAACAGACTCCCTATTGCAGAGTGATATATCTCCTGATCACAGGCTTCACTTTTGTCCTCACCCAAACTATTGTAAAAATCTGTGCTCATAGGTGTAGGAGCAATATTACAATCTTTCATGTTATACTTCTCTAATAATTGTTCAATTTTTCTCCTTTGACTGAGAATATAACCCTTTTCAGTTTTTTGTATCTCTACACCGAGATAATTCTTTATTTCTCCCAAATTCTTTAATTCAAATTTCTTTTCTAACTTATTAGCAAATTCTTTAACTTGTGATGCATCCTTTGCAATGAAACAAAGATCATCCACAAATGCTAATAGTAGACAATTCCCACCTTGTAACTTTCCAGTGTATATGCAACCATCAGCTTTGCAACTCTTGAACCCAAGACCTTTCAATGCAGTATCTAAACAGATATTCCAATTTCTGGCTGACTGCTTCAGCCCATAAATGGCCTTGTTCAATTTATACACCATGTTAGGCTTTTTATTTTCATACCCTGGCGCTTGAACCATATAAATTTCTTCCTCTAATTCAGCATTGAGGAATGCAGTGGTTATATCAAAATGCCAAATTCTATGCCTGTAAGCTGATGCTAATGCCAGTGCTAGTCTTATGCTCTCACCTTTTACAGTTGGTGCAAACACCTCATCATAGTGCACATTCTTTAATTGAGAAAAACCTTGTGCCACCAATCTTGCCTTATACTGTACTTCATTATTGGGTAATACCTTTTTCTTGTATACCCACTTACATCCTACAGCCTTGGTACCCTGTGGCAAAGTCACAGATGTGAACACTTTATGATTTCCCATGGATTTCATCTCTTTATCCATGGCTTCCTTCCACTTTTTTTGTTCAACTTTTGGTAATGCCAATACTTCCTTATAGTTTCTTGGCTCATACCACACATTACACACTTTAACTTTACTGGCAGAATACCTGTCTGGCGGAACCCCTCTGTTCCTACGCTCTGACCTACGTGGCATTGCCTGTTCTTGTGTTTCAAGCTTTTCTGGCTTCATATCTTGTTCAGACTCTCCTCCCTGAACATAGACACCTTCAGTAAATGATTCACCATCATTAAATGAGTTATTGTCACTAAGTGGATCACCGTCGCTAAGTGGATCACTGTCGCTAAGTGAGACATTTTCAGAATTTGCATCAATTCTGTTCCAATTTTGTTCTGCAAAACTACCAGACCTTGAAATCACTATCCTTTTACTTCCATTGCTAAAGCGATACCCTTTTGAGCCTGGCTCATAGCCCACAAATCTGAGCTTTCTAGCCTTTTGTTGTCCCTTTCTTCTGATTGCCTTTGGAATATGTACCCATGCAGTACTTCCAAATATTTTTAAATGTGCTAGAGAAGGCTTTCTCCCATATAGCATTGTATATGGAGTATTATTGATGGATGAACTCCACAGCCTATTAACTAAATAATTGGCAGTCAGTATGGCTTCACCCCAATATGACCTGCTCATACCAGAATCCTCCAGTAATGAGTCTTTCATTGTTTGCAAAACACCATTCCTCCTTTCAGCCACTCCGTTCTCCCCCGGTGTGTAAGGATTTGTGCGCCTGTGTCTTATTCCCAATTGTCTCAACCATTGTTGAAAATTTGTTGACATAAACTCAGAACCTCTGTCAGTTTGCAACTGACATACCTGTTGTTTGTACCTTCTCTCTACAAAACTTAACCATTGCTTAAATTGCTGTAGCACCTCTGTTTTACTCTTAAGTAAGTAGCAAAACCCAAACCTGCTGTAGTCATCCACAATGACCAGCGCATACTTTGCTCCTCCCAAACTGGCTTGCATAGGCCCAATTAAATCAGCATGCACCAGTTCTAGAGCTTTTGTGGTTTGTCTTGTGCTAAACTTGCTCACTGGGAATGCTTTGGATTTCGATGCTTTGCATACTGCACAATCCAAATATGCCTTACATCCCTTCAAATCTAATCCTTCTGCAAATTCTTTCATTTGTTGAACAACCTTAAAATTAGCATGACCAAGTCGTCTGTGCAGAAGATGAACACACGAATTGTGTTCTGCTACATTTTTAACTATCTGGGAACAATGTGGGACCTTTTGTCCCTGCAATACATAAAGATTATCCTCTTTTATGCCCTGTGCACAAACATTCCCATTTCTTTGGATGAGACACTTCCCATTAACAAATGTGGTTTCATAACCTTGCTTGTCTAAACTAGACACACTTAACAAATTATGCTCCATTTCAGGTACACATAACACATCAGTAAACCTGGAGTCCAAATATGGAATTTGCACATCGCCTCTTCCAATGATTTTAGCCTTTTGACCATTGGCTAAGGCCACTTCTTCATGGTTTCCTGGGAAAAATCTGGAAAATAAGTCAGAATTATTAACAATTGTTTGACTAGCCCCACTGTCAATCAACCATTTGTCTCTATTGTTATTATAACAAACTTTTGCAACTGCAATCTGTCCTTGCAAATAATGTCTCTTGTCTTGCATATTTCTTCTCTGTGTACAGCTTTTCTGCAGATGATTGGTTTCTCCACAAATGAAACACGCTTTCTTATCTTGCTTGCAGAATTGTTGCTGTGTAACTTGATCTCTCCTGCCTCTGCTTTCCTCTTGTCTGCAGACACCTCGGCTGTTGCTAGAGATAGGCAGCCTGTGGAAAATTTTGCTGGAGACTTGCTGTAAGTTTCCACTGTACTCCTTGTTGGGCCCCCGCCTGTGGAATTTTCCATCAGCATGGCTGAAAAGCCTTTTCTCATATTCATTCAATAAACACGATTTCAAAGCCTCCAAATTCAAATCTGCTTCTGGCTTACTTTCAAAAATAGCTGATACAGTCTCCCAGCTCTGATCCAAACTATTTAACACTAATAAAACTTTTTTGGGACTCTGGAAACTTTACTCCACGTTGCTCCAATTCTAGAAAATTAGACTGCATTTTCATTAAATGATCTTCCATAGAATCTCCTGTCTGCAAACTCATTCTGAAAAGCTTTCTTGAAAGTTGGACCACATTACACGCAGAAACATTGACATGTACTGCTTTCAATTTCTGCCATATTTCTTTTGCAGACTTTAATTCAGCTACATTTAAGAATTGATCATCCCCCAGACTTAAGAGAATATAAGCCATAGCTTTGTCATGAGCCTTTTGATCTGCTGCTCCAAGCACACCTTGTGGGGGTTCTGCTACGATGTCCCATAATTCTTTTGCTTTCAAAAAACATTCCATTTTTGCAGCCCAAATTAAATAATTTTTCTTCCCCAATTTAGGTATTGGACTGTCTTTAAATTCCATAGCAGCAGCCATCCTGCTTTACTTTTCTTCTCTGCCTGTTCCTTTAACAACACAGACAGCTTCTTATCAGCTTTAAATTACAATGCAGTTTTAACTTTACTTCTTGAGCGATTTCTGGGCCCATAACCTGTCAGAGTTACGCAATAAATCAGAAGCTTCAAAAGATAACTGCATTTTGCTGATTCAAATAACTTCTTTATAAGTAGAATAAAACATTAACAATACCACACTTTGTTTCAGATCACATGTTGAGATGTTTTCACAGCAAGCTTTAATGGTGGACAGACTAAACCACACCCTTCTTCTTGCTAAGTTTCTGGACATGCTCAATTAACACTTCAGCCCAATTGGCTGACTCAATCACATGGCTCTCCCAGTCATGAATATTCCAACAAATTTGCCAGCAAATTTGGAAAAGTCAGCAGTGGCCACAGGATTGGAAAAGGTCAGTTTACATTCCAATTCCAAAGAAGGGCAATGCCAAAGAATGTTCAAACTACCACACCATTGCACTCATTTCACATGCTAATAAAGTTATGCTCAAAATTCTACAAGCTAGGCTCCAGCAGTATGTGGATCGAGAACTACTAGAAGTACTAGCAGGATTTCGAAGAGGCAGAGGAACTAGAGATCAAATTGCCAACATACGCTGGATCATGGAGAAAGCTAGGGAGTTCCAGAAAAACATTTACTTCTGCTTCATTGACTATGCTAAGGCCTTTGATTGTGTGGATCACAACAAATTGTGGCAAGTTCTTAAAGAGATGGGAGTACCAGACCATCTTATTTGTCTTTTGAGAAACCTATATGCGGGTCAAGAAGCAACAGTGAGAACTGAACATGGAACCACTGATTGATTCAAAATTGGGAAAGGAGTTCGGCAAGGCTGTATACTGTCGTCCTGCCTATTTAACTTATATGCAGAGCACATCATGAGAAAGGCGGGGCTAGATGAATCACAAGTTGGAATTAAGATTGCCGGGAGAAATATCAACAACCTCAGATATGCAGATGATACTACTCTAATGGCAAAAAATGAGGAGGAACTAAAGAGCCTCTTGATGCAGGTGAAGAAGGAGAGTGCAAAAGTTGGCTTGAAACTTAGTAAGAAAACTAAGATCATGGCATCTGGCCCTCTCAATTCCTGGCAAATAGATGGGGAAGAAATGGAGGTAGGGACAGATTTTATTTTCCTGAGCTCCAAGATCACTGCAGATGAGGACTATAACCAAGAAATTAAAAGACACTTGCTCCTGGGGAGGAAAGCTATGGCAAATCTAGACAGCATACTAAAAAGCAGAGACATCACCATGCCAACAAAAGTGCATATAGTTAAGGCTATGGTTTTCCCAGTTGCAATGTATGGCTGTGAAAATTGGACCATAAGAAAGGCTGAGCACCAAAGAATTGAGACCTTTGAACTATGGTGCTGGAGAAAACTCCTGCGAGTCCCTTGGACTGCAAGGCGATCAAACCAGTCAGTCCTAGAGCAGATCAAAACTGACTGTTCTTTAGAAGGCCAGATCCTGAAGATGAAACTCAAATACTTTGGCCCCCTAATGAGAAGGAAGGTGTCACTGGAGAAGAGCCTAATGCTAGGAAAGATTGAGGGCAAAAGAAGAAGGGAATGAGAATGAGAATGAGAATGAGGTGGCTGGATGGAGTCACTGAAGCAGTCGGCATGAGCTTAAATGGACTCTGGGGGATGGTAGAGGACAGGAAGGCCTGAAGGAACATTGTCCATGGGGTTGCGATGGGTCAGACATGACTTCGCAACTAACAACAACAATCGCAAAGGTGCTTTTTTTCAAGAGACAACTGGACTTTCTGGTTTTTCTTTGAAGACATTACGCTTCTCATCCAAGAAGCTTCTTCAGCTCTGACTGGATGGTGGAGAATGGAAGGATTTATACTCTTGCAGACAGCTGGTCATTTGCATGCTTTTAAGCAGGTCATTAAGGTCAGGTCCTGAAGATGAAACTCAAATACTCTGGCCATCTAATGAGAAGGAAGGACTCACTGGAGAAGAGCCTAACGTTGGGAACGATTGAGGGCAAAAGTAGAAGGGGACGACAGAGAATGAGGTGGCTGGATGGATTCACTGAAGCAGTCGGTGTGAGCTTAAATGGACTCCGGGGGATGGTAGAGGACAGGAAGGCTGAAGGAACGTTGTTCATGGGGTTGCGATGGGTCGGACATGACTTCGCAACTAACAAAAACAACAACAAGCTAAGGAAAAAACTCTTTGGTGTCCCCCTTCCTTTGATGCCCTAAGCATCTGCTTATTTAATGGTTAATCCAGGGCTACATTTTTTTTCTGGAATATTTTCCTCCATATCTTCTGGCCAAAACCAACTTATTTGCAATCTGATTTTTTGTGTGTGGCTTTTCTCCCCACATCAAACTAGATCTTATTCTATTCAGTTTTCAGAATTATTTGGTTGACAAACGCATGGATAGACAGAATCTTAAGTTTCTTTGTATACTTTCTGCTCTAATTTTAGTGTTAATGATGGACACTAGATGGCACTCTAATCAAAGACAAAAAAGGATGCAGATGATTTCCCCCTCCCTCCCAGTTCAGCTCATGAAAACCCCATATGTCCAGGGGTGAAATGCTACCTGTTCGGCCCGGTTCGGGTGTACCGGTAGCGGTGGCCGCCGGTGGTTCGGAGAACCGGACGTTGCCATTTTGTTGCTTTTAACCCTCTGCGCATGCGCAGAGAGTGAAAAAGCGCGTGTGACAGTGGCGTGCGCATGCGCTTGCTTCCGAACCAGTAGGGAAGGTAAGTAGATTTCTCCGCTGCATATGTCTATGTGTTTTTTTTAAAAATATATGAGAGAAAGAGAGTTTATGCATGTCTGTGGAATGATATTTGTTCTCATCAAGCTTTTTATATAAGGAGCACTACAGTGTAGACAGAGGAAGGAAAGAGTAAAACCAGTTTTATCATTGAGTTTTCTATCTTTTATTCAAAATAAGTGGCTTATCAAGAGCTCTTCAATCACAATAGTTTAGGAATGGGGTGTTGAAATAATATATCCAAATCATTTCTGGATTCCCTGCTGCCACTCACATATCTCCCAAATCCACCCAAATTAACATGGCTCTGTTTATACTTCTGTCCTAAATACAACTAGAGAGTCAATATAATAGAGGGGATACAGAGTGAGTTTATTGGACAGTGGGATTACAGATAGACCTTCCTTAATGACCGCCTTATTTAGCAACCATTCATAGTCTGAACAGATAACTTCATTACCAATTCTTGCATTTACGACCTCCACAGGCCTTAAATAAAAGAAAACCCCAAGTAAAAATCATAAGAAAAGTCATGGATTCACTTAGCAAATGCTTTGCTTAACAATCAAGTTGTTGGTCACAGTTGGGGTGACAAAATGAGGATATTACCATTGAGATTATTAAAAGTTACTAAAAGAGTGATGTATTTTTTTGTATAGAAGCAAAAATGACTTCATTAAATGGTTCACTTGAATCAGCGATTTATAGGTAGCAATGATAGAGTTAGGTCTGAACTGATGAATCAGTGATGTTCCTATGAGTGGTCTTTATCAATCCAGATTCTCTCAACTCTGTATCAGTAAAATATTTGCCTATTTGTGCAGATCAGGACTGGAAAAACTTGTAGGATTCCAGTTATTCTTTGAACTCCATCTCCCATTAGCCGTAACCATAGTAGTTTTATTTGTTAGATTTATATTTTGGTTTTTGATCCAGAAGTCCAAGAGACTTCGTTTTGACAACTGCCTAATTAGATGGCATGGCCTGAGACAGAATTGGATTTTTTTTCTTTTTAAAAATAATTTTGCTAAAAGATTTTTTACAATAATAAAAGACAAACATGCAGTGTATATTTATAGAAAAGAAAAAGAGTGAAGAAAAATATAAAATAAGTGAAAAAAGAAAGTAAATAAATAACATGTAAAGAAACAACTCCTAATCTTCTTTACAGCAGTTACACGCAAATTTATCATTTATCCTACCTCTTTAAGATTGCATCATAATTCTCTTCTTCCCATATTCTGCCTTTTCTGAGTGGATTTTCCATGAGTCTCTGAATTCTATGCAAGAATTTAATATCACTGTGTCATCTCATGCATTGTGACCATAGTTGATCAAAGCTGTCACAAATTGTGAAAGAGACACAATATTTGGAAATACATAATTTCCCAATTTATATTCAGTTTATCACTAATGGTTCTGCTCTTTCTCCTCACCTTAAGAGTTGAGGACATTTATCAGCAGTGATACTGGTAGTAATTGCTTGCAATGGCATATAATGTTGTCCCTTATGCAGCTGAAGATCTTTAAATATTGTCATGCTGTGTTTCTTAATCTGCTGGCTATTTCAGAATGGCCACCATTCTGTATTAATTTGGTTTTTAATATTTGTTATTAATGGTTTTAGTTAGAAATTTTTATTAATTTAAAAATGGTTTCTTTGAAGGAAAAGAAATATTTAAAAATTAAAAAATGAATTGATAATTTATATTTCTGAGAAGTGATAAAAAAGAGAAATCTGTATAAATTAAATATAAAAGTACGCTACATAAGTAAAGGTAAGACTGAACAACAAAAAGTACTGTAGAAAATATTGTTGTACAATAAACTAAATCCAGATCTTTAAAGATGGGGTCATTGGCTGCTTTCTTCTTCATGACAATTGGCAACTGGCATTCTTCTTTTAGACACAAGAGGGCAGCTCATGCCAACAAAACTTCCAAACATTTCCACAGGAAGTTCTGGCATCTCACTTTTGGATCATCATGGTTTGTTAACTTCATTGGACCTCGCTTTTGGTTTCATTTCCTTTTACCATTTTGAGGAAGGGAGATATTTGCAGCCAAAGAAGTCTGAATATAGAGACAAAAAAGATTCTTGGAGAATCATTATGCATCTCAAGTCACTTCCTTGTTCACTAAAAAGAAAGAAAAGAGAGAGAGAGAGAGAGAGAGAGAGAGAGAGAGAGAGAGAGAGAGAGAGAGAAAGAAAGAAAGAAAGAAATTTCCTCGTATCTGCTGCACATGAGAAAAATACCTTTCCCACTTTCCTAGTTTTACGTTAAAGAAAATTCAAACTGGCCAAACAACAACTCCAATTACATTCTCCAGCGTATGGAGAGCAATATGTTTGCATGTCAGCTGATTATATAGAGTGCCATGTTCACAGCATATGGGTTGAGTTCACATCAGCTAAGTCCAAGCCAAACAAAACACATTATGGCTTAAAATGCTATGTGAACACTCTCTTTAACTAAAGCAAAACAGAAATAGACAGGTCCTTGCCATTACAGAACTTATAAGCTAAAACTAGCAATGGGAATAGTAACAAATGGAGAGCAAGAGAGTTAATGGATCAATGTAATGAAACAGAATAAAATATATTGAATATTTATATTCTTATAAACATAAAATGTAGTAAGTGGAGAGCCTGTGAGGGTCAACATGGGGAGTATTGCCCATAGCAACTTTTCTGCTAAGTATCCTATATTTGCTGAGCCCACCTCTTCCAGATCTTTTCATGCAGAACTACAAGGTTTAAAATAATAGTCTTTGCTGTTTTGAGGCTCACAACTACAACTGCATCCAGTTAAACCCAAATGCAAACAAGCATAGCACTATGAACACCTGAAATTGAGAGGGGATGGGATGAGTGAAACTAGATGAAGTATGGATTCTAATGGGAAATAAAATAAAATAAATAAAAAGGGTCCCTTCAGGTTGAAAGCTCCTTGATCCTCTATTTTGTATCCAGATGCATCTCACCTATTATAATGTTCGTTTCTGCTGCATAATCTAGTCCTTCCACCTCTCTGTATTGATCACATTGACCAATGGTTTAATCTACATTAGGATTCTTATTGTCCTTATCCTTTGTGGTAGCTCAGACATAAAAGATTAAAAATTCTAGCAGTAAAATAGACTGAAACTAATTTTAAAGGCATTCTTTTTTTAAAAAAAACAGGAGTTCCTATGTTAGTAAAATGTAGTAAAAGAGTTGTTTCTGAGGTAGTATTTTCAGTATGTTCACCAGACAATAATTCTCCCAAATTCTACAGGACAAAAATAATAAATTTCAGAATATTGAAAACCGTACAAGTTTGAATTGAAAGCCCAAACAGTATGTCTTTAGAAAAAATTTTAATTTTGAAAAATCTCACAAAGCTTAGAAAGCTATGGAAAAAAGCAATTGGAGTGATTAAAAAAAAACCATTGGAATCCTTATTGTGAAGTAAGGAGGCTTTGGGTTGTCTAGTATAACTAAACATAGCAGTTTCATTCAACATAACCATTGGTGAACCACCCTTACAACTCCAGTTCAACAATATTTGGTCTGCCAAATATTCTCTCCTGGTCTGAGTGAGGTTTAAGATACTCAAAATTGTATCTCAGGTTTTGGTCACCACGATGCAAAAAGGATGTTGAGACTCTAGAAAGAGTGCAGAGAAGAGCAACAAAGATGATTAGGGGACTGGAGGCTAAAACATATACAGAACGGTTGCTGGAACTGGGTATGTCTAGTCTGATGAAAAGAAGGACCAGAGGAGACATGATAGCAGTGTTCCAATATCTCAGAGGCTGCCACAAAGAAAAGGGAGTCAAGCTATTCTCCAAAGCATCTGAGGGTAGGACAAGAAGCAATGGGTGAAAACTAATTAAGGAGAGAAGGAACTTAGAACTAAGGAGAAATTTCCTTACAATTAGAACAATTAATCAGTGGAACAACTTGCCTCCAAAAGTTGTAAATGCTCCAACACTGGAAGTTTTAAAGAAAAGATTGGATAACCATTTGTCTGAAGTAGTGTAGGATATCCTGCCTAAGCAAGGGGTTGGACTAGAAGACCTCCAAGGTCCCTTCCAACTCTGTTATTCTATTCTAAATACATTACTCAAAATTGAACTTACGTTTGTGTAGATGATCACAATTTAAAATAACAAAAGAGCCAATTTGGTGTCATAGTTATGGTGCTGAATTAGAACCTGGGAGATGGTATACTAACCTCTGCTCAGTTTGGCACTCCCTGGGTGCTTCTGGGTGGAATTGAAGATGTTGCTTGTCAAGAGCTTCATGGCATGGGGTTGGTTATTTTCAGGACCATCTCTTTTGGTTGTTTCTGCCTATCCTTCTAGATCCAACAGGAAAGGCGCTTCATTTAAAAGAATATAATCTAATGACCCTAGTGTGCCTGATAGTCAGGAGGTTAGATATTCCATTGAGAGGTTTTTGTTAACTACTCTATTTGGGTTTACCCTCAATAATTTCTGTAGATTTTTATTCTTTATTACGGTAGCATTTATGAGCATTGTTTTTATTGTTTATGTGTGTGCTAACTGCCCAGAGTTGCATTTGCAAGATGGGCAGCCATATAAATTGGTTAAATTAAAAAAATTAATAAAAATGGTATGAGTATCATAGAAACTAATGCAAATAGTTTCCACTTTCTTTCTTTAGAATAGAATATGCGGTCTATTGGCTTCAGTACACACAATAACACAAACTCCCTTTTTATGATCCTGTAATCCCTTAATTTGGGGTAGAATCAGGGTGGCTGGATGAAACTAAGTGTTTACTGGCCAGATGTCCTTCCTAATGCCATGTGGGGTTCACAGCAGGCATTTTTTCTTTGCACCCCAGAAGAGAAACCTCTAGGATTGAACTCTCAACTTTCCAAGTGGGAGGCAAACATCTTCCCCCCTAGGCCACCACAATAAGCACAATTATTGCCAAAATATGTAGTGAAGATTTAAGGGTACAAAAGTATCTATTCTACATGCAATACAGACCAATCCTTATCTACTTTAAAGATAAGGAGTCCTAAGAGCACTTCCCTTCAAATCAGCAAACTGAGATTGTGCAGAGATCTCGTAGTCACTATCATACTATCATTTTGCCAAAAAGTATATAATCATTTAGATTATCATAATTGTTTTGAATTTGGCACTTATGCATATAAAATAGCAGATGCAAATTTATGTACACTATCTGTGTTTTTTTGGTAATGCACTTTCTTTTCTCTTTCTGAAGGATTCCTAAATGAGGGGTCTGCAAATCTTTTAAGGCTTTTTAACATTCTAAAAACGGGGGTTGGGGCAAAATAAAAGAGCATTGGATTTAATTTAATTATAGTTTTGTTAAAAAATAAATATCATTCATAGGATAATTCTCTTTGTCATTTTCTTCTTTTAACCTCTTAAATAAAATAATTATTCTCTCGAATTAAAGCTGGAGCTATTGGTATGGATGTCTGAGTTCACCAAGGTTTTGTAGCAGGATTGAAAGGAAGGCCTGCAGCCGCCAAGCTGTGAATTGTAGATGCTTGCCCTAGCTGATAATTTTTTTCCTTGAAAGGGCAAATTTTAGAGGAAAAATGTGCCATGATAATGATAAGACTTGACAGCTAGGAAGAGATCTCCATCTGCAGAGGACCAAAATGCTTACCAGGCAACCAGAGGAAATCAAGGATATTGTTTTTTTCTGTCAAACTATTCGATGAACTTTAGGCTCCATGTTGTATGAGAAGCAGATTAGAAGGACATTAAATGCCATGGATCAAATAGTGTGATACATAGGAGTTATCCATGAGTCATAGGGACGTAGTATCAAATCTTGGAGCTGACTCGAATATATCCCCTACTCCAGTATAAATTCTTGAGGTGTCTCCTCAGTGTTTGAATCATGGCTGTGAGGGAAAGGGGAAGATACTTAATTGTACTGTGAGCAGAAACTCAATTTCTTTATCCTTACCGTATCTAATCAAAAATTGCTATCTACCTTCTAAAATAGTAGCTAAAGATTGCTACAAAAAGGTTTAGGGTTAGGGTTTTCCTTCTCTGCTCCTCGATGTAATTTAAAAATTTACCCTTTTAATATATGGCTGATGGGAAACTGCAGTCTGCATAAACTCGTGTCTTGGGATCCTGCCAAGACTTACTCTTAGTTTCTGCAAGGAAAAACCAGTTTCTCTTTCCCTCCACAAATTAGCTTTGCCCTTGGAGTGGGGAGGGGGCAGACACCAAGCTCTCACCTTCCTCATCCTCCTAACCTCACCCTCCCTTTCCCCAATTCCACTATCCCACCTTCCCTGCCAAGATGGCTTGATTAAAAAGCCGCTGTTGCTGGAATAGCTGCACAGCTGGTGATCCTGTCAGCACCCCTGAGCAGAAAGTCGCTGAAGATTAAAATCTCCAATTAGCAGGAATGTGAAGTCGGCAAGAAATACGGCAGATTCCAAAACTAAAATGGAACACTTTTGAATCAACCATCCCATTTCTTGGCCATTGCAAGATTTTTCTGATTTATTCTGTGTTGCTCCACACTCCTCCATTCAATATCACTTTCAGAAGGAATACTTTTGTTGCCACATTTGTCTGACAAGAAAAGCTCAGTTTTCAGCCCAAGAATCTTTTTTCAGTGTTACTATCTCAACTTTTGAAATGTAAAATGCCAACTTCATGTTTGATTGAAATTTGGTAATTTTTAGATATTGCAATTAAGAGTCATACTTCTAGCTACACTTGAATGGCATTTAAAAACATCGTTTCTGGCTCAATCCAACATCGTTTAGTTTCAGTATATAATTGATCAATACCAGTTAATCTGAATTACTTGTACATTGTGCATGACCAAGGAAAATATTTATAGAATTTATGGATTATATTACATAGAACAGAATAGAATAGGATAGGATAGGATAGGATAGGGTAGGATAGGATAGGATAGGATAGGATAGAAGAGAAGAGAAGAGAAGAGAAGAGAGAATAGAGAATAGAATAGAATATATTACTTTAAATATGAATACATGAAATAAATCCCACTATATTCAGTGCTTTCTTTCAGAAACGTATGGGTTGGATCATAGAATTAGCTGTCATGCTGTCTGCTGACACATAACTATGAACCAGATCTTAGAAAGAACCCATGAACAATGTTTATATCATTATATGACAAGATGACTGATATTGATGTAGAACTAACTTGTTGAAATATTCATTTGGTTCCATATATTTTCTCTTACCTCAGCATTAGTAAAGGATAAGGTTATTGAATTGTTGCCTTTAGCAGGAGACAAATGCATCACCAGTTCGGCAAAAAGGTCAATATTTTGCTATTGTACCACCGCAAGAAGGGCAAAATTAGCATTGTTGACTAAATCAGTATTCAGAGGTTCCATATTTTGCCTGTCTTTGGCTCACCACTTCTATACTATATTTCGATTATTGTTATAAATATAAGCATGTGACACAATGCCCATCTGTCAGGGATATTAGCGGTCTGGGGAATTGATTCCTGTTACAGAAGCCAGACTGAAAAAATAATTTAGATTTCCTCGCTCCCCCCCCATCCCCAATCCAACTCTGGGTCCCTATAAACTCATTGTGAAGCTCCTATAACTGGATTTTGTGATCTGAGAGAAAACAGAACTGAAGTAAAATCAGCACAATGTAGTTAAGAAAGAGGAAGGCTACTAAAATGGGCAAAAGAAGCTTGGGAGGCAGTGCCAAACTGCAAAGGAGAAATTGAAATTAGTGTCGCACTTTAAAATGGATAGCTAAAACTTTGTGTGTAGGCCTCCATTCCACAGACTTATTTTTAAATGAATCTGTTGTTTGGCTTAGCAAACTCTCTACTAGATAAGCTTTTCTTCACCCTAGTTTCATTTGGTATTTGGGAGAAAGCAAGCATAAAAATGGGGCAGGACGCAGCTGACAAACTATAATAATGCCAACCATTGGCTATGGTAATCAGCCTGCCACATCTCTTTTGCATATGCACACACAGCAACATACACTCACAGCACCACCCGAGCAGACTGGCATGGCCTATGTTGGCACAGGTTCAGAGAGCTCTCCTGTAGCCTCTCTCTGCATCTTGTTCAATTCGAAGCACAGATGAGCCAATCGAAGCAGGAGGGGGAGGGAGCTCGTATGGCACGTCCTCACCTGCCATTTAATTGGATGTATTTTTAATTAATAGCACCTCAGGGACTGACATGAGACACAGTCGGTCTTTGAATAGGGACTGGGGAGGAATTGGGGAATGTGCAAGGATTGGACCGCAGGGTGCGCTTAGCGGGCAAACACTGCCATCAATCAAGGACCACTTTGGGCTGTTTGGATGGAACACAGCATAAAGGGAAATTGGTAGTGTGTGGATGTGATGTGTGTGTAGGACAGGCAAAGAATCAAAGAGAATAATTTGCTTTCTCTACTTCTAAGGATGAGCCCTGGCCAGTGGGAAGAAATCTCTAAGGGCAAGGCAGGAATTTCAGGCTAGATATGCTGAGACAGGTTTAGAGCAACTTTGGCCTTCAAAAAAATGAGATTTTTATGTATCCATACAGTAGTTTCCATATCTTTCTTCTGTTGAGAATACACGCAGCAAGGCTCAAAGGTCTTTTCATGGCAGTATGTATTAATAATGTTTCATGTGTCTGCATATACTTGTGTGTAATAAAAGAGGATCTACCGGAAGAGGCCAACCATCTCTTTGAAGCAAAGATATGGATTCTCTTTGGGATCTATTCCCATGGCCAGAAGTGGGCAATATTCCTGCAGTTAGGATGGGAGGATATTTTTATGGCTCCCAGGATTTCTGGGCTAGGAGAAGCCCAACGTTTGGCATATTGTTACTGACAATTAAGGATCAAATTGGTACATGAAACACCTCCCCTTAAAACACCCCCAAAGGGACAAAGGGACTAATTTGGGGAGGAAATGGAAGCCTGAAACTTACACTAATGCACCATTTCCTTTCCCCCCTCTTTCACTCTCTCATACACTTAATTACTCTCTCTGTATAATGGCCACAAATCCAGGAAGGGACCCCACATTGTATAGCTCACACATTTTAGGTAAGCTAACCTAATATGCTCCTTTGGCAGACACTCTTGATATATAAGGCCTTTTGATGATTTATATACAGTTCTCTAGAAATGTGTACAACCAATAAAGTAGCCAAAGAAATAGGTCGAGGAGGGGGGAGGATGACTGCCTCCCTCCCTCAGGCTTCACTTGGCAAGCTGTCCTCTAGAGCTCATTTCAAAGTTGTTACAGGAACTGCCCTTCCCAGACACACCTGCTGTTTGGGGGGAGAGACAGGAGGAACCAAAAGTAAGGTAGGAAATGCCAATTTGGATCTGCCCTCACCAGTGGCCAGTTTTGACTTAGTTCATTAGCATGCAGGTTTTAGCTGATCAAGGGGACATATGGGGAAAATATAAAAAAATGTAAAACAAGAATTAAAATCTTCAATCTATTGTATGTATAGATTGTTGTTATGGTGTGCTTTTTAATTTAACATATATTTTATTAGCTGTCTAGAAAGTGAAGTAGTACCATATTTTTCGGAGTATAAGACGCACCGGAGTATAAGACGCACCTAGATTTTAGAGGAGGAAAACAAGGAAAAAAGTATTCTGAACCAAATGGTGTAGTAATATATTATTTAATAAAATACCAGTGTAGCAGAATACTTTTTACAACCATGTATACTTTTTACAAACTTCAAACTTGACAGCTTTAAGACTAGTGGACTTCAACTCCCAGAATTCCTCCTCCAGTCATGCTAGCTTAGGAATGGGAGTTGAAGTCCACAAGTCTTAAATTGCCAAGTTTGAAGACCCTTGCACCGCTAACCCAGGGGTCTTCAAACTTGACAGGTTTAAGACTAGTGGACTTCAACTCCCAGAATTCCTCCTCCAGTCATGCTAGATGGGGTAATTAGAAGGCAAAAACACTCCAGTTTTTGCAAAAAATGGCTCATTTTTCGCTTGTTTTTTTGCAAAAACAGGGCATGCAGAAGGTTTGGGAAGCCTGCAGAGCACTCCTAGGTGGTGGGGGAAGGCAAAAATGCCCCAATTTTTGCAAAAAATGGCTCATTTTCACTCTTGTTTTGCAAAAACAGGGCATGCAGAGGGTTTGGGAAGCCTGCAGAGCACACCTAGGGGGTGGGGGAAGGCAAAAATGGCCCAATTTTTGCAAAAAACGGGCCATTTTTTTGCAAAAATAGGATGTGGGGGCGGGGCTTTGGGAGGCCAAAAATGACTGCATTCGGTGTATAAGACGCACCGACATTTCCACCATCTTTTTGGGGGCAAAAAGGTGCGTCTTATACTCCGAAAAATACGGTAATTCCAAAAATGAAATACAGTAAATAGATAATTCCTGAAGAATTGTTGCCTTTGGCAGATAATAGTTGAAGATAGAGGACACCTTGTTGGGGGAAAAGTTTATTCTATATTCAAAATTAACCTACCAGTTGCATTTTCTTGCAAGTTTAGAACTCTATTTAGTTATCAGTGAAATCTAGGTAGGCCACCCAATAAATTCTGGCAGGCTGGAATCACAAGCTATTGGTTTTCCTAATTTGGTATATAGCTAAAACTAAAACATGGGATGAGTTAACGTAGAGTAAATAAATAACTTTTTTATTCCTTTCTGCCTTTTGTTTCTAGGAATAGATGTGCCATTGGGCAAAGAACTGGCTAGATCATGACTTTTTGCCTAATCAGATGGCAACTTTTTTTGGTTGAAGGGTGAGGAATCTAACATTTGCACTGGTTCTTCAAAGACGATCCGATTGGCCGGCAGACACAGGTACGCCCTATTTCTCTTTTTTGCCTGTCCTATCCCTTCTCCCCAGTGTTAGTACTTTATAATTTCACTGCCTCTGTTGAAAGGAAGAATAGCAAGGCTGGGCAGAATTGAAACCTCTGGAAATGAATGCGCAGCTGGTGCTGCTCTCTTCCTGCTCAGCTGCACCAGCCTCCCTTTGCCTTCTGGCAAGTCCCCAGTTGGCGGTGGGGGGGAGGGGATGGCAGGGGGAAGGAGGGGAGGATGGGTTCCTGCTAGTAAAGATGATGGTTTCTGCGGTGATGCACCAGGGCAGCTGCCCTGCAGAAGGAGAGAGGGGAGGGAGAGTCAGGTGCTTGTGGATTTAATGTAGGCCACTCATTAATATTTAGTGTCATTGGAAGAAAGTGCAAATGTGTGGCAGGGAGATTTCATCTAGCTTGGTCTACACCGCCTCCTCTGCATTGGAATGTGTTTATCCAGGCAGACACTTAGGGGTACCAGATGCTAGGCCCAAAAAGCCTCTGGAGATTTATTTGGCCTGAAGAATTAAAGCTGCTATGGTCCTCTGAAATTTATTTCACTTCAAGACTGGATGGTTGCATGCCCCAAACCTTCCTATCTTAAGGAATACTGTACTAAACTCAAAAATGTACCAAATAAAGGAACATTTCTCCCCTCCCCTCTCCAGCAATTTCTGAGGTGTTAAGAGCCCTTTCTTTGGCGGTGTGTTTTTTATGGCAGCACTGGCGCATAAGACTAGCCATTTATTATGGTTTAAATTTTTCAAAAATAAATGTGGACAGTATAGAAAAATAGATTGGAATTTATGTTACTCAGTCAGTAGATTTAGGTTTTAAAGAATATAATATGTTTCCTACAACTTAAAAACGTAGTTTAGCAAAAAAAAATGCTCTTGGATCCTTCAGGGAATGTTTTAAAAAGGTTGGCTCTCATCATTTTTATGTGGCAGATGTAATAAATGTAAAGGCACTTTGGTGCATATCTTACAGATATGTCCTCTTGTCCACTTGTAATTGACTAAATATTATGACTATGGTAAGCCAGGTTCTTTGAAGCCAGGTAAGGATTAAAAATATTAATCTTTTGCTGCATTGTAGTTTCCAAATTTGGATTCTTTCCCTCTATGAAGAAATCTAGATAAACTTGCATCTGAAGCACCACATGATAACTTAATTGGAGTTTGTCAACTCTAAGACTTTGAATCAGCTTTTCACTGATGGGAAGGCAGGACCAGACAGTATGATTGCATACGCTCTTGCTTTAACTCACTGTTAAAAAATTAAATCACAACTTGTAAAAATAGAAAATTAGAATAGAATAGAATAGAATAGAATAGAATAGAATTCTTTATTGGCCAAGTGTGATTGGACACACAAGGAATTTGTCTTTGGTGCATATGCTCTCAGTGTACATAAAAGAAAAGATACATTTGTCAAGAATGGTTGTCATAGGGTTCAAGTAAGTAATCAGGAAACAATCAATATGAAAATAAATCGTAAGGATACAAGCAACAAGTTACAGTCATACAGTCATAAGTGGGGGGAGATGGGTGATAGGAACGATGAGAAAAACTAATAGTAATAGTAATGCAGCCTAGTGAATAGTTTGACAGTGGTGAGGGAATTATTTGTTTAGCAGAGTGATGGCGTTCGGGAAAAAACTGTTCTTGTGTCTAGTTGTCTTGGTGTGCAGTGCTCTATAGCGACGTTTTGAGGGTAGGAGTTGAAACAATTTATGTCCAGGATGCGAGGGGTCAGTAAATATTTTCACAGCCCTCTTTTTGACTCATGCAGTATACAGGTCCTCAATGGAAGGCAGGTTGGCAGCAATTGTTTTTTCTGCAGTTCTGATTATCCTCTGAAGTCTGTGTCTGTCTTGTTGGGTTGCAGAACCAAACCAGACAGTTATAGAGGTGCAGATGACAGACTCAATGATTCCTCTGTAGAACTGTATCAGCAGCTCCTTGGGAAGTTAACATAATTTCAGTTGACTGATGTCTTATTTACTATATCTGCCTATCTACCTACTTATCTTTGAATAGGCTATTATATATCTATACTAAAAAGAGACATACGGTAATTTAGGTATTTAGGAATTTTACTTTGTAACCTTGACTTTTTATTTTATTTGAGAGTTTTCTTTTCCATGTTTAAATTTACTTGAGCTATTCTTTCTTTGTTTCTGTTTTGTATTTTATATAGTTTAATATAGGATTTTTGGATTTTTGCCTTCATCATATACCATGTACATATTTCTTTTTTAAACACAGTTCTTCTTAAATACAGTTTTAAATACAGTTCTATAGTAATATAAATACCATCAATCATGGTATCCTTCTGTATTGGTTCTGGGAGTGGGCAGTACAATATTGTCCTCCTTCCTGTGGGATTGATGAGTGGCAAGAGCTCTAGCCCCTGGACACTATTTTTGGGGGTGGTACTTTCTCCCTGCTATTTAACATCTAATAAAGCCCCTGGGTGAGGTAATCTAGCACTTTAAGGTGAGATATCATCGGTATGCTCAGCTTTGTATCTCCATTCCAGACTGTGTAAGTGATGATATGGAAATTATGTCTCAGTGTCTGGAGTCTTGGGGGCCTGGATGGGGCGCAACAACCTTCAACTCTGTGTCTCAGTCATCCAGGTCATGGTTGTCCCAAATGCTGGGACAAAAGACAACTGGACTTTCTTGGTTTTTTTTTCCATTGAAAACATTTCACTTCTTATCCAAAAAGTTTCTTCAGGAAGAAGTTCAGCTCAACCCAAGAAAGACCACATGGCTTTTGGTTTTGGGGGCCTTCCATCTTTGCTTCTGGATGGATGGCACTGCTGCAGAACCAGATGAAATCTAGGGGCCTCCTGGACTCACATCTCCTTTCAAAGAGTAGGTGGCGGCCTTAGCTAAGAGGGCCTTTGCACGCCTTTGTGTTGGGCATCATTTGCATGTGTTCCTGGACCAAGAGAACTTGCTCACTTTTAGTTATGCCCTCATTAGCTTCTGATGGATTATTGCAACACATTCTACATTGAATTGCTCTTGAGGAGCATTTGGAAGGTTCAGCTGGTGCAAAATTAATGGTGTCAGTTATTCAGTGCAGGTGAAACATTGTTCTGCAATTTGCATTGACTGCCAGTTTGCTTCTAAGTTAAAGTTGGTAGTTATCTTTAAATCCCTACAGGACTTGGGCCAGGTTATTTATGGGGCTGACTCTTCCCAGTTGTCTCTACCATCCTATCCAAAGTAGCATAGGGAACATGCTGCACTAGGAGTGTTGGCTGGCAGAGCCCCATAGGAGAACTATTTCCTGCTATAGTACCTACCCTTTGGAATATTATCCCTCAAGAAATTTTGGTTGGCTCCAATCCTACTGGCTTCTGTGGGATCCTAAAGACTTGATTATGTGCTCAAGCCTGCAGCCCCAGTATGTGACACAACCCATTTCCTGACTGTGCTGAGGTCTTTATTTTATGCATCTCCAGCTGCTATGTGTTTTATCTCTAATTTTCTTTTGTGTTTCCATATTTCGTATTTGTTTTAATGTTGTGAGCTGCCCAGTGTACTGAGATGGGCGGCTACATAAATTGATTTAATGAATAAATAAATAGTCACCCTCCTATATTTCTATTTTTATATATATTATCATCTTCAGGAAAAAAAGAAATAATAATTGAAGGTCAGTTTGGTGCACTTGTTAAAGCAGCAGGCTAGAAAACAGGAGACTGAGAGTTCTAAGTCCTGCCTTGGGCATGAAAGCCAGGCGGGTGACTTCCTCTCAACCCAACCCACCTCATAGGTGGTGGTTGTGGAAAAAATATTAGGAGGAAGAAATATTTGGTATGTTTGCCATTTTGAGTTATTTATAAAACTAATAAAGGTTTGATATAAATGAATAAAAATACATTTTTGAAATGTATGTATTAAGCATTGGGGTTTCATGTTTGGATTGCAAGATTCCAGAAGACCAGAAGGCAGCCTAGAATTGAAGTTTTCTATATCAGTTTGCTGCTGTAGAATAGTTAGCTAGATTTTTGCAGCCTAGAATTGGTAGCCTTAACTAATATGGTTGGAAATATCATCTGTGGGGCATGGATCAGCAGTGTGCTGCTATAGGCATAAAAGCAGGTGCTGATTAAAAATAGTCTGCAACTATATAGGCACAAGTCTGGCCCAAAGAATGCTGCTGTCTGAAGGAGGGCAAATAATGCCATCCAGTACTGACCTCCATTCTCATTCTCATTCTCATTCTCATTCTCATTCTCATTCTCATTCTCATTCTCATTCTCATTCTCATTCTCTCTCTCTCTCTCTCTCTCTCTCTCTCTCTCTCTCTCTCTCTCTCTCTCTCTCTCTCTCTCTCTCCCTCCCTCCCTCCCTCCCTCCCTCCCTCCCTCCCTTGCCAAATTATTCATTTGTCTAAGGCAAATAATATCAAGAATAGTTTCTCCATCCCTCATAATAAAAATAAAGCAATAAATTAAATAATTAACTATTTATTGCCTTTTGCCCCCCCCCCTCAATCAGCTAACTAAAGGAAAACATTTTCTGTGCCAAATGATAGGGTCAGTCTTGGTCTAATATAATATAATTAATAATAATATAATAATAATATAATAATATAATAATATAATATAATAATATAATATAATATAATATAATATAATATAATATAATATAATATAATATAATATAATATAATATAATATAATATAATATAATATAATATAATATAATATAATATAATATAATAAATATAATATAATATTATAATATAATATAATATAATATAATATAATATAATATAATATAATATAATATAATATAATATAATATAATATAATATAATATAATAATATAATAAATATAATATAATAAATATAATATAATAAATATAATATAATAATTAATATAATATAATATAATATAATATAATAATATAATATAATATAATAATATAATATAATATAATATAATATAATATAATATAATATAATATAATATAATATAATATAATATAATATAATAACATAATATAATATAATATAATATAATAACATAATATAATATAATATAATAACATAACATAATAACATAACATAACATAACATAACATAACATAACATAACATAACATAACATAACATAACATAACATAATATAATATAATATAATATAATATAATAATATAATAATATAATAATAATTAATATAATACAATACAATACAATACAATGGTATGTAATATATTGCTATTTTGCATAATATGTTAGGTGAATTTAATTTTTGTTTTGTTTTTATTTTCAGTACTAGAATTACGATGAATTTTTATTTGCAAATTGTACAGCAGTTAGAACTAAACTGGATACATGAGTACAAGTAGGAGGAGTCAGGCAGATGGACTCTGTTTTAAACTGCAAAATCTATAGGGGACCTTAGTGATCTGTACCCAAAAACTAACAGAATATTTTGCACAAATGATTATTGTGAGCAATCCTGGTTACATGGAAACTTCCAATCAAATTTAAGCCAGGGTGAATGGAAGGTTTCTCAGATTTCCTGTCTCAATGCTGAAGGTCAAGACATCCAATAGACATGAGATGTTGTGTCCTCTTATCTATGTTGTTCCTGGCTATTAAAAATCCCATAATATGTATACTGTAATCATTAAAATTGTCATCTAGAATGATTTCTGAAATTTAACTGAAGATATTGTGTATTCCCAAAATCGTATTTTGCATGTTCAGAAAACCTAAAAAAAAAAAAACAGAATAGAGAGATACACTGCCACTTGGGCAGAGAAATGAATATATGAACTTGTGTAGTCAATACATTTAGACATATGATATGGCCAGTCTTTACATTCCTTTTCTGAGATGAAAGTGTTATAGCAACATGCTTTATTCAGATATTGACATCTTATGCATAAGGTGACCAGATTTTATTTTTTGTAAAGCGGGACACCATTGATGGGGGGGGGGGGGTTCTAGGGGAGCAAGATGGGAGGGGTCCATCTCTCTTATCCTGCAGCTTTGTGCACCCCCACAAACACCCCCCTTCATCGCAGCCAGGGGTGGGTTCCTACTGGCGCAGGCTTACCTGTTCGTCGCTGCAGGGGTGCCAGGGGTGAAATACTGCTGGTTCGGCCGGGCCAGTCGTTCGGCGTAGAGCTGATGGAACTGGTGGTGGTCGTGATGCAGGGCTTCTCCCGCCCGCTTCTCCCGCCCAGCTGGATGCTGCCATTTGGGTTATTTTGTCCTCTGCACATGCGCAAAGCGTTCTGCGTATGCACAGAGGGCAAAATAACCCGAATGGCGGCGTCCAGCCGGGCGGGGGAAATGGGCGGGAGAAGCCCTGTGCCGCTACCGCCGCCAGTTCCATCGGCTCTACGCCGAACGACTGGCCCGGCCGAAAAAAGCGGGACTTTTTTGAAATGCTGCGGGACGCGGGACAAATTATTAAAAAGCGGGACTGTCCCGCCAAAAGCGGGACGTCTGGTCACCTTACTTATGCACCATGTGCATGAAGTCTATGTGTGAGGGCATCCAGTATATACGTTATACGCAATGCAAATAGTGTTCTTTATTTGTGCAACAGTACTGATCCCTTGTAGGTTGTCACAGTCTATCTGCACATTTAGTTATTACTATATGAATCAGATCTTTTCAACTGGAAAGGCTGTTTAGAAGCTTGTTTAGAAGCTGAATGCCAGTGTTAGAAGGTTAGAACTAAACACAAACAGTATAATCCCTAATCAGACTTTGAATCTGCAAATATATGAATGGATAGGCAGCTGGGGAGAAAAGTGAAAACTCAGAGACAGACAAGTGAATAAGGGGTATAGGGAGCAAAATGACTTGAATGGCAAGAAAAAATTCACATAGTGTGAACACAGTTTGCAAGCCATTTCTGATTATTTGCCCTAAAATGTATTTTTCTGCAGATTCTTGGCTCATGGCAAACTGTATGGTGATTTTGATAGGCTAATGAGAAAAGGAACTTTAGGTGGTGCCTTTCTCCAGAGGTTTGATTCTCCTGACTCCAAATCCATGACAGTATAACTGACTCAGGACTGCCACAGGCAAATCAGTTGGCACCCCAGGCCAGAAACCTGCTTCTCCTCTCAGGAATTTTTTTTTTAACTTTGATCCTTTGATGAACCTCTGAAAACCTTGAATGCACCAGGAAAAAAAGTGATTTGGTGGCCCAATTTGATTTTCAAACACCTGTTAGGTAGGTGAGAATGAGCAGGAATGTGCAATAACTAGCAAAAATATTTCATGTAGAAATATATCCATCAGTTCAGTGTGTTTTATGGGCATGACTTTGCTTGGAAACAGTAGAGGAAACTGTTCTAGGCAACAAGACACAAACCTTGAAAGATTAAAAGACGAAGAAAACAAAGCGAGGCCAGCTATCCTGGGTGCAGAAGAAGAATGCAAGAATTGAAATTGGCAGACCTAAACTGTCAATCAATCAGATCTAATCATCAATGGATGATTGTTTTAATGGATTATTTGTCCATTATTTTAGATGGACAGGGGGATAGATAGGAATACCTAGAATAGAAACTACACTTCCTGGGACAAACACTGACATTTGCTGTGGAGAAGGTCAGTTGTCTCCCATCCATGACCTGCTAGGTGTGTGAGTATGCAAATGTATCTGGGTGCATCTGTGTGATAAGAAAAAGTACCACAAAACATTGTAAGTGGGAGAAGTAATAAAGAAATAGGGAAGGGAAGGAAATGTGTGGGCAAATATAAGTAATTATCACAACTTAGCCATAGATGTGGCTATTGAAGGTGATATTAAAGGTTTAGTAAGTGTTTCAAACCTGAGGTTTGAAACAAAATCCGAAGAAGGAGAAAAATGGCACTATATTCAACATTCCCAAAGGAGTTTGTGACTTCAGGGGAAGAAGTCCAAAAGGGCAGAATTAGGATATCAGGTTTTTGAGGATGATAATCCTTTACAATTCCTTTCGTTTGGTTAACCATCCTGAGGTTGGTTGAGCCCAGAGGCTAACTCTGTGCACTAGGCCAGAAAAGCAGGAGTTTGGCAGGCTACGTAATTCTCTTGTGCATATGCAGCCTCCTTCATTGCATAGCCACTGCTTCATTGACCATCTTTTTTTTCCCCGTAGTTTTGCTCTCACTGATGTCTATTTAGAAGAAATGGAAAGAGGCAGATTGGCACCACCAGCATGTAGAGATGCACAACTCTCTTCTATCTTTATCCTGGCACACATCTCTATAAGTGTATGGAAGTGAGCATATCTGTAAATAAATATGTATATTCCCATGAGTTCAAAGTTTACATGTACTAAAGCACAGTAAGAATGCGACTTAAACATTATTATTAAAGCTATTTCAAAACATATTTATTATTAATACACCTCATTTTTAGACTATAAATAAGTTACAGTGTTTTATCTGGCTAACAAGTTGCACTAATCCACTAAAAATTTGATTGAGTGATAAAAGTGTTCCCAGTTAATAAATGAATTTTATTAAATGTTATAAAATAGTAACACACGTATTGTTTTTTAAATGTGACACCCCCCTCTATCTTTCCTGATCCTTTTTAAAAATAATTTTATTAAAACTTTTAAATGTGGATTAAAAACTAACACAAACTAATTGGTAGTAAGCATGGAAAAATAAATTTAAAAAAGCATAAGGTGTAAGAAAAGAAAAAAGTTAAGAAAAATAGAAAAGAAGGGAAAAGTATAAAGAAGTGGTTTCTAATATGTTTTGTAACGATTATAAGCACAAATAGATCTTAACATCTCTTTCTAAAGTTATAATATAATAATAATAATTTTATTTTACAGTCACAGACCGAAATACAAGTGCAACAAAAACAAAAGAAAAAATACAATCACAAACAATTAACACCAGAAGCCTTGGCTAAAGGGAATTACAACGTTCTCCTCTAATAGTTACAGAAGAAAATTTTGAAACCTGAGAAGTAATATAGGAGGAATCATCCCCTAGACCAGTGGTTCCCAACCTGTGGTACGTGTACCACTAGTGGTACGCGAGGGCCTTCCAGGTGGTATGCGAACACTTTCGGGGTCATGAACGATTTTTAGTTAGTTATTTTTTACTTCACAAAAATGTTTACTGCCTAACACAAGATAATCTGGCAATGTTTTGCAACTGTTGCCACACGCCACCCACCTGGTCCCAGCGGCCCGAGAATCCAGTTGCTGGATGCGCGGGGCCAAAAAAGGAACGGTACAATTATGGAAATAAAGTGATATCTGATCGAATTTAGTTTCTCTGGAACCAGGTGGTACGCGGCGACTGTACGGGACCTCCAAGTGGTACTCGATCACAAAAAGGTTGGGAACCACTGCCCTAGACAATATAAGGCCATTTTAAAGTTATATATTACTCTCCTTTTTATAACCTGTGTAATCTTCAAAATCATAAATTACAAGTTTCTTTTTTTCATTTTTACACAAAAAGTCCTTAAGAGGTTTCCGGTCAGCATTAAATGTAAATAACTTTTTTCTAATCAATGAAGCTAAATTTCACCAACAATTCCTCCAGAGGAATTGAATATGCATCTCTATATATATAATTATCTTGCTGCTGTGATCATATCCTGAAACTTGAACATTGGGCGCTATCTAACAAAATGAAATTCAATGGTGAAAAAAGTAAGGTTATACATTTAGACAAAAAACAAAAACAAAATGCACAGGTACAGTATATGTGGTACCTTGCTCAACAGTAGTAACTGTGAGAGGGATCTAGGAGTCCTAGTGGACAATCATTTAAATATGAGCCAGCAGTGTGCAGCAGCTGCCAAAAAAGCCAACACAGTTCTAGGCTGCATTAACAGAGGGATAGAATCAAGATCACGTGAAGTGTTAATACCACTTTATAATGCCCTGGTAAGGCCACACTTGGAATACTGCATTCAGTTTTGGTCGCCACAATGTAAAAAGGATGTTGAGACTCTAGAAAGAGTGCAGAGAAGAGCAACAAAGATGATTAGGGGACTGGAGGCTAAAACATATGAAGAACAGTTGCATGAACTGAGTATGTCTAGTTTAATGAAAAGAAGGACTAGGGGAGACATGATAGCAGTGTTCCAATATCTCAGGGGTTGCCACAAAGAAGAGGGAGTCAAACTATTCTCCAAGGCACCTGGGAGTAGAACAAGAAGCAATGGGTGGAAACTAAACAAGGAGAGAAGCAACTTAGAACTAAGGAGAAATTTCCTGATAGTTAGAACAATTAATCAGTGGAACAGCTTGCCTCCAGAAGTTGTGAATGCTCCAACACTGGAAGTTTTTAAGAAGATGTTGGATAACCATTTGTCTGAAGCGGTGTAGGGTTTCCTGCCTAAACAGGGGATTGGACTAGAAGACCTCCAAGGTCCCTTCCAACTCTGTTATTCTATTCTATTCTATTCTATTCTATTCTATTCTATTCTATTCTATTCTATTCTATTCTATTCTATTCTATTCTATTCTATTCTATTCTATTCTAAATAATCTTTTATGGATTTTTTTTCTAACTGTATATCCATTAATTCTAAGAAGAAAAGTTCTGGCTTTAGTTGAATATTAATTTTTAAAGTCCTCTATAATAAAATATGTATTTGGATCCATTTTTAAAGGCTTTTTAAATGTCCACTAAGCATGATAAAGTGTTACTTCATGTCGCTCATATTTCCAACATACGTTTGAAGTGGCTTTATACAATTTATATAATTTCACTGGCATCATGTACCTACAGTACATATTTTATAAAAATTATCTTTGAGATAACAAAATAACAGAATTAGAATGGACAAATTTCAACCCTTTTAACTACATATCTTCCATTGATCCATCTCAGTAGTGGGTTCTAAAACCCTTCGTGCTCGCGCTCGCGACGCTTCTGCACATATGCAGAAGCGTCCTGGGTGGGTGGGCAGAGCCTCCTGCCGCCGCCGCTACCGGTTCTTAGAACCAGTCCGAACCTGGAGCAACCCACCGCTGATCCATCTGTATATTACAACCAAAATTCTAAGCCCACTTTATCATACATTCTTTAAGGTGTTCTACTTCTATTTCAAATTTTAACAAAACTTTGTACATTTTATCAATTATACTTTTGCCATCAGTATACAATTGTATTTCAGATTCTTACTTGCTCCATACTATAAGTTACTTTATTCATTTTAAATCTTTCAGATAATTGTAAATGGGAGAACCATTGATAATTATATCCTTCTGCTATTAATTATTCTCTTCATTTGATTTTAAATTCCCCTTGATAATTTTCCAATAGGTCCCGGTACGTCAAACATTTATCTTTATCTGTCATTTCTCTTCTATAATATAGTTCCTGAGCTGAGATGCATAAAGGTATTTTTGGGCACAAACTGGGTTTATATCTTCTCTATATTTTCAACATAGCATGTGTAATAAAATGATTTTTGAAGTCCACATTAACCATGAATAGCCATAGTATCTAAACTTTAGGGAATCTAACTGTAAAAGTATCCATTCTTTCACCCAGCTCAAACAACAAGCAGCGAAATACAAATTTAAATCTGGTAAACCCAGTCCTCCTTTTTCCTATGCATGTTTTAACATTTTATATTTAACTCTTTTTTTTTCTTTGCCATGTAAACTTAGGGGCATCTTTTTGCCTTTGTTTGGATGATACATCTGTTGTTAAAAGAGGTATTGTTTGAAACAAAAACATTCTTGGCAAACATTCATTTTTATCACAGAAATTATCCAGATGACAGTTTTAAATTCTTTCTTAATTTCAGTCCATATCTTAACATAATTATTTTGAAATAACATATATTTTATATTTGTCATATCAATACTCAGGTATCTTACTTTTTTTCTCAAAAGCAGTTTTCAGTATCAGGTTTATTTTATCTTCTCGTTTCATGTTTTTTGTTAACATCTTTGTCTTCTGGTTATTAATTGTGAAAACCTGCTAATATGCTAAAGTCCTCTAAATTTCCCATTAATGTTTCTACGCTATCTTTCCTGATCCAGAAAAACATGGTTCTTCTAAAAACGAGTCTATTGCAATATCCATGCATCTTCTGAAGGGATATAATCCCTATTCCTCATAAGCAATTTCATTCATATGCAAATTAAATTGATTGATGAAGCAGTTGATTAACTGACTGTTTAGCTTTACTCTGAAGTAAGTTTGACTGAATTAAATGGAATTTACCATCCCGGAAAAAGGATATAGGATTGCAATCTGACATTTCTTAAAGTGGAGGGCATCCTTAAGAGCGCTTTTAAATAAGATTTTACTCGTTTTATTCATTTTAAAATAATAAATTTTCCTCCTCTCTCTCTCTCTCTCTCTCTCTCTCTCTCTCTCTCTCTCTCTCTCTCTCTCTCTCTCTCTCTCTCTCTCTCTCTCTCTCTCTCTTACAGAGATTGCAAGTGGAATTTGATTTAAAAATGTTCACTAACAAGTTAAATATTTCTGCTGCAACTTAAAAGTACAGGTGAAAAAATCTTGTGTTGGTGGTCTTCATTAGGAGACAAAGTGGCAACGTTTTCATTCCAGTGCACATGCTTAGGACATTTGGGCTTGATTTCCACAGTGTACTAGAATAGGATTTAAAAAAATATAGTCAGATTATTGTGAGAATCCGGCTTTTGTCTTAGCATGCTGTCTGATACCATGGTATGGTTAAAGCACAGTATGGTTTCTCTACTTAGATGTAACATTTTATACAACCCCTTCCACTGTATTTTGTTAACCTGGGTTTAGATTTATTGTGTTCCATAAACTTAGCCTTTTTGTGCCATTTTGATTGATCCTAGTAACTAAACTAAACCTGAACTAAAAATTATTGATTTGGCTTTTTTGTGTATATATGTCAAGTTCTTTGGCAACTGCCTCAAATCAAAAGTGTTATTTTCCAAGCAAGATTCTCATAGTTTTCTTTAGCAAGATTTATTGAAATGGAAGGGACGAGGTTACAAGAATTTCAACAACTGAACTATTTCCAATTTACATCTCAATTATCCTCTGATATATTAGGGCAGATATTCATTTGATTTCTTTTTAACAGTTTTCCTGCAATCAGGCAAAGAGACAAGCGTTTTCGGTAACAATAGAGATGTTTGCAATGGGTTGCTTATGTAAAAGTCTCCTAAATCTTTATTAATCTAGGAACGAAACATTACAGTGTATTTTGTATGAACAAACATGTATGTGTACATGTCAATATGACTCTTATATGTTGACACTGAGAAAGCAATACATTCTCTTCAACATATACTTTTTAAAAATATTTTTATTACAATATTTTTTATAAAAAATGTAAAAGATGCAGAACCATAGAAGAGGAAATAAAAAGATCATAAAATGATAAAAGAAAAAGTGAAGAATAACATAAAATTAACAATAAGAAAGGTATCTAATTTTTATAAATGTTATGTTTGTAACTCCTGCAAAGAAGATCAGAAGTTGCTTCTCTTTAGCATTCAAGGTAATAGTCACTGCTTGGCCCACAATCTTCTTAATGCTGCACTTGCTACAGTAAGATCTGTGCAAGTCTATCATTCCTATCAGTTAGCATGCACGAGCCTCTCTTTCCCTCCTGGGGCATATTATTTCTGTCGGTTTTTTGTCTGTTTTTACGAGCCTTGTGGACTTACCTGCTAGCATTGGCAGGAATCCTAGTAGCACTGACCATTAACTAGCAAGTGTGACTGTTTAAATTTCCCATCTTGTCCACGAGCAATGCTGCTTGATTCAGTAGCATTTTGGTCATGTGCTGCTTAGAACACTAAGGTTCAGATATTGGGAGCAGTGAACCATAATGGTGCCAAGCATTGTTACAACCCTATGTGACATATAGGATATAGACTACAGAATAGTTTTAAGTATCCTTCTTTCTGACTTATCCCTCCTTTCTTGTCTAAGTATGGGGTCAGCTTAGCTTGGCCTCACAATCCATGTCTGTGTGCAAGGGTGTGTTTGTGCCTGCCAATTTATTAACATTATTCCAACATTGTGATGCAGCAGGAGTAAAGGAAGCAGATGCTCCTTGGTTGTAGTCTTTATTGTTACCTAGAGACAAGCTACTGGCATCTTCCCAGATATCTCCCCCCCCCCATTCTCCTAACTCAGTTCCCTCTGCACTCTGCAAAAGGAAATTTATGGTATGCCCACACCATGTGTTAACTCCTTCTTTCTTTGGCAGAGAAGCAACCAACCAGGGTGTAATTTGTACCAAGGCTATCTAGCACTTTAACCTCAGCATCTGTTTTTAATGCCAAAGGTCTGGGGTAATAATATGCTGGCCTTGATATTTCCGAGCATACAGAAAATACCTTCCCTCTTCCCTTCAAGAAAGCTGAGGAGCTGGAAGTCACCATTTCTCCACCATCTCTGCAGTTCAGCAAGGGGGAAGCTACTGTTTGGTGAAGCAGCTCATACTTTGCATGTAGGAACTTTGTGGTCCCACCCCTGCATTTCGAGTTATAACATCTGAAAGAACTGGATGGCAAGAATGACTTTTGCCCAAGGCCTTGAAAAACCAATGCCTTTCAGAAGGAATAGAAGGTCTAGACTGGACAAAGTGGTGATTTGGTTCTTTATTTGTTTATTGTGTAAGCAGAGCTATTTTAGCTAATTCTGGAAGGTGGAGAATGTGGTAATTTAAACTCCAGCCAGAGTTACCTGACAGAACACAATTCTACAAAATTAAGTTGCAGGTTGTGAAGCAATGTGTTCAGGAAGGAGAGAAAGTTGTACCACAAATTATCATCCAGTAATCTCTTTCTTTTAAAATACGCTGTAATCTAAAGCCATGGTTGGTTGGTTACACAACACTTTGGGCTATATTGTCCCCTATTCCACTTATCAAGATGTTAGATATCTTGAGAGAAAACTATGAGACGTGATTTGTTGATGTTGATGATGATGATTGCGTAAGCTTATAATGGGTGGAATGTGTAATTTTAGACCCAAGACTTAATTGTCCTTTAAATGCCATTGTGTTTCATTTTTCTTTTTTCAGAATGTGAAAATCCAATTCTGTGGTGTCTGGCAGCCTTCCTGTTTTCTCTGCCAACTAAAACCCTGGATGTTTGCCCTTAAATGCTGTCTTGATTTTACAAGACACTATTTCTTATTTGCTCCTTAACATAACATGAACATGCCTCAGTGACACTTCTTTCTGTTGTAGCCTCATGACCCTGCATTTGTCTCATCCTCAGCCCACTCTTGAGGCAAATGGAGATTTTCCTTTGTTGCTCTATTGGTGTTTTTCCTCTTCTCGTGGTCATTTGGTTACTGAGGTGATTCGAGATGCTATCCAGTTATCCTAATTACTTTTGTATCTTTACAGTGCTGGGACAAACATCCTCTCTGGTATTGTTCTCCGTAGCCATTTTGGTTAGGCAGAAATGATGGGGCATATCGCTTCTCCAAAGGCATAAATCTTTGCCTTTGGAGCAAAGGCATAAAGCACTTTTTTTGTGTGTGATTTTTTTCATTTTTTCTCCACAATTTCCATATATATATCAATGCATACACCTTAAAATATATCAGTAACATACACAATTATACATTTCATCCAGTCAGTCATAAATCAATATACTATTTTGCACCTATTTTATACTATTGTCTATCAGTCTGTTTTTCTTCATCTCTTAACACTCCCCTCTCTGTATCTCCATCCCTCCTTCTACCTTCTTGCTCCTTCTCTCCCCCTTTCTACTTCCCTCCACTCTCTTCTCCCTTCACCTTTCTACTTCCTCTTTCTCCATCTTTCCCTTTCCCTGAGCGATTCTTATCCTAATTCATCTCATATTTGATAGACTGATAGCATATTCCATACATTTTAAAATTCTCGGTGTCTCTTCTAAAATCATTATTTTTATATCATTTCTATACATAGATAACTCTTTATTCTGGGTATATGCTTTTAATCTAATGGTGCCTCCTCTGGGCAGCACATTTTCATTGAATTTGTCAGGTGTTATATGAGCTTATTATGAATATGGGCTTAGTATTCTTTTGAAAGCACATGAGAGCTACTTTTTAAACACTGGTTTAGCATTCGTTTGAATGAGTTCGGTGCTTCACAGGAAATTGATCTAAACTAGGAAGAAAGCCAAATACACTTTCCTCCTCCTAATTTCCCCACAATGTGAGATGAGTTGGGCTAAGAGAGTGTGACCTAGATGGCTTTTGTGTCTAAAGCAGGACTACAACTCACAGTCTCCTGGTTTCTAGCCTGATGTCTACTACACCAAACTGGCCATAACTGCTAGTCATTAGTTAGGCAACTCGACAGTTAGCTGAACCCACTGTCTAGGTATCTCTCTAAAGCAGCGGTTCTCAACCTGGGGGTCGCGACCCCTTTGGGGGGTCGAACGACCCTTTCACAGGGGTCGGGAGACTTCGCCCCGACACCGCCATTTGGGTTCTTTTACCCTCTGCACATGCGCAGAATGCTTTGCGCAGAGGGTAAAAGAACCCAAATGGCGGCGGCGGGGCGGGGGTCACGGCGGCGGGCGTGGCGACGGGGTGGGTCGCAGCGGGGGCAGGGCGCGGCACTAGGAAGGTTGAGAACCACTGCTCTAAAGCATGATTGGTTCTTATTTTTCTCAGTAGAAAGTGACAATTGGTTAGAGAATAATGAAAATCAAGGCAATCCACTGATGACTTGTCATGCATTAAATAAGTAAGGGCAGCACAATTTGTCAGCCTCATTACCATGGCAGAATAGGGATTAGCAATGGAATCAGCACAGTTTATGCTGCCATACTTTTCTATCAGCTTAAGGACTGGTGGACAGCAGTTTAATGTCAATATCTGGAAAAGTTCAGGGAAGCACTGGAATGCAATGGAGACTCTTCTAGAAATTTGCAGCTCTAGAAATCACTTGGATATCAGGCTTCAAATGATAAAGGCCTTTACAAATCCATTTTTTCAGCATTTCCTGTGTGATCTGGAAGGCTTGGGATGTTGTGTGAGAGTCAAGCTAGGTTGAAGTGAACAGAGAAGGTTGCTCTTTAACTGGAAAAGAGACGCAAAGAGAGCTTAGAGAAAGTCTATACAATTTGATGGGGAAGCTCATCCAAATGTGCCATTAGGTTTTCTTGCCATCCTGTTCCTTACATAGATTGAGACATAAGAGAGCTTTGTGATTTTTAGTAGGCAGATAGTGGCAGTATCAGGCTGAATAGGAATGAAGAAGCATGCCATCTTGTACATCTAGGGAATTTTTCAGTATGGGCAACTTTCCTAAGTAAATGAACAACCCATAGAATTATTTTAGTTTCACACAATATATATACTGTAACTTGATTGTATTCTGTACTATGTTTGCATGGGGATGCCTCTGCCCTAGATATGTACATAAAAATCTGTAAGTTGCTGTTTCTCGAATGCTGAAAGGCATAGACAATATTTGAAGGCTTAAACTAACGTTGCTTGAAAAGTAACATTGTCTATGTATTTACTGATGTACCACATCTGTATCTCTTATGTCTATATATCAATGTTCTGAAATCAATTCTAAAAAAGCATTTCAGAGCATGAATATAGTGTTTTCCTGGGATCACAGGCAACTGCCAAGGGCAAAGAAAATATGTCTGTTTTAAAGAGTTTTAGACAGATGGTATGCTTGAGCCCTTGTTCCTTTTTTTTTGAATCTAATCCAAAGATTATTCAATCCTAAAATCTGTATTTATATTTTTCAGATCCTTATGAGTTGTAAAAGGCTGTTGGGAAGCTATGAAAATAATGGGAAGATTTTAGGCATAAACAACTGACAGAGAGGACAGGAGTTCATTACTAGCTTATCTCATAAATGACAGCTGAATTCAGGTTGTAAAAACCCCAGGAAGAAAAGATTAAAAGCATTCAGAGACTCCATCTTTATGAAATAACTAATAAACAAGGGCAGGAAGTTCCTATCATAACTTCCAATACTCTATACCAGTGATGGCGAACCTATGGCACGGGTGCCACAGGTGGCACGCGGAGCCTTATCTGCCGGCACGCGAGCCGTTGCCCTAGCTCAGCTCCAGTGCGCATATGCGTGCCCGCCAGCTGATTTTTGGCTCACACGGAGGCTCTGGGAGGGCAATTTCGGCCTCCAGAGGGCCTCCAGGGTGACAGGGGGAATGTTTTCACCCTCCCCAAGCTCCAAGAAAGCCTCTGGAGCTTGGGAAGGGTGAAAAATAGGCCCACTGGGCCCACTGGAAGTCGGGACACGAGGGAGTGGGGGGGTCACACATGCATGTGCAGGGGGGTGGGGCAAGTGAGGGGCTTTGAATTATGGGTGTGGGCACACACACGCGTGCAATAGCGTGCGCGCGCACTATTTCGGCACCCGAGGAAAAAAAAGGTTCGCCATCACTGCTCTATACCTTACCCCTTATTGTTGCATTAAAACTTATTCTTGTCTGTCAGAATCTTCAGTCATACACTGAGGAGAACTTGGTGCAAACACACCAGTAGCCGTTACTGTGCAGTCTGTCCTGAGCTTCCTTCACTCACAGCACATCACAGTGGTTTGTTATAAAAGAAGAGCAGTTCTAATTCCAAATAGTACCAGGGCAAAGGAGTTTCTTTCTCCTGGTCAGCAATATTATAGGAATCCAAAAATGACTTCATCTAGTGATAGTGTCTTAGATGTAACCAGTTGTACAGCAGTTGTAAATGCAAGGCACTCCATCACTTAAAAATAAGGTCCAGCAACACAGAAAATACTTGCCAAACACTGGTGGCTGGTTGGCAACTACATTCCCAGAAGGCACAGGTTGGAGAATGCTGCTTTCCAGCTATAATTTAGGTGTGGTAACTCTTCATTCCTTGCAATTTGCACAAGTGGCATGCAGGCACATACTGTTTACTCAGCCATATGGTGTAGCACAAGCAGACAAGACTTCCCTGCATGCAAATACTCTTCAGAAATGATTCAGAAATGCATTTCTCAGCTTTTCATTAAAGTAAGTGTTTTTTTTCCAGGCGTCTGTTGAAAATGAAGGGGGGGAAAATCCAGCTGTGCCTTTTTTTATAAAAAGGCTGGCATGGAACCCTGAAAAAGGAGGGCTGCTTTAATGAATAGCAGAGAGGTGCTGTGTTCATGCATTTCTGAAGCATTGTTTCTGAATAGTTTTTGAATACAGCATCTATCTATAGATGAATAGTAGAAAATGGTAGACAGACAGACAGACAGACATGGACTCTGACTGACTGACTTTTATAAACAAATATATTTCTATATAAACAAGGATATCATATACTTAAACATCTACTTTTGTAAATATGCATTCTCTTAATCCCGCTAGTTTATTTTTAAACTTTTTGTATGATTGGTGTCTTTGGATTTTAAAATGCTTATTATAGTTTTTATTTTAAATAGTTAATTCATTTTATTTTAATGCATTAATTAATGCTTTAGGACATATCTAATGTTTCTAACTTTACTGTAAATTGAGATATGCGCACACACAAATACAACTAGTCTATTATATAGCATGCAACAACCAGTATGGAATTTATTTTTAATAGAAATACTGGGATTTTTATTCTTTCTTTATCCACCCTATTTCTATCAGTGTGGGGATTGGTAGAAGAAAGTAATTCAGTGCAAGTAATTGGTTCATTAATATGCTAACAGGTAGGTATATATATGGAATTTTGTTCATGTCAAAAACATATTTGATTGTTTCAATAATTGACTGTAAAATGTGCCTCCTCTCTGTAATATTGCTGATAACCCCCTACAGCTTCACATTCATGGCATTTTTATAATTTATAGCACAGCGTGAGTTCTAATTTAATATAAATCCTTCTCCAGATTTATTATCTAATAAATGGATGGCCAGTTTTGGATGTCCAAATAAAAGCTGAAATGTCTGCTCTCTTTGAAAAGCTGGTCAAAAAATAGCAATGGAAACATACAGTATTATCCTGCATGCACTGAAGTTTTTATGATGATCAGATTCTGAACATCATGATCAAGAATAGATGTTTACTGAAGCATTGCATATGTAACTTAGCAAGAAGAGTCTTTTCTCTCAATCCCATGTGTTCTTTTTTATTTATTTATTGATCCATTCCAACAGGAAATCTTTGAACCCCCTCAGCTAGATTTGGCCTTAGGTGGCCATTCCAGTAGGCTTATTCTGATGTACAAGATAACTTTATTGTTATTTTTTATTTTATTTATTTATTTATTGTCAAATGAATACATGGTATACATGGTATTCATTTGAGACTATCAGGATTTTGTGCTTCCCTTGGTATGTTTCCAATCTTACTCATACTAATCTTCTCCAAGTTCATGTCTTCTAGATGTATTGGAATAAAACTCACATAGTTTTCAGTTAGGGGGGACCATGAAACATCTAGAGAACTTTAGGCTGGGGAAAGCTGTTTTATTACGCCCCAGAACCTTAGGTTCAACTTCTTTCTGGGCTCTTTCTTATTTGGGCTGATCAGCAATCGCTAGATTGAAACAAAGAACAAGCAATTCTCGATCTAAAAAAGGAGAGTAACAATATTTTGCCACAATCAAGATGGTGAACATTTTTGTCATATTAAAAATCATATGCAGCCATTGAATATTTGATTGTTTTGAAGTGAAACCATATATATGGGCAGACTTTTTCTTCTTCTGAATACTTGCTTTCATTGAAAATAGAATGATGTAATTGTTAGACTCCACCCCGTGACCTATCAAGCCACTCCCTAGATATCTTCAGGGCTCCATACCGTACTTAGTTTATTGACTAGAACCTCTTCCAATTTTTTTTTTTAAATTTGTTCTGTGGCTCTGTAATTCTGGGGTATCTGGGGTATTAATTTAGAGTATCCACATGCACCATTGTTTTAAGCTAACAATGCGCAACCCTTATCAGTTATTCTTCTTTCCTCCTTTTCCCCCCTTTCTTTCTCTCTTCTCTCCCCCTCCTTCTCTCTCTCAGCAAGTTTTTATGTGATTACAAGCACTGCATGGTAATTAGTGCTAAACTCATTTGCACAACTACAGTTAATTGGCTACAACAATTAATTAATGTGTTGGAAATTTGGCACTAGAATAAAAAAAAGTTTTTTTTCATCAAACAAAAGACAGAAGTTAAAAAAGGGAGATGGACAGACGGAAAGGCAAATTGACTGCACTTGGATTGCCCTCATAGCTCCCTCCTCCAGCAAAAATACATTGTTGTTTCCAAACTACAGAGTCCTTCAAACTTTTGTTTGGTATTTGTCACTTTAAATTCTTTAGCTATTTATTTTTGACACTTTTACCCTTTATCGCCTCCCTTTTTAATTCATTCGTTTATTTTATATTTCCTTTTCCTCTTTTTTTTTTTTACAACTTAAGCAAACTCATTTCACTGATAAAATATAGCATGACTAATGAGTGGAGCATGTAGAAATCATTGGGAGAATGTCCTTGGAAGACGAATGCATTTTCAGCAGAATAATTAACTTAATTAACAAATTCACATGCATATTCATCAGGCTATTAATGTCTTCTCAGCTCAGCTTGATGAACATTGCGGTAATAACAATCTCATTTGCATACTGCATTCTACTGCTATCCAAAAAAAAAAAAAAAATAAGCAACATACACAAACACACAGAAAAGAACACACTTTCAGCACCTTCTCTCTTCCCATCTTCCCACCACATCATGTATTTGCATGTTTATATGTTTAGAATGAAGTTTGTTGATTTCAACATGGTCTGTGAAGCTGGAACATGCATAAGTAGTCAACTGTATTTCATGTATGTGATGCGTGTGTGTTTGAACTTTCACTATGCCTGTCTCTCTCTATCTTTCCAATCTCTCCCTAGGGAAGCCTTGGCACGGGTTCCAACTTTTTCTTCACTCTTCCCCCGCTGCCAAGCGGCGTCAACACAAAATTGCCATTTTCCCCAGCTCTCTATGGAGCAATCTTGAAAAGCAGTAAGGTGTGACGCCGAAGGACTGCCAACTCGGCAGCAGTGCCTGCGGAAAAACCGCAGAATGGAGGCAGAGAAATAGGATGGTGGTGGGTGCTGTTTTTTTTTTTTCCTACTGGCGCGTGGAGTGATTGGGAGGAGGGGTGGCAAAGAAGGGGGGCTGAAAGAGGAAAAAATAACGTAGCAGCTGTCGGCCTAATTCCACTAACACTCTGCTTGTGGTCATATTAGAAAAACAGATTATACTCCTTTGTGGCACTCATTTATTCCTGACATACGTTAACATTCTATATCTTAATTCTGCCTGCCTTTAGTTCGACCAGTGGACTTTGGGGCCAGGTTTTTTTCCCCCCATGAAATATATTGAGGAATATGGAAAGCAAAAGGAAATACTTGTTTTTCTTCTTCTTCAGAAACCGTTGAATTCACTTGACATTAAGGGTTCTGAATAGGTAACTGTCAGGACTATTTTATCTAAATGCACTTCACTTATCAAACTCACTTCCATAGCCATGGATATGGTTGTGATAGTCCCAAGCTTTGATGGGAGCTAGTTATCATGGATAAAAGTCCCTGATGGTTACAAGTGGCTACAGGCAATTTTCCCCATCTCTGCCCTATAGATGTATTTGGACTGTAACTCACAGAATTTCTAGTTTTGGAAATATTCCTGAATGCCCTTACTTCAGGGTAGGGCTATTGATTTTTGTAGCCCACAGCTTATGATCTGAAGCTATTTCTGAAGCTAAGCAAGGCGTAATTATGCTCAAGGCTTGGATGGGAGGCCAGTTTAGAAGCCAACGCATGCCATCCTGGACTTCAGTTTGAGAGGATGACTGGATGTAGAAAAATGCAATAGATACATGACTCACAAATGGATCCAAGCCAAAAGTACAGTTCATAAAAACACCTCTGGATAAAATATCAAACATCAAGCTGGCAAGAATGATATCTATATGAATGTACACTCTGATGCACAATGGATAGGTGAAGTACCTTATCCAACTCACCCGATTTCCTCAGTATATTTCAGAATAGTAAGTCTGCCAATGGTTGTGTTAAAAAATGCTGCTCTTCAAGCAAAATGCTATTGTCCCAAGGTAAAGAAGTCTCTGTCTACAGTCTCCAACCAGTTTCCTAAGGAAATACCAAGCAATAGAATACCTCTGTGTATCTGCACTCATTTGATGGGATTCAATAAAAGAGGGAAATGTTTTGCCCTTTCGTAGGTGTTTCGCTTCGCCTTGTGAAAAGGAACATTTACACCCAATGTTGGTGCACCCCTTCCCTCAATAAATAAATCACCCTGTTCTGACCAAGTGGCCCAGAGGATGAAATTCTGATCATGTCAGGCAGCCTAATAATCCTAGAGCAATGATGGCGAACCTCTTTTTGCTCGGATGCCAAAAGGGTGCACATGTGCGTGATAGCGTGCATGCGCGTGCCCACACTCATAATGCAATGCCCTCCCCCGCGCATGTGCGCATGGAAACAAACTTCTGGTAGGCCCGTTGGGCCATTTTTTGCTCTCCCCAGGCTTCAGGAGGCTTTCCTGAAGCTTGGGGAGGGCGAAAACTGACCCAACGGGCCTACCGGAAGTTCGGAAACAAACTTCCAGTAGGCCCGATGGGCCATTTTTCGCTCTCCCGAGGCTTCAGGAGGCTTTCCTAAAACCTGGGGAAGGCGAAAAATGGCCCAATGGGCCTACCAGACGTTCGGTAGGCTCGTTGGGCCGTTTTTTCGCCCTCCCCAGGCTTCAGGAGGCTTTCCTGAAGTCTGGGGAGGGTGAAAATGGCCTCCCCCCACCCTCTGGAAGGCCGAAAATCAGCTGGCCAGTGCACACATGCGCGCTGGAGCTGACATAGGGCAATGCCTCACGTGCCCTCATATGTCTCCGCGTGCCACCTGTGGCACACATGCCATAGGTTCGCCATCACTGTCCTAGAGCATGTGGGCCCATACTTAACACAAATCATGTGCTTCTTGGCACTCTCTTGTTATTCTCTGGTAAGAATATCTGCTTTAGTTTCTCCTTTGATGTTTTAAAATAAGCATGGTTCATAATCAGAGGTGGAAAGTGATGGGAAACGAAGCTTTTGAAGTGGATGCAACTTCTTCCTACTTGCTCACTCACTCACTCACTGACCAACTCACCTTTGATCTTCCATCTTCACTAGTTTTACAGGCAATCCTCGTTTAGCAAGCAAACAATTGGGACCAGCAACTTGTTCATTTGAGTGAAATAGTTGCTAAATAAATCTGTGATATGTTTACACTCTCATTTCAGCTTTCCTTTGCTTTATATATCTGCAAAGTTTGCTCACTGAGTTCCTTTTTCATCAATATCACTGCTAAATGAAGTAATTGCTAAACAAGGACTAACAGTATTTACCCCCTGGGGCATGCACGCCTTTAGCCTTCTTCTCCCTCTTGCTTCCTAAAACATCTGACAATGATTTCTTCAGGCTCCAAATAAGAGCCATTCCAAATTGAACCAGAAGTTTCCTCCACTTACTTTACAGCAACTTCATTTCCCCCTTCAGCACACACAGAATCCCCACACCCCACTCGCACACCTCATGAGGCATTTCTTTTTCCTTGTTGCAGAAGGAGAGGGAAGGGAGAATTTCACAAACAGGTACATATTCAGAGATATGAAAATAGAATAACACACACACGCCCTGCCCCTAGGTTGTTTTACATGGAATTGGGCCTGAATAACATGTACTGTTTATAGAAGAAACATCTGGCAAGACATAGGTCTGCATTTCATATAGCTCCACTAGACAGCTACAAATTTCTGCTTAAATTGTTTCATCGGTACACCTAGCCTTTTACATAGGAGATCTCTGCTCAGATCAGCTTACAATTTGCAGGTGGGTCCAAATATGCAGAAGGGAGGCAGGGTTCTTTGCTTCTGTTTTAGTTGTAAGTGTGCCTTAAATAATGAGAGATTTCAAACACATACTGCCAATACATTAATTGTTTTCTGAAGGTCAGTTTTCTACTCTCTTTTTAAAAATAAAAGTTAAAGACTTGTTTTACCTGATGTATAAATATTCTTTCCTTCCTTCCCTCCCTCCCACCTTCCTACCTTTCATAGTAAAGTGAGATTTGAACTCAGGTCCTCCAAGTTGTATTCCCTAGCCTTAGTCCAAGCTGGAATTCAAACTCATTCTACTGCCGGATCATATTTGAATGGCCTTTTGACAGTAACTCAAGACAGTGTGTGACTCTGAATGAATTGCACATATATAGTGAATAGATGTTTAAACTGTGGATATTTTAGAGCCAGATAATACCCTAACAGCTGCATTGCTCATGGGAGATTTAACATGATGTGCATATGCATGTGTGTGTTTCATAGCTAAGTTATTAGGAGAATGGGGTGAACAGTGATATCTTTCCCCCAAATATTTGCTAGTGCAGAGTCCAATTCATTTAGATCTTTCCTTCCAATACTATAATGCCCTCTTCTTGTATTAAGAAAGATGAACAAAGATTTCTAAATATAATAACTGGGGATTCCACATTTCCATATGTACAGTCTGGTTCCAACTTATTTGATACGTGCCTCTCTCCTTCCTTATGTGTACAATTCAGAATTCTACTGTACATTCCCCCGCCCCCTGAAAAAATTACTCTTTAGGAGTTACTCTTTAGGATAAGCCAATAGATTCCTCCCTAGTTAATAAACAGCAATGTAGCAAGCGAAGGCCCTGCAGTATCTCATAGCAAACATAGATCTCCAGGGTTCAGTGTTGGCTAGAACATTGAATGATGTGTTGTTTTGCAGTGCAAACAATGTTGAAAGAGCATTACAAAGATTTTGGGAGTTTACTTTTTAGTGTTATTAATGCAACTTTCTGTTTAGATTAATTATTGGGCATATTTATAAGACACCTTGAACTTTGTTGAAGAAAATATACATATTGCTAGCAAATTAATAAAGAAATAGCTTCTTAGGTAACAATCTGAATTATTCCCAAATATGCTTCCTCCACTAGGGAAAATAAAAAAATCTTTGCTGCCATCTAGTGGTTGTTTTGATTTGTGCACCTCAAATCCTGTAGAACATTTCTTCCTTTTCAGTCTCTTCAAATGTTCTCCCTGGTGGATTGTGGCAAAGCTGTTTATGTTACCTCAAATCTCTTTTTTTTTCCTGGTCTCAACTTTCCAACATTTTGAACTGGGGACATAGGACCTTTGCAGAATAAGCTCTACGAGGGTCTGATTCCAATGTTAACGAGAAAAACCCCAACCTCGCTCTTTTGCCGAGCATCAGAAAAAAGGAAAATCCCAGCTTTGCCCAAATATGTAATGCAGCCTGACTCCATTACTTACCCACTACATTCCCTCTCCCCAAATAATAAGTGAGCCTCAGCATTAGCTCTCTGACCTAAGTGATTTGTAAATACATCAACACCTAGCACAGAAAACAGACACCATGCAGTCCCTTTCAAAAACAAAAAACAAAACAAGCACTATAAGTTATTCTTTCCCAGATCCATCACATGCAGGTGTGATGCTTCACTGCCACTTTCTAATTCTATCTTATGGAGCTGATGCAGTGAGGGTTTTTTTTCCCTAAAAAAAAGTATTTGGGGCATGCCTTACATAATTATGCGGAGAGTCTCAGAAGGACCTTTATGCCCAGCTTTGAGGGTGATACTCAATTCTGGGCAACTTTTCCAAGCACATTTCCCATCAGGTTGCCAGCACACTGCATTCTCTGATTGTCCTGTACCGAGACCTGTTGCTTAGCAACAATCAGTACATTCATCTTTAATAAATTGCTGGCACATGATGGCCAAGTCTGTAGGGAGGGGGAGAGTGGAGAGTTTGATTTGGGTGACTTTTTTTTTTAAGGGAACACCATGTGGTTTGCAAAAATGAAAAGGGAAGAAAAGATTAAAACATTTTAAAAATGCAATCTGTTGACATGGACTAGCCCAGATTGAGTCAGCCCATAGATGAGAATAGGCTTTCACTAGCTACATGAAAATAGCTACTCACAAACATGTGACATGTGAATTGTGCCTATGTGTAAAAGCGGGGTTGAGGTGTGGTGCTCCAGACTGTGCTTCACATTTGGAATTAGAACTGCCGAGAAAGTGTTGTGGTGAGTGCTGGCCATGCAACCAACTCAACCAGCAGAAAGCCAACATTAAAAGACCAAAATAGTATTCACTGGCAAATATACCTGCTTCAACAGCTCAGTCCAGAGAATATGATAAAACCTACATGGAAGAAATGCTGAATGAGAGAATTATAGAATCAAAGCTGGAAGAGATGTAGATGGATGCGTCCCAAACCTGGGTAAATTACTCAAAGTTGCATAAAATTGGTTTTTCTTTGGGTAATGATATCCAAACCAATTATCCATCACAACAGGGATATTTAAATTGACTTAAAGATTGCCACGTGAACTAAAATGTATTCAAAAATATCCCAAATATTCCTATTAAGTTAAAAATTGGTGAAAATACCAACGGAAATTTGTTGAAATGATAGTAAAGATCATTCACTGATATTGTTTTTATAATACAAGTAGTCTTTCAGTTTGACCATTTGTTCAATGACCATTCAAAGTTATGATGTTACTGAAAGAAGAGACTTAAGATTGATCCTCAAAGTTTGATAAGACTTTCTTTCATTTGGATAATGAAGGAAAAAGGCGAGGAAGCATTGATTTAGGCCATCAAACTTTCTGGCCAGTGCAGGAATCCAAATAAAAGCACCCATACAGATGGCTGTTCAGTCTCTTTCAATTGTTTCCAGGGAAGGGAAACTCATTACTTCCCTTAGCCCTGTTGTTGAATTTCTCTTACCATTTTGAATCTGCCTTCTATAACTTAAGAACAGAGGTCTTCAAATTTGGCAACTTTAAGACTTGTGGACTTCAATTCCCAGAATTCTCCAGCCAGAGAATAATTCCATATTCCATATTCTGCAGTCTGGGACACTAGAGAATAGGGTATATTCTTTTCTGTGGCACCCCTTGAAGGTCTTGGAATCATTCATTCATTCATTCATCCATCCATCTTGTGTCCCACCAATATTTTGTACAATGCTCCCGCATCCTACTTTCTCACAACAACAATGTGGTGAGGTGGGGTGTGCTAAAAGAGATTGGCCCAAAGTTAAAGTAGCTGTTTTCCATCTCTCCAGCCCTCATTTTTTTTTCTCAAGACTAAATATGCCTATTTCCTCAGTCTGTACCAGTAAGACTTATTTTCTAGTTCTCTGATTATTTTCACTGCCCATCTCTGCATCTGTGCAGTTTCTTTGATTTTTTTAAAATTGTGCCCAGAATTTGATTTAATACTTATGTTGGGTTCTGACCAATGATAAATACTGTATATAATGGAACTATTTATTTCCATGATTTGAAAGTTATACTTCTTATGATGTAATCTAAAATTTTGCTTGCGTTTTAATCAGAAATAGGAGGAAGGGTGTGCCTTAAGTGTGTTTGGTGCTTTGAGGTATTTCTAAAAAACAATAAAGGCAGGATAAAAATAAATAAATATAATATCACAGCGATGCTCTTATTTAGCCCGCTACATAGGCAATCATGTTTTTTCTTTATCTTATATAGTTGAATCTTGCTGCTATTAGTCAGACTCCTCCTTTTTAGGAAAGAACAGAAAGAAGTTCATGCAAATCATCATCCATTTTAGATTTGAAGGCTGCCAATTTGGAAGAAGAAACATCAACTCAACTTGACTTCTCCATAACACTGGCATCTGCATGTGAACATTTTGGTGTCTATTTTTATAACAAGGCAAACAAAAAAAATCAATTTTTTTTGAAAATAGAAACTCTTATTATAGAAAGATTGAACGCTAATTGCTGAGAACAAGAGTTTAATTTTGAGCAAACTCTGATCTTGACATCCTGTCTTTTTAACTCTTGATTGTATTTTGGACTGTTCTATTGAATTTGTATCCCCCCCCACCCCCGCCTTAATGACACTAATCCTGCTTAGCTCTCATTTGGCTGCTAATATTTCCTAGATGGTTCGTGACATCTTCTGGATTTGACCCTGGACTTTGCTAAGTCCAGTAGACACAGTACAATTATCCCAGTGGTGAAATCTACTTACCTTCCCTACCGGTTTGGAAGCGCGCTTTTTCACCCTCTGCGCATGCGCAGAAGGCTTTGGGCATGTGCAGAGAGTTAAAAACAAGAAAATGGCAACGTCCGGGTGAATGGGCGGAGCCTCGCGCTGCCGCCGCTACCGGTTCTTCGAACCACCAGCTGCCACCGCTACCGGTACACCCGGACCAGGCCGAACTGGTAGCATTTCACCCCTGAATTATCCTTAGTAAAAAAAAAACAGTAGGAGACATTGTTCACATATTGCTTGCTGATGATTTATGGAAAAAGTAGAGGTGACTGGGTTCAAAGAAGCTAAACCAGAAGTCATGGTTTACAAACAAATTTCATGTACTAGGTTAAGGCACAAATTTGGAGGAAAAATCACATTATAGCTTAGTAATTTGAGAAGCCAGTCTGTATCTGATTTTGACATAAACAGCTGTTGGAGCTTAAATGGACCACAGACCTAGAAGCCCTGTTCTGGTTTGATGTCATCTAGTTTTATCTATATAAATATTAGAGAAGAGCCAAAATAATTTTGCATTGGCCTCTTCATTACGAAATAGATGGCTGAGTATATTGCAGAATGTGTTACATTGTTCCTCTTCCTATAAGTCAGTGCTTCTCAATTATTTTCTGTTACGCCCCCCCAGGAAGAAGTAAACATTTCACGCACCCCAACTCTCCGATCTGGGCCCCAATGGAATTTTAGTGTTAATATTTATTATTTTACTTATTATAAGCTGCGAGCAAATTATTGCTGGGGAAGGCTGCTCTACCCACTTACCTGGGAGTAAGTCACACTGAACTCAGTGGAGCCTGTTTTCGGTTAGGCAGGCATAGGCTACCGTGGTTAGGGCCGTCTTTTGACACGGGGCCAGGCCAGCTTAATCAAGCTGATGTTTTGGGGTTGCCGGCCTGGCCCATAAGTGCCGCCTCTGCCGGGCACTCACAGCGAATGGTGTGGAAGGAGGCTTTAGAGTGCTGTTCAAAGCTTTCGCCCAGCTGCAGAGGATGCTCCTCCTTCTCGCCCGCCGAGAACAAGAAGAACCCACGCAGCCTTGCCCCGCCTGCCCGCCTTCTCTTCCGGGCTCAGAGCAGCATGCAACTGGGAAAACACTCCCCGTCCGGGGGAATCGATCGAGAGGGACCACACATGTTCCCCAGGGTCACATGCGTCTCCCGTGGCATTGCTTCGAGCCCCCCCAGGGGGGCATGCCCCACTATTTGAGAAGGACTGCGATAAGTGAATGTGGGGTGAAACTGTAAGGGACAATCATTTTTAAAATTTTCAATGCTAGTTGGAGATAAAAGGAGATAATGCCCTACACAGGGATACCACTGTTCATGCTGGTATCTCAGTGTTTTATTATTGATGAGTGTCTAATGCTAAAACTTATTTATTTGCTTTGAAAGGCTTAACCCACCCATTTGCCCCTTTACTCTGTGGGTTTAAAAAGGGGTTTTGGGAGCACTTCCATGTAGCCTGTCAGTTTAATTTAATTTAATTTAATAAGCCGCCCAATCCCGTGGGACTCAGGGCGGCGTACAACATGGGTAAGAACAATGAAATAAAAACATAATAGTTTAAAAACAGAACATTATTTTTTTTAAAAACATTCATTCATGGGGGAATCTGATCTTCTTTTTCACCCCGCCTGCCGGAAGAGCCATGTTTTTACGGCTTTACGGAAAGCCAGTAGAATGGGGATAGTCCGGATCTCTGATGGGAGTTGGTTCCAGAGGGACGGGGCTCCCACAGAGAAGGCTCTCCCCCGTAGCCCCACCAACCGACATTGTTTGGCCGATGGGACCTGGAGGAGGCCCACTCTGTGGGACCTAACTGTCGTAGGGAGGTGTGTGGTAGGATATGGTCCTGAAGGTAGCCTGGTCCTGAGCCATGTAGAAGCCCTACATGGCTCAGGACCAGGCTACCTTCAGGACCATATCCTACCACACACCTCCCTACGACAGTTAGGTCCCACAGAGTCAAAAGGTCAAAACCAACACCTTAAATTGTGACCAGAGACTAATAGGCAACCAATGCAGCTGGCGGAGAATGGGTGTTACGTGGGTGTATCTCAGCACACCCACCACAGCTCGCGCAGCTGCATTCTGTACCAATTGCAGTCTCCGGATGCTCTTTGAGGGTAGCCCCATTTAGAGCGTGTTACAGTAATCCAGCCGTGAGGTGACAAGGGCATGAGTGACTGTGAGCAAAGCCTCCCTCTCCAAGTAGGGTCGCAATTGGTGCACAAGACGGATCTGTGCAAAGGTCCCCCTAGCCACAGCTGAAAGATGTTGCTCCAATTTTAGCTGTGGGTCTAGGACAGTGATGACGAACCTTTTTTGGTTCGCTTGCCAAAAAGGGGGGATGCGTGGGATCACGTGTGTGCGTGCCCACACCCATAATTCCATGCACCCCCGCGCATGCGCGTATGACCCCCCCCACTCCCAGCATGCAATGGCACGCCCATTTTTTGCTCTCTCCAGGCTTCTAGGAGCCTGGGGAGGGCGAAAACGGCCTTCCCCACCCCCTCTGGAGGCTGGAAACAGCCTGTTTCTTGACTCCCAGTGGGCCCAGAAGGCCCGAAAATCAGTCGGCCAGTGCGCACATGCGCGCCGGACCTGAGCTCGCTTGTGGCACCCGTGCCATAGGTTCGCCATCACGGGTCTAGGAGAACACCCAAATTTCGAACCCGTTCTGAGGGAGTCAATTTTTCTCCCCCAAGAACCAAGGAGGGGAAGTTGACATAATCCCTAGGGGGCAATATCCACAGCCACTCAGTCTTGTCAGGGTTGAGTTTCCCTGGACATAGTAGGGTCCAGTTCTCCCTTGACATAGTAGCACCATGGTTTATTTGAATCTGGCTTAATTTTTTATGTAAATTCAGCTTCTAGATGTGTGCACCATAGTTTATGATTATATTGTTAGAACCCAGCTAGTTATTTCATATTCAGTAAACTATAGTTAGGACAAAGCCAACTGTGTCTTACTGGAACATGTAAACTCCAAGCTTTATATTAGATTATTTTTTTTCTGCCACACAGGTTGATAATTATGATGACTGTTGTTTTTAATTAGCTATTTTATTTGCATTATGTAGTTCAATTGAATTCTAAAGGTGGCATATATATAAATGTTCTAAATTACATAAGTAATCATCAGAATTATTCCAATTACAGACAAACAAAAACAAAAAACTGTAAATGAAATAACAAATGAGCTAGCTAAACCAAAGACCTCATTTTGTTGAGTCAACTGCTTGTTGAGTACCATAGTAAGGATAATGTTGTTTTATAGTTAGGGTTTTTTTTTAGTTTTATAGTTCAATTGCCAAAATTAATTCAATATTTTAAAAAGAAAGTGGAAGAGATTTGCACAAATGAAGACAGAATGGCAGAACTTCTCAATTTTTTCTATAACAGTCCAAACTACATGTTTTAATTAAACTTGCTTATAATTATAACACAGGTTTAAGCATAAGGATCTTGCAACAAAAATGGAGGAGCATTGCATTTCAAAAAATATATTTAAAGATAAACTCTTTTTTTAAAAGTATTGTGAAATGTTGCCCAATTGAAAGAGGAGACCAATGGACTAACAACAACATTTAGAGTAGGTCCCTCAACCACTGACTACATTTAAATCTTCTGGCTTTACATGCTGTTGTTCAAATAACTGTGGCTAAATGGATAAATGCTATAAATGCATGTTTCTCTTTGGCTGATTTTGTGCCCTAATCATGGTTATGTATGTTTTTACATACATCTTAAGTGGAGCATTATAGTTTAACATCGTCAGCTTAAGAAGTTCATGTAATGAATTAGTATTTGATGTTGATCTTATTCCAGTCATGTAAGAAACATCAGGTTAGAGTTCCCCAATAAGAACAAAAGGAAGGACTCACATAATACAAACTGTGATTAGGGCAGGAAGAGGTGTTCAAGGAAGAAATCCGTAGATAGTGGTCCTCATCGTGGGCTTTGTAAAACTTGACTTTAAATCATTAAATCATGGACAAATATTCCAAATGATGCCATTCATTCAAAAGTTCTTTGACTTGTGTGCATAAAGTTGACCTACTTATGGAGGATGTGCCATATGTAAATAGATGTTGCTTTTAATTCCCATTGTTATAATATACTGTATAATAAAATAGATGACAAAATAATATGCAACTTTCTCTAGAATTCTTGGTATATAATGCATACCGTTGAGTAATATTGTGTGCTCAAATCCCAATATTCCCTAGATCATGTACATGGTTCACATCGATAAACGGATTTTATGGAGAAAGAGAGAGAGAGCAAGAAAAAAAAAAGCAGCCATTTATGGAAAGAGCTCATTTCTAAGAGATGCTTTTTTCTAAAAGATTTTAAATGAAAGATACATCTGAACGATGGATAGATGAATGAAAAAGGGGGAACCTAAGCTATATTGAAGGTTAAGGGAGAAAATCTACAAGGCAAATTACTCCCTGGTATTAATTTTATAGAGCACAGCTCAGGAACAGATTCTCCTACATGTGAAATTAATGGAATATATAGAAGAACACTAAAAAGAAATTCACTCCAGGGCCTAAGGTGCTGTATGAGGAAACCTGAGTTCTAGTCCTGCCCAAGGCACAAGGTCATATTACAATGGCCTTGAGATGCTTACTTTCTCTCAGCCCTAGTAAATCATTTTCAAAAAAATGTTGCATTGAAAACTGCATGGACTAGCCCCAGGAGTCAAGGCTGACTTAAGGGCTAAAAAAAAGTGAGAGCACTACATAACCTTTGCCATGTAATATTTCAGCTTAACATTGATTCATCATAGAGCAACCTCCATTTGAAAGATATATAAATGTGTGAGAATGAGGGAAAAGATGGTATAACATCCAGAAGAATGTGCCAAGGAGGATAAGAAAAACAAGGAAGGTATGTGAAGTTTAAAAGATTGCAATAATTTCAGATCTTTCTCTCTCTGATTCTCTCATCTGTCTATTAAAATTAAACCTAGGTGTATCTGTCTGAGACTTACACAGAGATGGCAACAGAAGAGGACAAGGGTGAGGAACTCTCAATAATCTAGCAATCATGGCCAATGGTGGAAAAATGCTGTGAAATGTACTTCAGCAAATTCTGAATAGAGATAATGTAGCTGTGCATGCCTAAGCAAAATAAAACCAAAATGATGAAACATACATTGTGTCATCATAATGTAACCTGTGTCCCATCACACATTCATTGCAAGGTTGCCTACGTACTGTATATAAAAGGTAGAGGTTTAATCATGACATTGCAATGCACATTATGTCACTTGCTTCCTTTGTTCCTTGTGAATGCCTATGTGGAGAGAGTCTCCTCCCCTGATATAAAGGATTGAGTATGGAGATGCACAGGGATGCTCTACTGAGTTTGCATTTATCCAACATACATCACCTACAGATATACATCTATTTCCCCCCACACATATAGCTACCCCTTAAGAAGAATGGCCACAAATCATGGCTTTTAAGTGATCTGTGGTGGCTTCCATATTTTTGTGCTTGGAGATATTAATTATTGGTTGTTACCAGCAGGGACTTTTAGGCTGAAGCAGTTCACACATGGGCCACGAATACACATGGCATGTGAGTACAGGGTGTAGTTGTATTTTAATTCATAGAAAGCACCATGGGAAAGATTCTCCTTCAGTGTCACTTAATCAACATCTGAATCAATTTCTGAATGAATAAACATACAGTGAGTTGCGGTTGAGTCAGCAGACTATCCCTGATCTAGTTTTCTCCATTAGCTTTCTCAACTTAGTGTCCACCAGATATCTTGGAGAAACTCTGAGAGTTGTAGTCCCAGAACATCTGGAGGAAATCAAGATAGAGAAGACTAAATTGCACTATTCTTTAATCACCTCAGGACTCAAGCAGACTCAATCGGAGTTGTTTCATGTACTTAAAACCAGATCACTTAGATTCTTGTAGCAAGAATGGGTGAGGTTCACTTTTAACTGGAAACTTTGGCTTGTAGATGTAAACGGCAAGGCTCCCCCAATTCCTATAGGTGTTGTCCTCCTCCCCCAAAACACCACCGCAGGAAAGGGAGAGAACAATAATTATTGGGAAGAAATGCAGAGCAACGATTCTTCTTCCTTCCTCCCTTGGGTGCTCCTTATGATTTTTAAACACCCTCGTTTCATTGTGAAGAAACAAATCTGACACTTTTCTGTCTAACTGGGCCTGCAGATAGTGCTCTCTCCAATTGTTGATAGTCAGTCCACACATTCAGTTGTCTGTCATCGAGTGTGTTATGATTGCAGATAAAGAAATTGTAATGTCACTATATAAATAAGTAATGCTGACATGAATTTGTTCCTTTCTTGTAAGAAGTAGTGTCAGCGAGGAGGGGTGGAGGGAGTAGAAGGTTTCGCCTATTGTGAACAGCTAATTTAAAGTCCTGCTCCTTTATAAGGCTGTGGAGAGGGGCACTCTGCCCATGTGCAGAATCACCCTGTTTTGATCATTTGGGTATAGGCTATCTGTAGCCTATCTCCAAGAGAATATCTCTCCAGTTTATTAATACTGTACTTCGAAGCATGCCAACTTAGTATTCACTTCCCTCAGAACGATCAACCTGAAGAAGGCTGAGTGTGGTAAATTCTTGCCACGTTCCTTGCCTGATGGATCTCGGGTGGGGTGGGGGGAGAAGCAAGGGGAAAGATGTGCTATTATTGTTAGCGTTTGACTGGGTCCCTTCTGTGCCTTGCCATTCATTTAAAATTCTGATTTAAAAACCAAAAGAGGCTCTTTAAAATTTCCACATTAGCATGCCGTTTGTATGTTAGGCCAAGATGCTCAGGGATGCTTTTTGGCAGAAGTCGCCCTCTGACAGCTTTTGCCAGCAATAAAACAACACATGAATAAAAAAAAAAAGTCAGGAGCTTTTTTAACAATTTCTTCCCCTCCCTGACAGGCAGAAACAAGGTGGTGCAGGTCCCAAGCAGTGGATGAGGGCATTTAAGGCCTGGAATTCAGCTATTGTCCCTGGTTCTGGCCAGGAAAGATAAGAATCTCTAGTTCTGCTATGGAATGTTACATTTAGAAACAACAGGAAAGGGGCAATCTGTATCAAAGAGACAGTGCTTTGCTCCTCACAAACAAACAACCCCCCCTCCCCGCCTTGGCAGCCTTCGTCCCCTCCTTCCTTCCCTCTGTCCCTTGGGGAATCTCTTGCTTCTTCATAAGGACAGATGTCTCTTTTGATGAGGACACAAGGATTTGGCTGGCTTCCTGGACCAGCCCAACTTCATTAATGGGCTTTTGCGCAGCTTGGGAACAGGTGGGGTCGGAGAGCGAGCATTTTCCATAAAATGTCGTGCCACATAAAATACGATGGTACCAGCAGATGAGAGGCCGACAGCAGGATAGGAATTGTGGGGGGGGGGGAGGGAGAAAGGTGGAGAAAGGTGTTTCTCTCCATGCAGACAAACACAAGTGATAAGATGTTTTCACAAAGCCAAAACACACATTACACTATATCTTCACCCATTGCTGCTTTATGGGATTTACTGAATACATACATCTTCTATCAGCATCGGATACCCCAAATAAGAATTAGGATTACTCCATGTGCATCTGGATAATTTTAGACCGTAGAGTCTCCATGCAGGGATCCTCAAACAGCCATGCATACTAGGCAACCAAGGGAGGGGGGAGCAGAATTATGGGATGGGCGTGATGCAAATTGACCTTTGGCCATGTTGCCCAGCTGCACTCCAGGGATCTGCATACCACCCATAGTCCTTTCAGATTTTAAGTCCAAGCATTCCAAGTTCTGAAGCCAAAATGTAAAGCTGAATTCTGTGAAATGTTACATTATAAATATTTGAATCATTTTGCATAATACCTTCTACAATATTTGTGATTTTTAATCAATGATTTTGCTTGTGATAGCCATGGGAAATGCAAGGTGCAGGCTAGAATCTGGGAGATCAGGGAATTGGGTGATTTCTGGCCAGTCACTCTCTGTCAGTCCTAGGAAGGAGACAATAGCAAACCATTTCAGAAATCTTGCTGAGAAAATTGCAGGAACTAATTTAGGCAGTCGCCAGGAATCAAAATTGATTCGAAGTACCATTTCCTCTAAAAAACATGGGATAAGGTGCTAGAAAATATTCATAAACTCCCCCTCAACTTTCTAGATTTCACCAACTGGAGGGCTGGGGTTTTTTAGTGCCTTTGTGTCAACTCTTAACTCCTGGCAACTACCCTGTTTCCCCCCAAATAAGACATCCCCTGATAATAACCCAATCGGGCTTTTCAGTGCATGGCAATAAAGTCATTATTGCCATGCACACAATAAGTGCTTATTTCAGGGTTCAAAAAATATAAGACAGGGTCTTATTTTCAGGGAAACATGGTAGTTCTGAAGTTTTCTTGACAAGATATTTTTGAAGTATTTGTCATTGCTTTTTTCCTGGGACTGAAAGAGAGTTAGTGGCCCAAGGTAACTTAGTTGGCTTGGTGACTAAGATGGGAGTAGATCTCAAAGTCTCCTGGTTTTTAGCCTAATACCTTAATCACTATACTACGCCAAACTGGTTCCGTCTCCAAATGTTGGTTCCACGTTGACAATAATTTTATATTTGGGAAAGTATGAAATTGAAAAACTTGAGAGGTTGAGAAAATTGCATTTGGGAAGAATAGCTAGAAAGTGAGAAGACATAAAGATATGCTTGTAAAGCAGTATTCTGCTTTCAAATGCCCATTCCGTGGTACTTTGGAAATTCCCTGTGGATTCCTGGCGTACATTCATTTAGCATTCTTCTGGCCATTGAATGAAATATGACAGTTCTGATCCTTCTCTTCCATGTTTGGATCCAATCTGCAGAGGTTGAGCCGTTCTATGAACACTTTGCTTTATTGACCAAGCAAAGTCGAGCCATCAGTCTGAGATGCTCACCTGGCAATCAGTCAGTAGGATGGAACACTGAGACTCCCTTGTTCCATGGAAAGATTGAATATTAAGTGCAATTAGCACCTGTGTCCAAGGGGGCAGAGAAGGTGTAAAGAGGAAAGCAGTACAATATCTCATTTGAAAAATGAGATCTTAAAGTGAAATCTGATGGCACCATAAGAAAAGCATACTATCTTTCAAAGATGAAAATCAGTCCAACTTTCACCTTCAGTTCTAAGTGTGGAGGTGTGTGCAAAATAGATTGCAGCAATAAAGATCAGACCATGATGCTTTATTAATTTTAAATACATCAGAAGTTTTCTTAGTTTATGACTCCTGGATGAGGCCACCAAACAATGTGCCAAGTGGAATTCTTTGATCTGTATAAATTATGCATATTGAATGGCCTTTTATATTTTTGCATAGACTGCTGTGCAAATTTTATTATTGTGCCTAACAATCCAGATTTATTCAGGTTTTATATGTTTATTCATATTTACATTCTGCAATGTTTCTGTCATGGAATTCAGGATGATGTACTTAATGATCCCCCACACTAATAAAATATGGTTAGCTTCATGTACTCTTTGTCCATGTTTTGATAAGTACAAGTAAGGTACAATAAGCCATGCAGATCACTGAAATCTGCCTGTCTCCTGGCATCAGGAAAATTCTTTTACTGAGCCACTGCTCTTCATCATGAGATTTCACCAGCCTGCACATTTTTCAACTAATTATTCAGGGACTCATTATGTTGGATTCAATTTCCTGTATATATTCCTCCACTTCAACACCGCCTATGCATCTCTGGTTATAACCGGTGTAAAGCCCAATGAATGCCCCATTAGCTTGGCAGCCTAACTCTGCTCTGGCATAAGTCATTTTGATGCCCAAGGTAGAATGGCAAATGGTTTCCCATCTCCAATTCAGAGTGCAGACTACATGTTATTGAAGTCCACTCTGCTCATTCTGGTACCTGAGGCAAAAAGTCTTATCAAGCACCACACTCTCAACTTGGCAGTGCATATTAATAAGCCAAATAACTAACATTGCTGCCTTTCCTTCAGATTGCCTCACATTGCCAGTCTACCATGGGGTAACTCCAAAGAAAATTCATAGCTATGGCTTTCTTTCTTTCTTTGGTTATGCTTGTCCTGATTTGGTGTAAGCATATCGTTCAAAGAAGATGCCATTTGTAATTAATAATTATTTTTAAAACATCTTTTGCTTAAGGTCAACAGATGACATCCTCCTTAAGTGAATGCTATACCACAAAATATGTTTGCCATCCCCCCCCCCAATATTTCTGAGTCTATTTTAATTTTTTATAAATGAAGTCTGTAGGCACTGTCTAAACCCAGTGGGCTTTTGTCAAGATCATGTAAGGTATGGGGACATGCTATAGCCCATTTATAATAAAGGGGAAAATTAGGTTTCACTGCAGCCTAAACTCAAATAAAAACAAAGGCGAAATGGTACATGATAAGTATTCTGCTGTCATTGTTAAGATATTGTGTGTGTGTGTGTGTGTGTGTGTGTGTGTGTGTGTGTGTGTGTGATATTTCTTCAAATGATGGGAAAGCAAAGGAGGTAAGATTGCATTTCAGGTTTTGTATTGTTTAAGAAATTATAGTAAGCTACAGTGAGATTGTTTGTTTGTCTAATGTATTTATATATGACCCTGACTCTGTGTGATCAGGAATCAGTAAAATAACCACAATAATAATGAAAAACAAGTGAGAATATTAAAGCCCAAATAAATGAAGGTTCCCAATTACAGTACTATTTTCACATAATATGTATCTTAAATAAATAACCTATATTATAGCTGAATTCAATGTCCTGATCCTACAACACGATAATCTAATGCCAGGCTAGCCACAAGTTACCCAATCCCATTTCTGTCTTGTCTAGTATGAATCCAGACCATCTATAATACAGAGAGTCAATAACATTCACAAGATTATTTTGAGGATATTTTAAGATTTACTTTTGCATATTAATTTGAATCTTGTGCAAATGGAATTTAAAATATGGACATTACATTAAATCAATGCTTACTTTGGATTAGAGCAAGATTTATTTACTTTACTGGTATGATGTTTATCTAGGTGCTGAAAGTGGCAGCTAAGTCTAAAGCACAACTTTATCCAGTCACCTTCCATGGTTGGGAATAGATGGGGGCTACACATCCTACGGCAGTCTCCTGAACTTTTCTAGAGAACGTGGTTCCGCCCTTGTGGTTGCCTTACTAACAACCTACCACATTTCACTAAGTTGTTATAATCAAGTCTCTCTTCTTCTTGGTCGTGTCAACTAAATTTCAGAGCCACGAGATGCAATTGCCATGGCACAAATGAGGTTATTCATATTCTACCAGCCTCCTTCTTCTCCTGCAAGTTTCAGGCCCATCGTCTCTGAACCGTCTGGAATGCTGGCACCAGTTCCAATCCTCGGTGCTCCCACAGAGAGCCAGCATGCATGGCAGGCTGCAGCATCATTATGATGATTGATTCTTTCAGCAGCTTACACACAGTGGGGTCCGTGCTACCAAACAAAAATGGGGACACGGGGAAGAAGAAGGAACTGCAGCTTCCACAAAAGCTTCTTCTTGATAGCTCTTTGGATTACAGGAAAGACTTGCTCTAAATCAGTGTTTCTCAAATAGTGGGGTGCGCCCCCCTGGGGGGACACAGCAATGCCAGGGGGCGCGTGTGACCTCGGGGAACATGCGTGGTCCCTCTTGATCGATTCCTCCGGACGGGGAGTGTTTTCCCAGTTGCACTCTGCTCCAAGCCCGGAAGAGAAGGCGGCCAGGCGGGGCGGGGCGGCTGCGTGGGTTCTTGTTGTTCTCGGCGGGTGCCGTGGTAGCCATGAACGGCGTGGCGAACCTGCTGCGGGACAAGGAGGAACATCCTCTGCAGCTGGGCAAAAGCTTCGAACGGCACCCTAAAGCGTCCTTCCACACCATTCGCTGTGAGTGCCTGGTAGAGGCGGTGCTTATGGGCCAGGCCGGTGACCCCAAAACATCAGCTTGATTAAGTTGGCCTGGCCCCATGTCAAAAGAGGACCCTAATCATGGTAGCCTATGCCTGCCTAATCGAAAATAGGCTCCACTGAGTTCAGTGTGACTTACTCCCAGGTAAGTGGGTAGAGCAGCCTTCCCCAGCCAATAGTTTGCTTGCAGCTTATAATAAATAAAATAATAAATATTAACACTAAAATTCCATTGGGGCCCAGATCGGAGAGTTTGGGGCACGCGAAATGTTTACTTCTTCCTAGGGGAGGGCGTAACAGAAAATAATTGAGAAGCACTGCTCTAAATTGACCAAAGAGGAAGAAGAGGGGGAAGATTCGGAATTGGCCTTTCCATTGTCCCTTTTGTAATTGCAGGGTAGGTCTAGGAGATCGGGAACTGCAAGAGGGCTACTCTTCTCTGGATGGAATTTGGCAAGATCACTTGCACTGACTGGTGTTCTTCAATCTCTGAGAATACTTTCTACATCAGTATGCCCCATAAGGAAATCTTTTCACCTGCAACAGGATCCTTATATATTGAAGAAAATTCTAGGTACACTAAGTTGAAACATTGTGTAGGCATTTTGCATGCCAGAGAAGAGTTCCCAGTTGTGCATCGCCCACCCCTCAAAGGACACAGATGCCAGTTTAGAAATATTTACAGATTGTCTTCGAGTTATGACTACAATTTCTGTGTAAGTTGTTTGTAATCATAAGTCGAATCAGACCCGATTTCACCTCCATTTTTATGATGGTTTTCAAACAAATCACAATCATTAAACAAATCTGCAGTCATTATGCAAACACTGCAGTCATAAGTAGGAACCCATTCCTCCGAATGGACACTTTTTGCTGGAAACCAATCAAGTAACCACAGGACACTGTAATTGGTTGTGAATTGCTAAACACCCAAACTGGAACCACTAGGGTGTGTGTGTGTGTGTGTGTGTGTGTGTGTGTGTGTGTGTGTGTGTGTGTGTGTGATGTGACAGTCGTAAGTGTGAGGACTGATCATAAGTGAGCAATGGGTGTTTTTTCAGCACTATCATAACTTTGAACAGTCAGTAAGTCAAGGACTACTCGTATTATAATTTAAGAACAAATTCAATATATATTATCATGAAGGAGAAAACTATATCAAGTGATTTTTGTATTATAGAGAAGAGTCTATAGCAGGGGTGTCAAAGTCACGCCATCATGGCGGCGTCACATGACATATCGGACTTTCCCCCCCCCTTCGCTACACCGGGCGTGGGCGTGGCCAGTGCATGACGCATCCAGCCCATGGGCCGGGAGTTTGACAGCCCTGGTCTATACCATTCCAGAAAAACAGCTGATAGCCAATTTCAAAGTTTTTGCTCAACTTTCTAAAAGCTCCATAAATCAGATTTTCAGTGCAAAGCCACAATGGGAGGCCAAAGAGGACCTATTAGTAAAATGGAAGCCCTACATTTGCCTTATACTAGTCAACAACTGCAGCAAAGGCATTCATTTTGTTTTCCTTTCAAGTTGAGAATGTTTCCCTCTAAAGATATGCAGAACAAAAAGGCAGATGTAGAGGTAGAAGTGGTCCACAATCTGGTCTTGATCTGTTGACCTTTTTCTCACTTCTACATCTTCTGTTTGACATAGCTATTTTACTTGATGGATATGTAAATACTGGGAAATCAACTTATCCCACTGAAGCTTCTTTGTCAAGGATCCTGGTGTCTCAATCGGTAACCTTCATGGTTTGCCTGGGGACCCAGCTAAACAATTTATCTAGGACTGTGGGTGCTCTTTTTAAAGCCCAGATGCTCTGTACTGGCCTGTGTGATTGAAAGGCAAGTATGATGTTTCAGCACAGACAAATGCGCCTAATAGAAAAATAGGATATGCTTACTCTTGCATGGCTAACAAAGCAACCCTTTCCACCTGCTTGACTTCCAGCTTGTGCCATCATTTCCAACCACAGACAACAGCAGATTTCTTGGATTGGAAAAATCCTAGATAGAAGCTAACTTTGGCTTAGCACTAACCACCTTGTTTCAGACTTTACACTATTTTTGGCATAGAACTCCTCCTTGCAATAAAACCACGAAATTCACCTAGCTGGTTTGGGAGCAAAAGTATCCCTCCTATTTCTTCCCCATTCTCCACTGCTTTCTTCTTTTTGACAAGATAATAAAAGAAGCAAGACCCACAGGTCATTTTCCTTTTTCTGACACAGACATTTGAAAAATCTTCAACATTATGTCAACAACCAAGCGTGCAGCTGGGGCTCAAGGCTGGCTGTCTCCAGTCCCAGCTCGGCTCAGGGAGCCGTAGCTCGCCAGCATGAGAGTTTCTCGCCCTGCCAAACTGAGTAATTAAAGCCTCTATCACATTCTATAAAGATGTGTTCTAGCAACAACAAGCAGGAAGAGGCAAAACTTCAGGCTGATCAGACCCTGATTTCCTCGTTAGGGTTAACATTACCAACCTTAGAACTGAACAGCTATGGTTTTGTATCTCATACATCCTGTATTTTAAGAAAATACTGTAAAATAATAATAATTTTTTCTTGCCTAAATTTCAAGGTTAAGAACGTCGCAGTCAAGGTGGAGATTTTGAAGGCTGGCTTTATACTTTATTTCCATTGAAGTTTAATTTTATATTAATTCTGAAGGTAAATTAATTATGCTTTCCTTTCTATTTTCAACTGTACTGGATTATTTAGTATTGAAATTATAGTATTAGAAGAACAAAATGATAGTTCTTCAGACATTGTGTAGCCACAGCGGCCTTTGTCTTTCACCATTGACTGTGGGTCGATGAGAATTGGAGGGACACCCATTTTTAGAGGCCCATAGATTCCCTAATCTTACTTTATACTGACCACTTTTTTTTCTTTTTCTCTTTTTTTATGGTGAAAAGAAAAGCAATGCACTGTGGCAGATGGAGAGCTTTACTTCCCTGAAGGCTGTCTATTCAACCATCTCCATGGTCAAAGAAATTCTAGATTACCACTCTCCTGAAGCGTTTTGACTAGCTCTTTCAAATATCCCAGGCAATGTTAGAATAGATGGTTTTTGTACATTTCCATGATAAGTTAACATTGAACTGATCAATGTAAAGTGGCAAGATTGAATTACTGTTGGGCCACTTCTACATGGGGAATTAACTCCACTGGTTTTGCTGCCATATGAGTGGTTTCAATGAGCACTCCTCTGCCAACTGGCACTGTTGCCAACAGCCAGTAAGGAGTGCAGAAAACTCAGCAGGGCACTGGCCACCCCATCATCAACCCCAAGCTTCATCTTACTATATTTATGCTCCTTGTCAAGGAACAAACAACATGGAGACTTGGCAAAGCCAAGAAAAGAGCGTCAATGCGCCATGGCATCTTGATTTCTCTAGGAAATCCTAGATGGTGGATATGGGCCAGTGCTCCCTTCAAAGGAAAAACATCAGTCCCATAGCTCTAAAAAAGAATGCTGTGGAGTTGTTATTGCAGGACTTCTTCTGGAGCAGGAGCCAAGCCAAATAGCTTGCAGAGTTAATCAGCTCAGTTTTCCAAGCCCACTGAACACCCCTGGCATTGTGGGAATGCACAAAGGCAGCACAGTCTCAAACTGGCATGGACTCAACTGGGATGAGGAATTGTCCTTGCCTTCTTGTTGCTATTCCTATGCACTGGAAGCTCCAATGCCAAACTGAGCGCTAAAGCTTTCAGCAAACAGCATTGCTTCAGGTGAGGATGATGGCAGCCTCTTGGAACACCGCCCCAGGAATATAAAGCTCAGTGTGTAGAAAAATTGCAAGTGCAAGAAAAAGCTGGGCCAACCATTTGCAATCAAACTATGTGGCAGCCTTTGGTGGCCTAGAGTCCCCCAGGGGTTTTGGTCTGCAATTCCCATTACTCAAAGCTATTTAGAGCTAGCAGTGGTACAATACAAGGGAAAACATTGTACTCTACTCTACTCTGGATTGGCTTCAATGGGTGGTAGTACCTGGCCCAGCTGCTCCACTTAGCCTCAGAAGCTAAGTGGAGTCATGCCTGATCAGTCCTTTGGTGGGAGATTTAGGATTATGGGTTACAGCAGGAGGTGAAAACATAATCTCAAGGAACTAAATGTAAATAATTTTCAAACAAATTGCAGAGTCACAGAGTCATCAGAGGTTGAATTGACCTGAAAGAGACATTAAATTAACGTAAACCGTATCTCTTTGTTATAAGTCTAAAGATTAGGACATTGAGAACTGAAAACTGCTGAATAATTCTGTCTGTAAGTGTGTATTATCTATTTAATGCAAAATTCAGAAGGTGAGGTTGCTAAAGCATTTGAGGAAGATAACAGTTGCATGCAGATATGCTGCATTTTTCAAATGTAATACCTGAGTCCCCCCCCCCCTCACCCAAACTGGGATTGTCTTTCAACATCTCAGACAATATTTGCAGCAAGGCCATTATACCTCCCTTGACTCTTCTCATAAAAGAATGCTAATTCCCCAGAGTCTCTTTTTAAAAATCTTAGAATCCCTCTAGTGGTCAATAAGCTTCAGAACAGGCAGAGTTTGGTCCTATGGAAGCCTTAGAGTAAGATTTCAGATATCTTTCCTTCCCACAATACATTTGTCAAGAGACTATTTTATTTTATTTTATTTCATTTCATTTTAGATCCCACCTCCAGTTCTCTCAATAGCATCTTGCCATGCAGAAATATAGCAAATGAGCCTTTTCCTGGCATGGGGCGAGTGGATATGTGCCATTTGGTCAGGTTGGGTAACTGATCGAATAAAGAATGGCAGTTTTGTTCTAAACTAGAGTTGCCATCTTTTAAGCAATCTTCATAATTATTAGTTCTGGTAGTTGAAGTTCACCAGCATGTTTTTAAAGAGAAGAAATAATAATTCTTCTAGAAATATTCTGAGAAAAGTAGCTTTACTTGCAACTGTGAGCAAGTCCAAAAATTTGTCTACAAGATAATGTGATCTAAATTTCTACTTTTTGGATTCTGGAACTCTAATGACTTTTTAAAAGAGAAGCATAACTCTTTTTTTGCTGATTTTTGGGGCACAAAAGATACCCCCCCAAAAAATCTGCTTCCAAGATTAATGGGAAACAAAGCATTACATATTTTACACACCTTGAAGCTATGATGGAACAGTTTTGGCTTAAGGGGAGGGGGGTGAGGTGCAAATAGCATTTTCAAACTGATATGATTAATTACTCTTTATGTCTGTTTCATTTATCCACATAAATTATTTTCTAAGCAAATTCTGTAAATAATGTACTTAAATTTACTATTCCAGATGACCACTAGGTGGCAACAAGGAAATCCAAAAACTCTGCCCTTTGCTGACATCTTGTGGTCATCCAGATGCTTTGCATCATGCATATGGTGGCAGCCAGTTTCATCTGGTGGTTAAGGCACCCAACTAAGAAAGCAGGAAACCATGAGTTCAAGTCCCACCTTTGCCATGAAAACCAACTTGAGTGACTTTGGGCCAGTCACTCTCTCTTAGCTCACCTCACCTCACTGGGTTGTTGTTGTGGAGAAAATAGGAGGAAGATGTGTTGGATATGTTCGCCGCCACCCTGAGTTATTTGTAAAAATAATAAAGGCAGATAAATAAATAATAAAAGCAGATAAGAAAGAAAGAAAGAAAGAAAGAAAGAAAGAAAGAAAGAAAGAAAGAAAGAAAGAAAGAAAGAAAGAAAGAAAGTCCTTAAGGCAATTAAATCTTTTTTTTTTGTAGAAGGAAGACTGCAAATTCCTCATGACTTTTTTCTGAATGCTGAATAGCAGAGTAAATGTGTCATTTTGTATATGGCACCGATCGATTTAAAAGAGTATTTTTAAATACATGTGGAAAAACTGTCTCAGCGTTTTGCCTGGCTCCTTGTTCACCCCACTGAGTTGAGCCCCAGGCTTCTGCCCCCCCCCAAATGCTTTCATAGCTCTCTGGAATTACTTCCTTTTCTCCCATTAGAAATTTGAAATCTGCTAAAGGTGGAGGAGCACAATAGATAGTCACAATGCAGAAGAAATTCAACAGATGTACATTCATCAGTGCTTCCTCATTGGGGAGGGGGGAGTTGGAAGCAGCACTGATTTTTTTTTTCTTTGCACACCTCAAAAACCACGAGAGTCTGTAGGAAGGTGGTGTGGTTCCATGACCAAACAACTGATTTTCTGCATGATCTCCAAAATAATTAATGTTTCTAGAGCACCATCAGGCATTCATTCAATGCCACCAGATATTTCCCAGAAAATTGTTTGTGTGTTCGTGTGTGTGTGTGTGTGGGGCTAATCTGATCTTTAAGCACACCTGTTTGCTTTTGCACGTTAAAAATAGAGACTCCACCCAGCCTGCTGCTGTCCTGTTTATTTATAAACACCTGGGGTTTTTTTATCCCCACAAGTCCAAAGCTGTGAAAATCTAAAGTGGTGTTTTCTTTTATTTATGTTAGTGTTTAAAGCATACTTTCACCCATTTTGTAAGGCAGATTTCATTTATAAAGTGGACCTCGATGAGGAGGCTTTGCTGTCATCTAGCCACCTACTATTTGTCCTGATTTGTGCAGCCCAGCTGCTGTGGCCTAGAGGTAGAGCTCTTGCCTCACAATCAGGAGGTTGTGAGTTTGATCCTAGGTAGCGGCAGATGTAAGGGTCTCCTGCTTGGGCAGGGGGTTGGACTAGATGACCTGCAAGGTCCCTTCCGACTCTGTTAATCTATGAAGTAGTCTTACCAACCAGGACTGGAAATAGTTCACGTTTATACTATAATGGAATAAAAGTGAACTCTGTATTGCTCCAATAATTTAGAAGAAGTTAGGTAGGAGATGTTAGGCAGACTCTTATAAGCTCCAAAATAGAGGAAATGTTTTGTAAGCATATAGTTTATTCAAGGGGAGAGTGGTGAAAATCCCACCACAATTGGTGGTCCATTGAGAGATGGGCTCTGTAAGGTTATTTTTCAAATCTAAAATGGGTTAGTCAATAACTCTCCTGATGACACTGAGTTATAATTTCAGCATCCCTCACCAATGACCATGCTAGCTGAGACTGCTAGAAATGAAGCAATGTGTGGCAGCCTAAATTTAATAGAAAGGAATAAATTGGCAGGAAATAGGTCCGTGGTGCAAAAGGAAGGAAAGAAGAGGTGTGCTATTCTTTATCAGTCCTTATTTTAATGAAATGAAAATATCAATCAATACTACTCTGGATTTTTGCAGCTGAAATATGACAACTCTAGAGGGGAAGAAAGTCTATTGATATTAGGGATGAGAGAAACAGCAGCAAATTAACAAATGGTACCAGAGAAATATGTGGGTACCAGAGAAATATGTGGGATAATCTCGGTATGCCTCTTCCTCAAGAATCCCTTTGCATGAATTTCAACAATAGATTCTTGAGGTTCTGCTGGTTCGGTGCTGTTGCTACAAGTCTGGCCTCTGATGGTTTAGAAATGTACAAACTTCATTGATCCAGGATTGAGAACTCAAAATGTTCTGTTTTCCTTCTGACCAAGCCAAACTCCCCCAAGGCCATGCTATTCTGGGAGGAATTTAGTAGTTTCTAGAATTAAATCCTTCTAGAATTAAAACTGGAAGCAATTTTAGATGTTCCAGACAATATAGTTTGCTTCGCCCTGGATGATGAAGTTTGCACATGCATATAATGAATCTGTATGGATAATGTAGCTGTAAAGTATTACATCAAATAACATTGGGATCCTGCAAGCTTTCAGATAATTAAAGGAGAGGCCTAGGAGACTATATGTTGCCAGTCACCTCGAATTTTAATAAATCTGTGTTCTATCTGAGATTTAAAGTCTGAAAGATCAATGAATGCTATATGCTTCCATGAAGAAACCTGTGTTACTTTATTGCAGGGAGAGAAAAGAAATGGAAAATTTTATGAGGTTCTCCAGATGTTAGTGAACTATACTTCCAGCTACTGTCTGTTATTGGCTAACAGACTGGCCCTGCTGGGAGCTATAATTCAACACATCTGGTGGACATTTTCAGGATATGTTCACATGACACACTGAACCAATATTCAGCCCGTGACACTTTAGCAGAGTATGTTATAGTTCTTTGTACTAAGCAGGCTAAGGAAACTATGGTGAAACAAAATGTGGTTAAGCCTTTTTGAGTGGAGCCTACCTATGGTGTCATATGTTTATACTGTACCACAATAAACCTACCGGTATTAATTTACATTGTTCTATCATTGCCAGGCTCTTGCTTCACATCTTCAATTCATCATGTTCCATAGGATCCACAATTTTCCAAATTTTGCCTGATTCCAGTTCAGACATGCCTATTCCTCTTAAATGTTACCTTTGTTTATGCCTAATCTGGTCTTATTCCTGGACTCATGAGGTCCCAGGTATCTAGTGCTCGATTTAGCAAAAGTACAAAATTCGGATTGTAGTTGGCACAATATGTAGTGAAAATGAACAGCTATTTGTTATTGGAGAGGGAGGTTTTGCCACACATGTTTAAGATTAATGAACAAGCAAGTCTTCTTCCATCCAATTGTTCTCCTGTGAACTGTAGGGAATGGATTGTAGACTAATAATTTTCATGTTGGATTGCAGCAAAATCAGTCTAGAATCCTGAAGCATTTTAAAGATTATAACAAATTAGTTGTGTGACAGAGGATTCTTGGGTTTGACCCTCCTTTCTCTGTGACTATTCTTGGGTAGTTATAGTTGTTTCTTAATATTGTCATTTCTGATGTCAGATTGGGATCCATTTATTATTCTGCACAGTGACAAGTTACCTTGTCTTACGTAGAGTGCAGCAGCACATTGTTGACAAATGATGGCATCTATCATATTGTAAAATGAGCAACTAAGCAACTAAAATCCTATTGAATTCAAGGGGATTTAGTTTGGAATAAATTAGATTGGACTGCAAAGTGCACCCATATGTTTTCTGGCAGTTATTGCTGTACCAGTAATGCATATAGAAGTGCATATAGTGCGTACTATAGAACAGAGGAAACAGGAACAAACACAAACAAAAGGCAGACTTGAATATAAGGAGGAAAAAGTATTTAATGAGCCAGTTGGAGGCTCACAAAATAGCATGAAAGATTTTGAGTTAGCAAGAATTTTAACCAGAATTTTTTTTTTAAAAAAATGCAGCTACTAGCTAAATTTACAGTCTAAATTTAGTTGAGGGAGAAGGGAGAATACCAAAAATAAAACAGAACGAACATGTGGTTCCTTTGAAACATTGAACTTAAGAGCTGATTGCCATTTAGTTTCTTATATATAGGTCTGGTTCCTTCCCCATGAAAACTCTGCTTGCTAGCTTGCAGATCCTGTTCCCACAAACCAACCCCCCGCCCCAAAATTTCTCCTCTGTGTTAGCAATTTTAGCCAACGGTGTTGAGGACACCTTCAGTATCTATCTGCCTTTCCCAGCTTGGTTTCCTCTGGGTGGGTTAAGATTGCAAGCCCCAAAATTCCCAGTCAGCATGGCCTATGGATATTAGAATCCCCCCTCAATCCCCTGGAAAGCTGTAGGTTGGATAATATTGGTTGTATGAGAAGTGTGTGCCTCTCTAGCAAAAGCAAGATCCACAGGGATGAAACAGTAAGGCCCAGGCTGGCAGACGGAAGCCCATCTTCCCCAAATGCATCCTAAGCCTTCCTGACATATGGTTCTAGCTGCCCCCTCTTTAGTCATTTATATTTCTTCTTCTCAGAGTTGCTGTTGCATTAACATTTGCCTCTAGGCACCTCCGAGTCTAGATTGGTGGGCTCCATAAGGACTCTTTTATATATTTATTTTGCCATCTCCCACACTCTACCCCTCAGGAGACATCATGCCTCCTCTCCCCCCCCCACCAAAAGAGGAGAAAAATATAGAAAAGGAACCAGTTTGGTGGAGAGAGAGAGAGAGAGAGAGAGAGAGAGAGAGAGAGAGAGAGAGAGAGAGAGAGAGAGAGAGAGAGAGAGAGAGAGAGAGAGAGAGTTAGTAATTTGTATTAGGAAGGATGAAAGTGGCAACGAAAAGCCCTTCATATCCCAGGGAAAAAGAGGTTGAGAAACCTGGGATTAGGGTGGCTATGGGGGCTTAATATAAGAGAGCTGAACCGCATTCTATTATCTCCTAGCATTACATCATTCCAAGTCTGGAAAATTCTTGTGAACTGTTTTTAAAAGGACTGGCTACTAGAAAAACAAGTTGAATACCTGACTGTAGCAGCATGGCTCCCTTTGTGTGCAGTGTGTCTGTGATTTCCATAGTCCACAGTTTAACATTTTTATTGAGTTATAAAATACAAAATACAAAAGTAAATAGAAAAGCAATGGGGAGGAAGAGAAGTGAGGAAGGATCAGGAAAAAAGAAAGAAAGAAAAGCATTGACTTCCAGCTCTCTCTGTTGCAGTAAAATAAGGCAATAGCATCAAATCACAACTTTTTTTGCTCAAAAATCAAAGTTTCATTCTTTTCCACTTCAAGCACGAAGTTCAGAAGCGGCCTCCATGTGGAAACAAAAGTACTTATGTTCTTTTCTTTAATCAAATGTGATTTCCATACTCCGTTGCTCTCCCTATCGGCAATGTTTCTCAACCTTAGCCACGTTTAACCTACATGGACTTAAACTCTGAGAATTCCCCAGCTATGATTGCAAGGGGATTCTGGGAGATTTTATAGTTACCAAAGTTGAGAAACACTGATTAAAGGGGTTTCTTTCTTGTTTCCCCCATACCACTTTGTGGAACAATAGAACATTTGGGGACGAGGGAAAAGGCAACTTTTTTTGTGGTCACTTTCCTTTTGAGAGACACTAAAGATTTGCTAAGAATTTCATAACATTTATTTATTTATATCCTGCCTTTATTATTTTTACAAATAACTCAAGACAATAAATATATCCAACACATCTCCCTCCTATTTTCTCCACAACAACCCTGTGAGGTGTGTTGGGCTGAGAGAGTGAGTGACTGACCCAAAGTCACCTACCTGGCTTTCATGGCTAGGGTGGGACTTGTACTCATCGCCTTCTGCTTTCTAGCCTGGTGCCTTAACCACTAGACCAAAGTGGCTCTCCATCTGTTTATGTTTATAACATCTGTTTATGCACATGCATAACAGTGAGAGAATGGTAACCTTTGAATACCATCAGTTTCCCAAAAGCAAACACCATGCCCTCTGAGTAATAGCTCCTCTTTGTTAACCAGCTGCAAGTTCCCTAAAAGTTTCCCTAAAACTTGTGCTTTCTGTGCTGACTGTACTCCTACTATCCAGACTGTTTATCCCAGCTCTCACCCTCAGTAAATGAAATATATACATTAGCTAACAGCCACCAGCCTCCAATGCACATGAAGACAGTATGCAAAAATTATGAGAGGTAAAAATACTTTTTGCATTGCCAGTAAAAGATGCTTGCAATATTTGGCTTGGCTTGGCTTTGGTGAAGATTTCAGAGCAAACTTTTCAAAACAAGAATAATTTCAGAGATGAAAGGGCCATGCCATTCTTTTTAGTCTGAAAAATGTTGCTTTTTTGCAGATTTTCCATCACATTAATGTTCCAGATTTTTTAAAGATACTATATTAGGTCATGGCTAGAACCATGGATTTTATTTATATTTGTGAAACAAATTTCCTTTTAGTTGTAAGACATTACCAAGTGGAGTACAATAAAACAAACCATAGAAACTTGCCATAGCACAATAGCAGATATGTTGGATGACACAGTAGCATAGGTTCAGCTCAAATCTTGAGTAACAGCTCAGTTTTAGTTGAGGCCAGAAACTAACAAGATTCAGAACTGATAATTGGACACGGAAGGGATTCCATCCTCAGCATTCTGCGATTAAACGTATCCTTCTTGGGTTGCTGCATTGTGCTCAAAAGAACAACCCACACTTTGATTGTAATAGCTGGGTAGCTATATAAGGAACAAGATAATCCATGAGATAATGAGGTTTTCAAAGCATTTAGCTTTATATGTCAATGAGGCTTGATAGAGCACAGGCAGCCAGTACAATTATTTCAGATCTGATGGAAGGGGTTCATAGTAGGGTGTCTCTTTCAACAATCCTTTTAGCCATGACATTTTTATGCTAGCTGTTGGTTCCAGTTCAGCTTCGTAAGTATTCCTGAATAAGACCTATTACAACAGTTCAGACTTGCAATATCGGGGCCTGATTCACTATGGCCACTATCCCTGTGCAGAAATAACCATAGCCAATTAATTAGGATAAGTGGAAAAGACACTAATTACAGAAGCTTGAGCCATCATTGAAAAAAATATCTCTCAATGCACACTTGGTCTACCCAGAAATACAATCTCATCCAGAGGAATCAACTTCTCGAATTCTTGGAGATAAAGAGCCAGCCTTCATATTTTGATATTTATCCAACCCTGCATTGCATCCAAACATTAGTCCAGGCTCTTCATAGCCTTTTCTGGTTCAGATGCTATAAAGAAAACTAAGCTTTAGAAAGCCATAATTGCATTCTGTAGATTCTATACAGCTTTGATGTTCCTGTGGGCCGCACAACTTAATTGCCATAGAGTCAAGCAATAGTGACTCAAAGCAGTCTTCTGAACATGCTCCTATAGGTATTAGTGGAGTAAAATATTAGTAAAATACTGTATCCTGGATTCTCAAGCTGTAAAGCCAGCAAGAAAAAAACCATACAGCATCTAAAACAGCAGAAAAAACCAGATTGCACTACCCCTTTTTTCTTTCTATAAAGATCCTCCATCGTGGTGATCAAAATTAAGTCAATCATATAATTGAAATCATATAATTTAGACTGTTCCCAATAATCTTTTTCTTCAAGGAACATTTGAATTGGTACAGCCCCAGGACCTAGCACTAGAAGGGCCATGGATTATAAACACAGGGACATTTACTGGTTTCTGTTATTGTTCCATCTTATATTGATGTGCGGCTGAACTCCCAGGTAGGCACAGAGGGATGAAGCCAATCTCCCTATTCAACTCCCCACAGGTGTTTATAATGCATATCAGGATGACCCTCTTCACCCACAATTTGCGATGAAGAGTCAGATCTGACAAGGCAACTATTATGCCTGGGAGGGGGGAAAAGTTATTTCCCCCTGTAGATAGTTAGAACCTTTGCTGCTCTTGTAATTTTCACATAGACAGTAGCTTTACTAGTCTCACGAGTATCTATCTCCTTATTTAGAATATTTACTCTGTGCTCTTTTTAAGGCCTTTTAATTTTTGTTATCTCTTGCTCTTCCTCGTTGTTTCTGGGCAGATAACTCTCTCTTCATGAGAAACCCCACTTCTCTCAAAGAACATGTAAGTTCTTTGTTAATACCAGTAGATTCACACAACATTGTCTTGTTTTATACCTTACAAACTCAAAATTGGTAGAAAATTATGTCAGCCCTGGGAAAATATACACACATTTCAAGCAATAGTGGCAATTATTTAAAATACAATATTTTGGAAATATTGGACAATTTTTCCCAGATCTGCCTTTCATTATTAACAGGCAGCATCGTATTCTCTGAAGTAACATATGTGCATTGAAAGAGTCAGAAGGTTCTTTAACAGAAAAGAAGGTGCTTAAACTGTAGCCAACTTTAGTTGTATGACCTTGAGTGTGTTCCCTCTAAGAAACGTCAGAGGAGATACAGATTAATTTGAAATTGGAACAAAGACATTTAACAAAGAAGCAATGTTCCTCTACAAAGCGGGAGATTTTATGATTCTGGGCCCCATTAAAAAATCAATAACCACAGCAAAATTCTGTGCAAAGATGCCAGTAAAATAGCGAATTTCTCCATTGTTTCCCCTTATAGAGGAAAATGGAGGATACAAGGTCAAGTAAAGGTCACTGAGGGAACATTGATGAGGAGAAATAGAGAAGTTAAAATGTGCATTAAAAGAGGTGGAGGGGGAGAATTGATGATAAGGCAACATCACAATCTGTCAGCAAATGAGGAATGAAAATAATGCTGCGGAACGAACTCGCACAGCACATGGTATGTACCTTTTTTAAAAGCCCTTTTCATGGGTGCAAAACACCAGCAGCAAAGTAGTTAAATGGAGGCGTACATGCGCACGCGCACGCCCACGCACTCACAAAGAGAGATGAAGCACACACAGTACGAAGTGGGGGGAGAAATTTGGTCCCGATCCAAAGAGTTAATGTTGCGCACCATGATCGATTAGATGTCAGATGTGATTTCGAACCAATATAAGATGAATAGCATAATTTTCCTGCACTCATTTTCCGACAGAATTAAGAATCCATTAGCTAACACAATTTTTTTGGCAACTTTAATAAAAAAAGCGCCAATAGACATTTGCAGCAAATGCTCCCAGAGGTATCTTTGAAAGATGTGAATAACCTTTTATTCTCTGTCTCCCTCCTCACACAACTCCTTTCCTCCTCCTCCTCCTCCTCCCAGTTTCCTAATTCTTTTTTTTTTTTTTTGGTAGCTGTTTATCCAGTATTCTTTTCCTAACAACTTCCTTGTTGCAGCTATCTGAATAAATCTCTCCCTCTCTCCCTCTCCTCCTCCCTCCCTCTGTCCCTCCGTGTGTGTGTGTGTGTGTGTGTGTGTGTGTGTGTGTGTGTGTGTGTGTGTGTGTGTGTGTGTGTGTGTGTGTGTGTGTGTGTGTTGTAGGGAGGAATGTATTGCAAGAGGGAAGCAAGAGAGTGAAAGAGCAACCCTCCTCCTCCTCATACCTCCCAAACATTTCTTTTCCTACATTGTGCAATACTTCTAAAAAAACGACCGAGGTCTCAATTGGAAATATTGTACGTATTGCTTGAAAATGGGCTTTCAAGAGAATAGGGAAAAGGGAGAAAGGAGATTCTCCAAGCTGTGTTGAGGTAGATACACACATCCCAGCCCCCCCCCCCCTGAAATTTCAAACCACATCTTGGCAAGAGCAGATTGAGACCTTCCAGGCCTTCTGAAAATTCACAGTTGTCCAATCTACTCAGCAGTTTGCCCTCAAGGAATCGGCAGCCTAAGTGGAAGCCGGCCAGCTTTGTAAAATTAGGATAATTGGGACTTTCTTTGTTATTGCTTGTTTCACCCTTACATCTCCTTTCTAGGTTGAGAGAAGGGCCCCCATCATGGTAACATGCCTGATGTTACTGCAACCAGGAACATCAGGATTTGGAGAAACCTAAGGCTTAGTAGGTCTTTCTGTCAGTATTCTTGACCTAGAATAGGGAATGTGCAGCCTGTCAGGTCTCTCTCTTTCATTGCTTGGCTTTTGTAGGCTGTTTTTGTAAAGTGAGAATTCTACACTATTAGGAGAATGAGACTCTTGAAAGAGTTTACCTTCTAAATAATAGCTGTTCTTGCCAGTCAGGTAAGATTCGTAAAGAGAACGTTTTAACAAAGAGTATGTCCCAAAGCATGTGCATAGTACATTCCCCTTGTAAAAGTTAACTCTCTTTCTAATGTGTCATTGACACTTGGGTTTTTGCTGCTTTCATCAAAATGACAAAAACTGTGTCATGTCCGATGCTGCAAATTCTGCCCCTCTGGGGCACGTATGGGATATTGTGGTGCATGTAGGAAAAAGTCAGGAGCTGTGGCATAATGCTACGATGGTGCAACCCAGCTTGTATCACTTTGACTGTCTTTTCTCTCCTTGTGGACACATAATTCCCTTGGCGGTGATAGGGAAGAATTCACTGTTGACTTCTCTCAAGATGTGTTTTCAACTTTCAACCACAGTTTAACCTGTGCTCTGGGACTTCAAGAGGATGAGCAAAGCCCAATTCAGTTTGCTTTCGAAGTCCAGACCTGGTCAGCCAAATGCTGCCACACTTACAGAGGTGTTTGGGTTTTTTCAAAGTTAAGTTTTGCTAGAAGGAAGAGTCTCTCCCTTGTGGACAGCTAATGCAAGGTGTCCATAGGGTATGATTAAAAAGTCAAGTTGGTATACTGTTTTTTGTATAACTCTCACATAAAAAGTGGGTGGTGCATCACTTGCACTGTTTTGGTTGCCATTTTCACTTTTTTGACCACAGCCTCTGGACATCCCTGAATCAATGACTTCTGCCTGTGTGTGTGTGTGTGTGTGTGTGTGTGTGTGTGTGTGTGTGTGTGTGTGTGTGTTTGTGTGTCTATCCTGGCAGTTGAAATTGAGTGACCACTAAATCCTTCTGGGGAAAGTTAGATTTGAAGAGGAAGGGATCAGAATCACACCAAGAACCCAAAAATAGCTTAAATAAGCATATGAAAAAGTCTGTTAGCTAATGATGGAGAGAGAGGAGATAGACTGGACGACAAGAAATGATTTAATATAAAATTAAGGAATGTGTGCATGTATGAGTTTGTGTGACTTTGCACATGTAGCAGTATATACCGGTAATTATACACATGCCCTTACCCAGAGACCACAAATACATTTTAACATATATTCAAGTTGTAATTAGATGAATGAAGTGAAATGTAGAAGTGTTTCTTCCTGTGGTTTTTAAATTGTATTTACATTTTTGTTGGTGATAAATGCTAGTACCACACGTATAATGAAGACAGCCATTTGATAGCTAATGGTGGGTGTTGAGGATCCTATGCGTACTATACTTATTCAACTGCTTTCATGTCAGGTTTACTTTGGGAACATTCAAATTCAGTGCACATCAAGCTTTTGGAATACTTAGGACTAGCCCGTGATCTCTTCCTGTGGACAACTTACAAATGGGGCTCCCACAATAGACTTGGTTCAGGTTGTGGAATCTTACAACCACAATGCTCCAGATCTTAGAATTCCTGTGAACCAATCCCAAATATTGTCTCCTACAAGGAATAAGTTATAGTGTGAGATATCTACTATTGTTTCATATGTGTGGGTGTATATGTGTGTGTGCACGCATTTGAGTTAATGTTGACTCCTGGCAATTGCCTGGACAAATCATTGCAGTTTTCTTGATGAGAGTTTGGAAGTGGCTTGCCATTGACTTCTTTTTCCTAGGGCTGAGCAAGTGGGTGGCCAAGGTCACCCAAATGGCTTTGTGCACAAGACTGGAATAAAACTCACACTCTCCCAGATTCTAGCCTATTGTCTTCACCACTATATCAAGCTTGCTCTTCTGTTTTATATAGCTCTCAAAACAGCATTCTCCATTTCAGAAATTCCACAGAGATGGAAAAGAGAGGCAAAACACCTACGGGACCAGGCTCTATGAATACCTAGTTGGGGGCATTTTTTCTCTCTATAAAAATACAAGTAGAGGATTTACATTTAAGTGGTGTAGAAAATCAAGCATTGGGTGTGAAGAAAGGGAAACTATTTTCTCACTGCCCTGATTCAAGTTGAGGGTTGCATAAACATTTTTCAAGAAAAGGGACACATTGAGATTTTGAATGTTGTTTTGGGGACCACTGTCCCAAAGTAGGGGGGACTCCATACAAGGAAACAGATGGGTGACAATAAAGGAGCATATAATAGTATATAATAATAATAAATAATTATTATTTCCCATGCATTTAATAATTCTCATTTTTCTCATGTTAAAAGTGTAAATTTGCGGCAATCTTTAGATGAGTTCTAGGACCTGCATTTAAGGATTGGAGGGAAGGAAACTCAAGTATTACCCAGATTTTTTGGACTATAAGATGCTCGAGACTATGAGATGTACCTAGCTTTTGGGGAGGAAAACAAGAACAAAAATCTTCCTCTGCCTCCCAGCAATTTGCCTCCTTGCAGCAAACAGCAAACAGCCTGGTCAGCTTCAGTACAGCCTGATTTAGCACGAGCAGCTGATTGGTGGTTGAATCTGCCTCCCGGAATACTGCCTATCAGCTGTTCAACGCTGCGGGGATTGCCGCCGCCATCCACCGGCGCCACTCACCGCCACCGCTGCCTATTGCCACCTCCGTGCACTCCATTTTTGGCCTCGCGTATCCCATTTTTGGCCTTTGGCCCATTTTGGTGTGTGAAGGCCAAAATGGGACGTGTGTAGGTGGCGATGGGCAGCGGCGATGGGCGGCGGCAATTCTCGCAGCCTGGAACAGCTGATAGCGGTATTTTGGGAGGCAGATCCAACCACCAATCAGCTGCTCGTGCTAAATCAGGCTGTGCTGAAGCTCACCAGGCTGTTTGCTGTTTGCTGCAAGGAGGCAAATTGCTGGGAGGCAGAGGCCGGTGGGTGGGGGCCAGCGGGTGGGTGGGGGCCAGCGGGTGGGTGGGGCTTCGGCAACTTTCGCTCTATAACACGCACAGACATTTCAATCCACTTTTTTGCGGGGGGAAAGTGTGTTTTAAACACTGAAAAATACGGTATATACTTCCTCTAGAAGTTGATGGGGCAATTAAATTGAGGGCTCATAAATGGAAGAATGTTTCCATATTTTAATAATCCACTATCTTATATGGGTTATTTAAATTCTCATTTTATATATAAAAAATCAAGCAACAACCCAGTACTGAAATTAATACGGTTCACCAAAGAGACAAAATAAAAATTATTTAAAAATGGGTTTGCTTCCATTAGCAAATTCTCAGAATCTAATACTATATGTCCTTTCCATTTTAGCAATGAATTACTTTAAAAGAAAGAACTAGTCTTCCTTTTGGGTAAATATAATAGATCTAGTTCTTCCTTAGGCACAAAACCAGTTGAGTGACCTTAGAACAATCACTTCTTCTAAGCCCAAGGAATAAGGCTGATGGCAGACCACTTCCAAAATTGTGCCAAGAAAACCTTAGGGGCTAGTCCAGGAAGTCACCAGGAGTTAATACTGATTCAAAGGTACACACACAAAGTATATCGAACAACTATCCTGATCTGATCCTTCTAGATGTTATATGGTAACTCCCATGATCTCTAGTCACATGATCAGCCTAATGTTGGTTGGATTGATAGGAATTAAAATCCTAGCAGGCATTCAGGTTGGAAAAAGATAAATCAGGCAACTATATTGAGGACCCAGCTGCTGGGGACAACAACTCTGTTCTTGGCTTCTCCCCAAAGCACCTGACCCCATCATCCATATCTTTAGACAGATGTTTTCCCAGCGACACAGCCCTTATAGATGCACAAACTGCCAATTTCCTATTTTCCCCTTCCTTCTGTGACACCCACTTCCCAGAGTGTGGTGCGTGGGGACTTTAGATTTCTGCTACCAAAAAAGGAACAGAATTAGGATTAGCATCACAGATGGCGATAAATGTGATTAATTTGGCAGGAATTCATTTTGCTTTTATTTTTTATTATTTACTTTGCTGGGATCATGCTATGTCCTGGCCTAATTTGTCCAGCTCTAGCATTGAATAGGCTCAATTGTTATAATAAGCAAAGGGGAGGCAGGTGAATACAATGGTCCCAAAACTGTTTATCTCTCTCCTTCTCTCTCTTTAAATTATTTTATGATGGGGCTAAGAGGGCTTTCTGAAAGATTTATAGTCAAGTGTGATTTAATTAGGAGCATGCTAAAGGATTGATCTACCTCTTACTTTCTCTGAGGGTTAATTCTAGTGTTTTACTGGGCATAGCACAGCTTCCCTTGACCTGATGCTGTGCAGAGGGATTGGATTGCATCATTCATCATCCCTAGACAACATGGCTATTGGAGTTCTCCAACACACTGGAGGACAGTAGGCAGAGAAATCTACTAAACTATTTGTTGTTGAGGAGGTGAATCTGCATGTGGGATATATCAAATCAAACTGGACCAGATTTTAGTAGAAAAAGCTTGGGGATTAGAGGCTCATCTTTCTGGAGAGTCTACACTTTTGGGAACTATTTTTCTCAGATAAGAAACTGTGCTGAGGATTCCAGAGGTGTGTTTCTGCCATTTGGACCGGTTCTATAGAACTGGTAGCGGGAATTTCCCCCCACTCGTTGAACCAGCAGCGATGGCCGGCTGGACACGTCCCTGAAATGGCCTCTATCGGTGGCGCCATAGGTGGCGCCATCTTGTTTTTTTGCTTCTGCACATGCGCAGAAGCTGTTTTTGCAGCTTTTTGCGCAGTGCATGAGGAAGCGAACCCGCAGTGAGGTAAGCCAGAACCCACCCCTGGAGGATTCCTCCCTCCCTTCTGATTTTGACTTCAAATATTCTATGAACCCATTGTGAGCTTAGCCAACTGAGATTTATTCAATAAATCATAGATGAACAAAGCTTGAAAAGAATGTTTTTTCCTTTATTTTTTTGGAAGAATTTTATTATTTATTTTAATTAAGTGCTGTCTCATAAGCCTGTCTCATGTCTTCTGAAGTTAACAAAGTCAAGGATAAAGTCAAACCAGGAGATTTCATGAACCAAACCGTGTAGGTAAGATCAGGAGATACAGGTAAATTCAAGGGGGGAAAGTGAAAATGAAGATTTACGAAGTCTAATACCAGAGAAACACTAGAAAATTTTATACTCACAGCTTCCCTGGACAGACTATTTTGCTTTAACATAAGGAAAATTTCAGGAAATTGAAATTTGATTTCACTGAGCTGGTATATACAGACCTCGATATTCTGGAAAACTCAGTAGAGTTGGTGGTTCAGGGTTTTTTTTCCAGATCTCTGAACCAAGACCAGTCCTCTGTTGTCCCATGTACAGAACACCAAATGATAGTCTTTTAATGAAGACAGATTCTGTTTGATTTTTAGGAAAAGCATTCTAGTTTGACAATGCAGTTTGTTACCAAGGGTGATATTGATCTAGCCTGAACTGGGTTTGTTAAAAAAGGCTAGGTAGCCATTTGTCAGAGATGCTTTAAATTCAATGCTAGTACTGAGCCGGAATCTGGATACAGTTACTTAAATGGCCTTTTCCAAGTCTGCAGTTCTTTGATTCTATGAAATGTTGCAGATTGTAAGAATACAGGATGATGGATAGAAGTCATACTGTTGTTCATCCCTTCTTTTAAAAAAGGCAGTTCATATATTTATTCCTTCAAATGAGAGAAGAGAATGGATTTCAATTTCCAATAAATACCGTATTTTAGCACTATAAGACGCACCAGACCATAAGGCGCACATTAGCTTTAGAGGAGGAAAGCAAGAAAAAAAATCTGCCTCTGCCTCCCAGCATCCATCCGGTATTCATCTGGCTAGCGTCCTTGCAGCAAACAGCAAACAGCCTGGTCAGCTTCAGCACATTATCGTAGCCCCAGCACGTGGCTCGTCAGGGCTCTGCTCCTTTGCGCCCACCGCTGGTCAACTGAGCGACAGCTGGATCCCGACCTCCCATAGCCCTTCTGATCAGTCGACTGGCTGACTGAAAATGTTGCCATTGCTGCCTCCTCCGTGTCTGCTGGAGCCTTCGCTTCCGAGCAGCTGATTGACAGTTGGATTGGCCTCCTGGAATACCACCGATCAGCTGTTCTAGGCGGTGGGGATTGCTGCTGCCTCTCGTTGCCGCCTCTCACTGCCGCCTCTCACCGCCTCCTCCTCTCACTGCCACCCAGAAAAGCTGATCAGCAGTATTCTGGGAGGCTGATCCAACCGCCAATCAGCTGTTCAGCAGCAAAGGCTCCAGTGTTCCCCGGTGGCAGTGAAAGAAGGCTGCGGCGAACATCGCTGCCGCACCAAGCCCCCCCCCCGCTGCAATATTCACTCCATAAGACACACAGACATTTCCACCCACTTTTTTTGCGGGGGGAAGTGCGTCTTATGGACCGAAAAATACAGTATATTCAAAACAAAAATGTACATGGCAATGAGGACATTGTAAAGATATAGTTATGCTGGTGTCCATTGCTTTTAAATAAATGTAGGTAAGTGTAGTGTAGCATAAGCAGACCTTAACAACAGCAGGTTGTTCAAATTTCCATAGAATAGAATAGAACGGAACGGAACAGAATGGAACAGAACAGAATAAGGAAATGGAATGGAATAATGGAATGGAATGGAATAATGGAATGGAATGGAATGGAAGGGAAGGGAAGGGATGGGATGGGATGGGATGGGATGGGATGGAATGGAATGGAATGGAATGGAATAGAATAGAATAGAATAGAATAATGGGATGGGATGGGATGGGATGGGATGGGATGGGATGGGATGGGATGGGATGGGATAGAATAGAATAATAGAATAGAATGGAATGGAATGGAATGGAATGGAATGGAATGGAATGGAATGGAATGGAATGGAATGGAATGGAATGGAATGGAATGGAATAGAATAGAATAATGGGATGGGATGGGATGGGATGGGATGGGATGGGATGGGATGGAATGGAATGGAATGGAATGGAATGGAATGGAATGGAATGGAATAGAATAGAATAATGGGATGGGATGGGATGGGATGGGATGGGATGGGATGGGATGGGATGGGATGGGATGGGATGGGATGGGATGGGATGGGATAGAATAGAATAGAATGGAATGGAATGGAATGGAATGGAATGGAATAGAATAGAATAGAATAGAATAGAATAATAACTTTATTGTCACTTTGAATGTACACTAATCGGCATAAATTAAAATGAAATTTCGTTGCATACAGCTCTCAAAGGGTCTCCACCTCCAATATCATCAACTACTATTTATTTAAAACACTAAATAAAGAAAATAAAAATAAACAAAATAAAAACAAACAAACAAACAAACAAACAAATAAATAAAAATATCATGTATATACCCACATATATTATATGACAGGGAGAAACAACACAGTCTAGTTCGGATGTATACATGTACATGGTGAGAAAAACGGATCTTGCGAGTTTACTTAGGGAACAAAGCTGTTACAGAATCTGGTAGTCCTGCTAGAAATACTGCTAAATGATGCAGTCATAAAGCATGATGTCATAAGACTGCATCATTTAGTGGCTGCACTTTTCACTTGCTGTCATGAAGCAAGTCGCCACAGGTCATTAAGTGAAAACATCTTGTGGTCACAATTTGTGATCTCCTATTGGCTTTGTTGAAGCTACTAAAGAAGGTAATAGATGATGACCTCATTATGGCAGGATACTACAAAGGCTGGAACTTCAAGAACCAATCATATGCACTACTCGTTCAGCCCTATCACAAATTCAAATGGTTACTGAATGAGTGGTCATTAAGTGAGGAGCACCTATGCTATAAATCCCAGGAGTCATGCAATCAAAAGGAGAGGAGTAGGGGAGAAAACTTGGGGAGTGCTTCCTAGAACTATCCTATAAGTTTCAAGTTACAGCGTCCTCTGAGATCTGTGTCAAGAAGCCTATAAGATTCAAGTTACAGCGTCCTCTGAGATCTGTGTCAAGAAAGTAAATACTTCTGAACAAGAGTTCTAAGTATGGACACAAATTGCGATTTTTAACATGGAATAAATCAGCTATTTGTAGATTGATGATCTCATAATTATTTAAGTCTAGGACATCATCATCTTATGGTTTTAAACATTTTTTAATCCCACTTATTTTATAAATAGTTCAAGGCAGTGAACATGCCTAATACTCCTTTCTCCCCCTATTTTTCTAATAACAACACCTGTAAGGTGACTTTATTTATTTTAATTATCAAATTTATATCCTGCTCATCTCTCTATGCAAGGCAACACTGAGCGACATAATAAAACATATAGAAATAGCAACAATTATAAAATATAAAAACATTAAAATTACAGGAAAATAACTAAACTAAACTAAAACGAACTAAACAAAAGTTTAGTTTACAACAAACTAAAAAAAATATGGGTTTAGAGTAGAGGGATGGTGGTGGTGATTTCTCTGTTACTACCCTATCCATCCAGCCAATAGCTTCTCTTTCAGGGCCCCATGCCAACTGGCATAGCCAAGTTTTAAGGCATTTCCTAAAGGCCAGGAGGATGGGAAGCAGACCCCATCTCCTGTGGCAAGATGTTCCTAAGGCCATGGAAGAAAAGGCTCTTCTCCTGGATCCCACCAGCCATAATTCTCAGCTAATAGGCCCATTCTGCCAGCATTAGTGAGGCAGGCCAATCCTATTGGGTGAGGCACAGGGGTGGTATTCACTTACCTTCACTACCAGTTCGCAAATGTGAGTGCGCAGGCACTCTTGCTTCACTCACACGTGCCACCTCCGCACATGCACACAGCCTTCCAGGCATGCGCAGAGCCTCAAAAATGTGGATAAATGTGACGTAATTACGGTCGGGCGGGTGGGCAGGGCCATCCGCAGTCGCCACTACCGGTTCGCCCGAACTGGATAGAAGCGGCTGAATACCACCTCTAGTGAGGCAGCTCCTCAGATATCCTGAACTATGCCATAAAGGGCTTTAAAGGTAATGACCAACATCTTGAATTGGACCTGGAAGAACATTGGCAGAATTGAGCTAAGAGTGACTCACTCAGAGAGTTTTCGGGCCTAAGTCAGGATTAGAATTCACACTTTCCTGGTTTTTAGTCCGATGCCTTAAGCACTGGACCAAACTGGACAATGTAATAAGAAGTCAAGAAGAAAGTTAGAAATAAACATATAATGAAAGTGAAGAAAATCTTAAATTCCAAACTCAGTGGAGGAAAAGCCAACAAGGCAATCAACTCCTGGGCAAATCTAATCATTAGATACATATCTGGAATATCTTAGTGGACTGGAGTCAAGCACAACTAAAAGGGTAGGAAGCCCAGAAAAATAACAGCCATGAATCACGTCCTTCATCCATGCAGCAACACTGACAAACTCTAATTACCAAGGATCATTTCTGGGTGAAGAAAGAAATTGGAAGAATATCTGAAGGACTGTGAAGAAAATACTAGTAAAAGCTAGTACACCATGAAGGCTTACTGAATATCAAAGAGACTAAACTGGCATACAAGAAAGACCAAATGAAGAATAAAAAAGTATGACATGGTCAGAATATATAAAAATACTAGCCGGCAAAGAAGATAACAACAAGGCCTAGCAATGGTTGAAAGCAGGAAAGTTGAAGAAAAAGACATAAGGGCTAATTCTGGATGCACAGCAGCGGTGGATTACTCCCGGTTCAGACCGGTTCTTAGAATCGGTAGCACCAGTGGCAGGAGGCTCCGCCCACCTGCCCAGGATGCTTCTGCGCATGGATAGAAGCTTCTGTGTATGCGCAGAAGTGTTGTGCGAGCGCACAAGCATGCACACGAATCGGTAGCAAAAACATTTAAAACCCACCACTGATGCACAGGACCAAACCTTAAGTACAAATGCATATCAAGCCAGAATGGAGAAGACAGCAACAGTCAGCACTTTTAGATGCTGCAAGAAGATTGCACAGAGTGATTACAAACAACAGCATGACAAAGTAGCAACAATAGTTCATTGGAATATCTTGGTATGCAAAACAAAACCATTTGCCAAGGGACATTGTAATATATTTTACTACAAGAGCTCTGCGGAATAGAATTACACAGGCGACCTTCAAGAACAATCTTCAGGTAAATGGTCAGGAAATAAGGATATGGAAAGAAATTCCTTCCAAGATGCTTAAAGCCAGAAAAGATATACCTTTTTGGTTGATGAATTAAAAAAATGAAATCTACAATATAAATGGAATGCACCAACAGGAGTGATCGTGAAATTTTTGGGAAAAAGATACGGGCTTAACACAATAAAGAAAGCTACAGAATTCTACATCAATGTTTTAAAGGCTGATATTTCTAAAATTCCAGAGGAAAGAAGCATGAAAATAATAGAGGAGGAGAAGAAAAATCCAGACATACTTGATCAAGAGGAAACAATTCCAAAGATTCAAAGTGATTGGCAGAGCCAGATAGATGTTTGCGATGTGGAAAAGGAGACAGAGGATTGGGGTCAGATGGGAGGTGAATCGATAGATTCGAAATTGTCAAGTGACAGATGGTGTTGAAATCTATAGGATGGTTGGAAAGATTAACAGGACTGTAACTATTTCTTCTTTTATTATTATCATAATATATATATTTTTTGATGGTAGTTCCTTTTTAGATTATTTTATATATATATTATACATTTTGAAGTTATAAATTTGATATAGTGTAATATTATGTTATTAATATTTTGAGGGATTTTAGGGTTAAGTTTAAGGTCTTTGAGGTATAAGGGGACAGTTTTTACTCTTTTTTATTATTATTATTACATATATTATCTATTTTGATTATTATTATTATTTTGATTATTTTGATTATTATTATTATTATTATTATTATTATTATTATTATTATTATTATTATTATTATTATTATTATTATTATTATTATTATTATTATTATTATTATTATTATTATTATTATATATTATATATTTTGAAGTTGATACTTCAATATATAGTAATATTGTTATCAATATTGTGTTTGATTCTATGATTTTATGATTAAGTTTAAAGTTTTAGAGGTATAAGGGGTTATTTTTTTAAACCATGGGAATAAACAATTTGATGGAATATTTCAAATATTGAGGTATTGTGATTAGGTATATACATATAATGTTTAGTTAATGTTTACGTAATATATTTTATTTATTTTATTTTATTTATTTGTCAAACATGTATAGTAGTAATTTGTATAAACATAAGTAAAAAGTAACGATAAAAGAGGACAATAGGACAGTAGGACAGGGACGGTAGGCACAGTGGTGCGCTTATGCATTCCCCTTACAGACCTCTTAGAAATGAGGAGTTTTATACTTAAGTTTTGTTTTGTTTGGAAGAAATGTTGTGCTGATTGAAAGGGGGAGGAAAGGTTTACTTTTGCTCCTCTTTTATTTTTATTTTTTATTTTTTATTTTTTTATTTTTTATTATTATTAGTTTATAGGTAGATTATATAAAAGACGGAGGTTTAGATATGTAAAGTATAGTTTGAGATGATGTATGATGTATTAATATAATGCTTTTTCTTTTTTTATATACATATATTTGTTAATCTTTCTTTCTAATTTCTTATTTTTTATTTTTTATTATTTTTATCCTTCTTCTGATTATGTTTTGAATAGTTCTAAAAAAATTTTTGGAGTTAAAGATTTTTTTTTAAAAGAGGAAATTAAGAACTTGCTTTAACTTAATTTAAATTTATTTTATTGAATATTATGCCCTGTACTTTCTCTGGGAAGTCCAGGGGGGGAGGGGGGAAGGGAAGGGGGTGGGTAGTGGGGAAGGGGGGAAGGGGGGGAGAAAAATGAAAAATGTTTGTACTTTGTACTTATAAAACTTTTTGAATTAAAAAAAAATAGTTCATTGGAATATCTGAAAGAAATACCACGGGTCCAGGCTATGATAATATAATAATAGAGTTGGGTGTCAAATAAACTCAAAAACTTAATAAAATAAAATAAAATTCTACTCAACAAGTTTAATAAAAGCTGAGTTTGGAAATTGATTTTTATGTCTCCAATACAAACATTGAACCAGATAGTCCTTGTGAATTGTAAACAATAAATAAATTGGATTTTTTTATTGCTTAAGTTCTAAAGCAAACTAAAAGAACACAAAATGCAAAGAAGACATCAGGTTTTGCACAGAACTTTTCACATAAACTTCACAATGTAGCAGCCCAGGTGCCTTCTTAATAGAGGAAAAATCCACTTTGATTGATTTATGTTCAATTTGATCATGGGTGAAATTCAAAAAATTTCCATACCGATTCTGTGGGTGTGGCTTGGTGGGCGTGGCAGGGGAAGGATTCTGCAAAATTCCCATTCCCTCCCCACTCCTGGGGAAAGGATATTGCAAAATCTCAATTCCCACCCCATTCTGGGGCCAGCCAGAGGTGGTATTTGCTGGTTCTCCAAACTACTCAAAATTTCTGCTACCGGTTCTCCAGAACCTGCTGAATTTTACCCCTGATATTTGGTCATATGAACCTTGCCTATTGCCACCCCACTCATCTGGACAAGAATAACCTTTTTTTCATAGAAGAATATTTTCATTGATTAAAAGCTAAGTTTACACAGCTAGGGTTTCAGACAGATGAGATCATTATTAAAAACAAAATGGGACTAGAATCTGCAATTCTAAAGCAGACAGGGCCATTTGAACAACTATCATGCAGTCAGGCACCACTTTCTTTTATGATGGGAAGAACTCATTTCAACAAAGTTGTTTATTTCAACTTATCTTCTTGGACCTAGTTTAGAAGAAGTAAATTGTATTTATTCAGATGGCCGAACCACATAAATGGTGTTTAAATTGTGTTCTTGACTACTGAACAAGTTCACTTCCTTCATATCCTCGCACATTCAGTAGAATAAGTGATAAGATGGATTCCAGTCTTGTCAATATTTTTATTTGCCTGCTTTTAAAATCAGTTCTAAAAGGCTTCTTTATTCTATGTTCATGGAAACAAAATCTTTGGCATTGATTTACTTAATAAGGAGTGTCCTAAAGCAACAACATCAATTTTCACTCTCTTTTCTGAGATTCACCCTGGATCTTTTGTCCCATCTACACCAGCAATCTCCAACCTGCTGCTCTTCAGATGCATTGGCCCACAATTCCTATAGTCCTCAATTGGTGATTTCAACATTTATTAGTCAAAGAGACAAACATTTGACTATATCTGCAAAGAATTCAAGATTAGATCTAATCAAAGCAAATTTAGATGAGGTTTTTTTTTGGGAGGGGATAATATTTTTAACTTTTACATGCTAGCTGAAGTTGGCATTCTTCCTATTTCACCTATGCCGTGATATCTAGGAACTTTAAATGAAAATAGAAACAATTTGGTTTGCTTGTGCAGTTTGTTGTCTAGATCTGTAGACTCTGTTAATCTGTTCAGAAGATAACTGCAAAGAAGAATAAAATTCAACATAATGATGGGCTGGGATGGGCCTTGTAAACTTAACTCAGACTGTCGGTGAGCAACAGTGCACAGCGCCTATATGCAACCTTCACATATGATGTGATTCTCTGTGCTCCCACTGCTTGACGAGATTGTTGCCATATTAATGGGATTAAAGCTGAAATAACAGATGTTTACTTTGCAGTAGAAGCTCCAGAGATACTCAGGGAGCTTCTAACAGGAAAAGGGTTTAGTCACCTCCTGGGCTTCAAGACACACACACACACACACACACACACACACACACACACACACGTACGCACGCAAGCACGCGCGCACACACACACACACACACACACACACACACACAGTTACTGGTAACAATCTGTGTTCCTTTGTTAATAGGGAACAGAGAGAAGGAATGGGGGCAGGAACGCAGCTTACAAAGGCCAGGAAAGTCAAAGAGGAATGGAGAAATCCAGTTCTCCAGGGACCAGCTATGTGAGGCGGAGTGAATTATACATGTCTGGTCAAAATACTCAATCAGACCTGACACCTGTGGCTTGTTTTTACACACCGAGCTGCAAGAGTGATGTTGTGGGTTCACAAACGTTCTCTCGGAGGGAAGGGGACTTCTTAGAAAAATGCTGAGAAATATCATAAGCCTATAAGTCAAGAAAGGAATATGTGGGTTGTTAACAGTTGTTTTCCACGCAACATTTTGAAGTACACAGATCTTCTAATTTTTCAGGTACCATGAGTGGGATAGGCTGCAACAACAACAACAACGAAAGGATGGGGTTAGGGTTACTTAATACGGGGAGGGAAGAATAATCTGTTTTGTTCTGGATTTTGAACATGGTGTGTGTGTATTTCTGTTTTTAAATGGTGGTGCTAGCTGGCTGGACACCCAAACCCCAAAAACTTCAACCTCAGATTATCTACCATCGACCTCACCCCATTCCTAAGAGGTCGGTAAGGGGCATGCATAAGCGCACAATCGTGCCTACCGTTCCTGTCCTAATGTACACATATATTCTTACCTCTTTTACTCTTATTCATGCTTGTGCTATTACATATATATTCAATCATGTTTTACTGTTTATACTTTGCTTATAATCATATATGCTTGACAAATAAATAAATAAATAAATAATAAACTTTTGAGCTGGAACACAGATAGGAAAGAAATGGGTAAGAGCATTTCTTCTGAGGATTCAGAAAGAATCCTGCTTTTGTATTATGCCAAGAGATTTTAAGGTCCACTTGATCATTTTGGCCCTCCTAATCAATCCCTTTGAGTCAAGAATACAGGAATTCAGGAGAGTTCAAGGGAAAAGGACAAAAGAGCACATGGGAATGCATGGCCTCACAGGATCATGGCTGAAATATTCAGCACATGCTTTTAGATAAAAGATCTCATGGGTATCTCCCTTTATGTAATGTAAAATAAGGAAAATCAGTGAATTATCACAGTCAATAATGGCAAGAAATATTAGACTAGATAAATAGATCTTAAGACAGAGTTTTCAAGTGAAATTCTTAGCCTCAAGCAGAGAGTAGAAAAGTGACAGGTCTCCTACAGCCCTTTGAGTTCCAAGAAATCTTACACCTGCCATTTTTGGCAATTGCTTTCTGCATATGGAATGAAAAGAGCATATGCATATGACTGAATTGAGGGGAACAGCATTATAATTAGTGGGTTTATGGTGAAAGATGTTCTTTTCCCAGGCAGTGGAACTCAGGAATTCCCATTGTATATGTCCTCTCAAGAAATCTTCTCCAAAATGCATATGTCGAAGGAAGAGATGCTTACTTTAGCATATAACAAAAATGCAATTCCCGAAATCCCTCCCTCTCCTAGCAGGAAAGCTTTTGTTCTTTTGGAAAATGCAGGCGGTTCTCCACAAGGAAAGATACGATGAAGCTGAATATTGTGACTATGAAAAGCAAGCAATCGGGGACTTTTAATTTCTGGCATCAAGTCACTCAAAGAAATAGATTACAAGATTAACTAGGAATGTTGCACATGATTATTATTTGGGCTGTGTATGCTTTTAAATCTAATATTTGTTACTGATCACATCCAAATAAGCTAAGTATTTGCATGCCTTTGCAACCTGGGCATTTTGAGCCAGTGTTGCTTACAAACAGAAACGGACATCCCTGGGCTTTATATTTTCTTCGATATTTTTATATGGGAGCTCCTTTAAAGATACTGTCTATGATTCTATAGTTTTTATCGCCTTCTGTCACTGAATATATAGCATTTGACTGTTTAAAGCTAAAGGGGGATTTTTACATTTACGTCTCCTTTTTTTCCTATATGAAGTTTGATTTCGAAGTCTAATTTTTGTGTGACAGTGGACTATTGCCCAAGGGGGTGGGTGGGCGGAATGAATTACTGCAATCTCCTAGAATACCTCAGTGCAACATGGCCAGGAGGTGGTGCTATATAATTTAATTCATTATTTTCCCCATTTTCTTTCCTTTTAACTTACCAGTAACTCAGAGTACGGAAGCTCCATTTTCTCATACATTGGGATATGTGGGAAGGGCACAAAGTGAGAAACTTCCAAAAAGATAGGAAGTGGCCATAAGAGCTTCCAAGCTGGACACCAGGTCAAGAGGTAGAGCCAGAGAGTGTAGATTCAGAGCCTTCTAAGAGAGGAGGGTTGAGATCAACAAATACCTCCCTATGGGCTTATTCCAGAGGAGGGAGATTCCAAAGTATGGAGGCAGCAATAAAAAAATTCCACATTCAGAAGTTCTATCAGATACCAGTCTAATATAGATGAGACCTACAGAAAATTGACTTTCTGTGATCTTATTGGATGGATGCATGCAGAATAAGGCATTTCCTCAAATATATTGCTAAAAATGACAACCACCATCTTGAATTGCACCTGGAAGCCAGCTGGCAACCATTTCAGTTTCTGAAATGGCAAGTTTACATGGGTATATCAAGATACACCATCACTGCCTAGGCTGCTGCACATTATATCATTATAACTTCAGAATGCTTTCCAAGGGTATCTTCAGAGACCTCATTAAATTAATCCAAGCAGGAGTTGATTAAGGTATGAGCAGGCTTCTCATTTGGGAGGGCACAAGATGTAACAGTGGAAAGGTCTTCATAGCCACCGCTACAACCTGTTGATCAAGCAGGAGTTGTGAGTTGAAGAGTATCCCTAAATTGTGAGTCATCTCTGAATGAGGGGTTAAAACTCAGTTGAGAATCCAGAATGGTATTTTTCTAGATTTGTTTCTCCCATAAACCTGAAGCCAGTCTGAATCTGTTCCTCATCCAGATTCTGGCAGTCTCCAGCACAGGATTAGCATTTTTAGCATATTGCCTCTTGGCCCAAGGGCAACATATATGCAGTAGGCAGGTATCAACAAAATGTTGATAATACCAGCTCCATTGTCAGTGGATGACCTCCCCCAGACTTACACATAGATGTTAAAAAGAAGTGGAGACCGGAGGAAACTTAAGGCATTCATAACATAGAAGTGTTTGGGCAGCTTCCTCTTTCAACCCCCTGATTAGAACCCCCTTCTCAGGAAAGAGAAGATCACTCCCAAATAGGTCCCCTTATTTCAAACCAGTGGAATTGCTCCAGAAGTATCAAAAGCAGCTGAGAAACTCAAGAGGATCAGGAAGGTTGCATTCTGCCAAATTCTTGTCCCAACAAAGATCACCCAAAAGAGTAAAATAGACATTCCGTATTGTACCCTGACTTGAAACTTTTGGTACAATATCTTTATTATGATCTTAAAATAAGATCAATTCAACACAATATTTTCATGTTTATTGGTCAGCTTAGAAAAATGTTTAAAAGTTGAAGTTGAAGTGTTGTCAACTGTGTGATTTTAGAAGTTTAATATGATGAAGGGGATATTCACAAATATAATATGGGCTTGCCCCACATTTATTTTGTTTTAACAAAATAATTTGTTAAAATTATTTACATATTAACATATTACATATTAATATGTAATATTAACATATTACATATTAACAAAAATTGTTAATATGGTTCTAGAAACAATAATATAATATAATCTAAAAAATAAATAAATGTAATTTTGATTTACAGTACATTCACAACACTGACATGTATGAAGAATTAATGGTTTATCAAGCATGGTTATAATGAACAAAAATGGATCTATGTTGTTGTCCCATATCTTTAAATTTGTATTATAATAAATTTTCCTTATATTTGTTTTTGAGCTGCTCTTTACTACTGTACAATACCTGATGGTTCTGGTTTTTGCATCCCCTTGTTTCCTTTCCTTTCTTTTGTATAGTAAAGCATATGAAGGTAATAATTTAAAGGAAGATTATGAATTCTTTCCATTAATCTGCAAACAGTAAATAGCACTTAGCAACCAAATGTCCAATCTGATAGCTTGAATGCAAAAGAATTTATAGGCATGAGAGAGGCAGCAATGCCCCTGTGCACACTGTGCACACAGATGTCTTGTCCTCTATGGAATGCTTGTCAAAGATTCTCATAATTCTCCAGGAAGTTCTCTTTGACTTAGCATCATTTTCTCTAATTTCAGCTCTTAAGGAGTAGCTTCTCACCCTACTGTGGCCATTGCCACCTCCTCCTTCCTGGAACTGTTCCTGTGTTGCATCCACAATCCGATTTTTGGGGAGAGAGGAGTGTGCCTCCAAATCATTATTGACTTCTGGTGAATGCATGGACAAGGCCTCAACTTGAATAAATCCTCAACCAAGATTTTCTGAGATGGTTTGCATTACCTTCTTCCTAGAGTTGAGAGAGAGAGAGTCACTGACCCAATAACACCCAGTTTGGTTTTGTGCTTAAAGGATCTGAACTCACCTTCTCCTGGTGCCTTAAACATCATACAAAACTGGTTCCCAATTGCACTTTAGCAGACCTGTATAATTTGTCATCCACCAAACTGATCATAGTGCAACAGCCATATATTGCACTGTGACCTGCTCTGAATTTAGCAAGAACCTGATACTTACTATGTGTGGACAGTAGCAACTGTTGCTACTCTCTGGCTGCCAACAAGAACTGCTGGTTCTTTTGGTTCTTTCTCCACTGGCAACTTAGAATATTTCCAGATCCAACCATGGTTATGCCAAAATAATAGTAATGAATACAACACTTTTATGTCACTCCAACAGTGATAGGGTGAAGTGTTGAGAAGATGTTATAAGCAGGGGTGGGCTGCAGGGGTTCGGGAGAACCTCTAGCTAAGATTCTGTGCAGTTCAGAGAACCCCAAATTCCATTCCTGGCTGTCACCGCCCATCCCTCCCCTCCCAGGAGACCCCACAAGGCCCATTTTGGATGCAGGTAAGTGCAGGGTGTGTGCGGAGGCTCGGGGAGGGCGAAAAACAGGCCTAGCGGAAGCTCAGGAAGGCCAGAACAGCGCCCATTTCCAGTCTCCAGTGGGTATCCGGAGCCTGGGGGGCCGTTTTCGCCCTCCCAGAGGCTCGAGGAAAGCCTCCAGAGCCTGGGGAGAGTAAAAACGCCTCCGCCAGGAACTGGGCAGAGAACGCCCTGCTAAAATTTTTGAGGCCCACCCCTGGTTATAAGACTCTAGTGAGGAAATTGTACTGAATTCCAGAATGCAAAAAACTAAAAAAAAATCAGACCCCTGCGGATACACTGTGGAAGAACCAGCATTACCCATCTTGTATTTAACTCAGCCTTTCACACAGCTGCTTATTACACAGCATACCTGATTATTCTGAACTATAATAATTATAGTTGTACCAAGCAGGAGTGCATACTCAGGATTGTCCACTGAAGACAGCACTTCAGGTAAGTAGGATGAAGATAAAGAAATGGGTGGAGCCAGGATGAAACCTATAATAATTTAGTTTACATTTAAATGCAATTAAAATATTAAACGCAATTAATTACATACAGTCACTATAATTACTCTCTGGTTATTTTAATTGTTTTTCCTGTCTGTCACATTCAAAATTGGCAGTGATTTTTGGAGAGATGCAGGCAAGGCTTTCTACCTCTGAACTAAAGGCTACTCAGGGGTCTCCAAGCTTGGCAATTTTAAGACTTGTGGACTTCAACTCCCAAAATTCTGGGAGTTGCAGTTCACGAGTCTTAAAGTTGCCAAGGTTGGAGACCCCTGGGCTACATTATACGTAATGAAAGGAATGCAGTTGCTAAGAGAGAACCGCTTTGTCTGCATGCCATGTTATGTAGAGTGTAGCCAAGAAGCTGGAGCACCATTTCCCAATTTCTCCAAATATATTGGACTTCAGCTCTGGCCTTTCCCAAGCAGGTTGGTCTTTCACCCAGTATGTACTGAACAGGTAATATTTCCTTATATGCACAGTAATAAGTACCCTGTTTCCCCCAAAATAAGACATCCCCTGATAATAAGCCCAATCGAGCTTTTGAGTGCATGGAAATAAGCCAAGCACTTATTTCAGGGTTCAAAAAAATATAAGACAGGGTCTTATTTTCGGGGAAACACGGTAAGTATTGGTAGCCCACATAATAATAATAATAATAATAATAATAATAATAATAATAATAATAATAATAATAATAATAATAATAATAATAATAATAATAATAATAATAATAATAATAATAATAATAATAATAATAATAATAATAATAATAATAATTTGTTATAATAGTAAGGGGTGTGCATAAGTGTACATTCGTGCCTACCGTTCCTGTCCTAATGTACCCATATATTCATATCTCTTATACTCTTATTCATGCTTGTACTATTATATATATATATATATATAATAACAGAGTTGGAAGGGACCTTGGAGGTCTTCTAGTCCAACCCCCTGCTTATGCAGGAAACCCTACACTACTTCAGACAGATGGTTATCCAACATCTTCTTAAAAATGTCTAGTGTTAGAACATTCACAACATCTGGAGGTAAGCTGTTCCACTGATTAATTGTTCTAACTGTCAGGAAATTTCTCCTTAGTTCTAAGTTGCTTCTCTCCTTGATTAGTTTCCACCCATTGCTTCTTGTTCTACCCCCAGGTGCC
>JALIGW010000009.1:19275000-19292500 GCA_023053685.1 Diadophis punctatus similis | reverse complement strand
GAGGAAGGGGAGCATTTCTCTCCCATGGTCACCATGGAGCCCCTGAAGAACAGCAGCTGGGATAGCAGCTGCAGCAGCAACATCTAAAAACTGGGGAGGGGGTATTTCCCAGACTCTTATTCCCAAGACTTGCTTAAATCATCACTGCCTTTACAAAATAACTTTTTATACCATACCATATTGATGTTCATGTTTTGTCACCAACTTTGTAGGTCTGACATTACAAAGAGAAGCAAGAAGTAAGCATTTCAACAAGAGCAACAAATATTCAGATGGATGTGAAAATAGTACATAAAGTGTGTAAATAAAAGAATATTTAACGCATGGGCGTCTCTTTGGATTTGTGGCTGAGCTGAGATTTAAATTTAGACATTGCTGTTCCCAATTTCACTTGTCTGTCCAGTGGACTGGGCAAAGGGTTTAAGTGTGAACCAATTCCCTTTCTGTGGGAGTAGATATAAAGACTTTCAAAATGTGTCATATTGTCTCATCTTTTTGTTTTTACATTCCTAAAAACTTACTTTGAAGTATTGAAAATATCCTAAGAGGAGGACATGGGCATTTGTTCATTTGTGCAATTGCTTATCCGTCAACATTTTTATCAGCTGCAAGATACAGAAAGGAATGTTGCAGGAAATAGGTTAATAAGAATGAAGCCTTAGATACTGGAACACTGTTATCATGTCACCCCTAGTCCCTCTTTTCACTAGATTAGGCATATCCAATTCCTGCAACTGTTCTTCATATATTTTAGCCTCTAGCCCGCTAAAAAAACCCATATAAATATATAAATATATAATATATAAATATATAAATATTTATATATCAACCTATAAAACAGAATGATGTAATCACAGGGCTACTACTTAGAGGATCTTGTCTTTCATGCTTGTCAGTCTTTTTTACTTACTTGACAGGTAAATTAGCAATAATTTCATGTTCCCTAAGCTGGACCATAAAATAACCTTTTCTCAATAGCACCAACTTCCTGTTGAATTAGGCTTGCAAAATATCTTATGGATGTAAGAAGCACATAGGTAACTAGAGGAGACCCAAAATATTTTTCTGGTCTGGCATTTAGGTTCTGTCACCAGCCAGTCAGATGCCTCCAGAAGGTCACAAATAGGAGGTATTCACACAGCCCCAATGGGCCCATTTTTTTCCAGAGAAGGAGGTTCTAGTCATAGTTAAAATGTTTGTGCTTTATAGACTTGCAGTATACCTAGTAAATTGTCTATTCCCTGTCCTTTCCATTTTTAATTTAAGTTAGTAAACATAATCCAGTCTTGTGGCACTGAATCCCTTGCATTAACTGGCACCTGTCGGCACCTATTCCATCTGGCTCCTGTAAAGGTAGGAGTTAAGATAAGAGCTTTCATCAGTTCTGCCAAGAGGCCATCTATTTTTGGCTCCTCCTGTTGTTGAACCATTTCTGTTTCCATGCCAGCTGGTCATTGTAAGAAAGTCTGCTTAACTTTGTTATTAGAATTTGCTGTTTGCTTCAACCCTCCCTTTCTCTTCCCTTCCTCCTCTCTTGGCCCTCTGCAATGTTAGATATCTGATTTTTAGGCTGTATTTTTTGCAGAGAAGGATTGTCTGTCTTGCTTTTAATGATTGGATGTCAGTGTTGTCTTTTTGGTTGAAGAATATTTTTTAAAAATGATTGAAAGAACAAACCAATGCACTGGGTGAAGAAATATCATCTCTATGGTGCTGGAAATGAGCATCAGCTATTTTTGGAGTGCCTCTTCCCCCCTCCCAATTTCTTTCTTCCTTTCAATGTTTTATCTATGGCTGTATGGCGCTCCCCACAACTTTTAGTACTTATTTTAGGTTTATTCTTCTGAATGAAAGTCAGCCTAAGCCTCAGAGAATTTTATCCTTGGAAAATGTTCTCCAACTCATCAATCACTTGATGAGCTTCTCTTTTCTCTTTTATTTTTTCCCCTAGACTCCTGCCAGACTTTATCCATTTCAGAATTATCTTGGTTCTGAGCATTTTTGCAAAACAATCAAGAAGAATTCTTTCATTCCAATCAGTATATATCATAAAATCATTGGGGCCAATGATTGTAATTGGCCTGGGGCCAATGATTGTAATACAACACCGATAACTCTTGGCCCCATGAATGATTTATTGTATGGGTTTTTAAATTGTGGTTTTTAATGTTTTTAAATGTTTTAATATCTATTGTTTCTAATGCTTTTTATATTTGTTGTTGCATGTGAATTTTTACTGTTGTGAGCCGCCCAGAGTCTCTGTGGAGTGGGCGGCATAAAAATGCAACTAATAAATAAATAATAATAAATAAAAAGCAACCAAGAAGGCAGCGGTGAATTGGTATTTTTGTCTGTCTGCACATATCTTCAGAAAAACTGGCCTTCTTTCTTTGAAACAGATCACCTTGTACTTCCAGGTCCAATGGAGAGATCTATTGTACAATTTCAGCAGAAGCCACCAGAATAACAACCAGAGCTCTGCTGAACAGAAGGAGCCAGTTTTCCTTCCCCCACCTCCTACACTTGGGAGGAGGCTCATTTCTAAAAGAGGTTTTGGAAGAGTGGATCAGGTGCCAGCCACATGGTTCCATGGAAAATGGTTCATTGTGCCTAAGAGGACACAGGCCAGTCCTAGTAGTTTTCAGTTCTGTTCTGTAAGCAGCTAGACCTCTGTGTGTACTTCATAGGGCATGCCAAAAGAATAGACAGAAAAATGTGGATAATAACACACTTGTGATCCCAAGAACAAAAGGGTTGGTTTCTTCGAGAAGGAAGCTTAAAAGGGATGGAGACAAGAGAAGGAAGGAGAGGGGGAAGGGGGGAAAGAGAACTAGAAGGAGCAAAGAAAGAATTTGCGATAATGGTTTTTGTGGCTTTATTTTGGTGGAGGAAGAAAGTGATAGTGTTTTTAATTTATGCTTCTAGCCCGAAGCATATGCTACAAATATCAGATTTTTGAAAAAATGCCCCATTTCATCCATCAGATTGTGTACAGCTGCTGGCTGGCCTTGTCGGAAAATGCCCTTTGGATGGTCATCTTTGCCTAGGGTATTAAAACTACCATAGCAAAAGGAGGCACTGAGGGAGGGACTGGGCAGCTAATCTGTAACAACTTCCAGACCATGCCTTCATTCTAGTGTTCGTACTCAGAACAGCCAACCAAATCTGGCTGTGGAACATGGGATTAAAGTCCATCCTAAGCAGTGTGCACCCTCTGTAACAACTTCCAGACCATGCCTTCATTCTGGTTCTTGTACTCAGAACAGCCAACCAAATCTGGCTGTGGAACATGGGATTATAGTCCACCCTAAGCAGAGTGCACCCTCTTGAGGGAGGCTGACCTGGATTAAAGGTGATGGATTACAAGGGATTGGGTCAAAGAGCACAGGTGCCCCTTCAGGCAATCTTGGCCTAATTCATTTGACATTTCCAAAATGAATTTGGGCACTGACTGCCGGCTATAATCTGTGTCTAAACACTGTTTTATTTATACCAAGGAAGGGAAAAGAGAACAAGAAATAATTGGAACAACCTTATCTCCACAGCTTCCCATGTTTATGAAAACAAAATATTATTTTCCATTTGTTTCCAGCTTGCAAAGATTGCTTTAATTGGAGGGAAGAAAGGTGACTTTATTGCTAAGGCAGCAAGGGAAACCCCGAAAAGATAAGAAACAAGGGTGAATTTAGATAGGAGAAAAACATATGAAGGGAATCAGAAACTGAATAATAGAGGGAGCAAAAAGAATGAAAAAGAAAAACAAGTTTATATAAGAGGTTAATAGAAAAATGGGTGAAAGGGAGAATGATAAAGGAAAGCAAAAGAAAGAAGAAAGTAAGGGAGGGAGGAAGACAAGGAGGGAGGGAGGGAGGGAGGGAGGTAGGAAGGAAGGAAGGAAGGAAGGAAGGAAGGAAGGAAGGAAGGAAGGAAGGAAGGAAGGAAGGAAGGAAGGAGAGGTATATAAAATATGCTTAATAGTTTTTGTTTCTTGGCGCTGGCTGGGGGATGGGAGGTCGGTGCGGACTAGCTGGCTGGTGAAAGTTATCCTTCGTCCCGGCCAGTGAATTTGGCAGGCGCCAAATTCTTGATTCTTCCTCTCCACCCTAATGACTTTGTAGGCTGCCTCCAAATCTGCTCGGGCCCTCGCAGGGGACCCGCCCGCACTGCCTTTTCCGACCCCGTCGCAATCGAGGGTGGGCTTGGGCTTGGGCGCTGTGTGTTTAAGCCTTTATCCAAATTAAACTGGTAATAACAGGGGCACGGAGTAATTGATTTTGGCTTCTGCCACCAGGCTTGTCCTCTAACCTTTGCGCAGGAGCCTGCCAAATTCGGGGTTCTGCCAGCTCGGGAGGAAAAAAAAGGAGGATTTGCATCCCTAATTAGATATCGCGTGGGGAGCAGAGTCTGGGGGACCCAGCAGCCCCCCTCTCCAAAACCTCAAACCCTGCAAAAGGGAAGCCCATTGGGCAGGGCATTGCTATTCAGAGAAGGTCGGGATCTATCTACATGCAATGCGAAATAGCGACCCCGCTCCCCCCCCCGAAAACCTCAACTTTTTCTCCCCCCACAGGCAAAATCGGCAAGGGAGGGGATGTTGGCTTCTCCGGCTACTGGGCCCTTTTATCAGGAGCGCCACCGTAGATAGCGAACAGATGTCCTGGAATTTCAGTCGCGGTTCTCCCCTCCTTCTGCGCCTTATTCCTCTCTCCTCCCCCCAGTTGGCATGAGCTCCGAATGGCACCAAAATCCCCCTGGGGAGGAGCTTCATATTTTTAGTTTAAATATATATTTTTTAAAAATAATAATAATCTAAACCTACAGTCTGCGATTTGGGCTGGCCAAAAAATGCGAGCGTGTCAAGCCGCAATTCCTAGTCTCTCTCCCTTTTTCTTTCTCTTGCGAGGTCCACTTTAAGACGGGGGTATGCTTAAAGGCACCTTTCCCGAGGAGGTTGGCTAGTGTGGAGGCCTAACTTAAAAGGAAGAAGCCTATCCCTGGCCCTTAGGTAAGGAGAAGAACCCGGGACTGCAAAAATAAGAATGGGGGAAAGCGCGCTATTAACGCGCCCTGTTTCTTGACATTCTCGCCTCGAACAGAGGCGGTTCGACTCAACTCGGGCGAGTGGGAATGCCAGCCTCACTCCGGATTGATTTTCTCCTCGCCCTCGGTCTTCCTTCCTATCTGTCCCTCTCGGAGGTTGGTTGCCAAAAGAAAAAGCGTCCGCCTCAAGATATGGACCTAGAAATCGCCCTGGGAGATTGGGGAGGGGGGGCGCGCGAGTGGGCCGATGGTACGGATCCTTCAGAATCCAAGAGCGCTCTCCGCCCACTCTTTAGGGTCCCACACCCGAATAACCGAAATCGAGAGCAGAATCCTGGATGTGGCATGGCCCGAACCGAGTCAGCTACCCGACTAAGGGTCCCAATCCCTGGGGAGGCGAAGCTCTCGCGGGCAAGCCTCGCGGTGTCCGTTTCCGATGGCACTCCCTATGAATCCAGCAAATGGGTAAATGGAGTAAGTGGGCTAGCTAGCTATTGCCGTGTGAACGCAACCCATGTTTATCTACTCGGTTCAGCTGGTTTCAGCCGCAAGAAAACGAACGTTAAGATTTCAGCCTCAAAGCATTTTTAGCATTTCGTTGCGACTTTTCGTTTTTCTTTTCTCTTTTCCCCCAAGAAACCGCTCCAAGAACTGAAACCCATTTCTCTGGTGGGAAGAGAGGAAGCCTCGCTATCCTTCTCTTAGCGGGTCCTTCTTTCCCCGATCCCCCATATAGGCCGGAGCCAGTAAAGAAACTGATTAGGCCAAAGGGTGGTGTTTATTTTCCAATAGGTCCCCTGATTGGCGTTGTGTGTGAGAACACAAAAACCTGCCTGGCAGTTCGGCATTCCGAAGTATCGGGCATTTGTTCCGCGTTGTCTGCCAACCTTCATTGGCCGTTTTCTGATCTCCCCGCAGTTTGCAGGCACAGATGTCCCTATTTTAACTCTTTCGGTGGGAATATGCCAGGCGAAAAAGTGTGCGTGTTCGCGCGCGCGCGCGCGCGAAAACACATTTAATCCAGTTTAGGATTTGGGGCATCGTTTCCACCCGTTCTGCATAGCCTGGCAAAATGTTCCCGTCTTCCCTCAGCTGCGCCTCTTTCAAATGCCAACCAAGAAATCCACCCAGGCTTCAGCACAACGGCCCTCTTGTAGCGGCGCCCCATCCTTTAACATCTTCCTTGAAAGGCTTTCCCCATTGTAAGGCATCTGCTTGCGGGGACACACACACACACACACACACACACACACACACACACACACACACACACACACACACACACACACACACACACACACACACACACACACACACTTTTGTGAATTAGATTTCCCAATAGAAGAGAGTATAAATTAATTTCAGACAAGAAGTTGAGTGGACTGCTTTTCTATTTATAATACAGATTGCTACACTTGGGATCGCCATTACAGATTAATAAATTATCGATCATTTAGTTTTGAATCCCATCGTGAATGCCAATCAGGCTGCTTTGTGCACCTATTCCGCTACAGGTATCCTAAATTCCTGGATTTGGGGCAAACTCTCTCTTTTCAACAAATTGGAATCTTCCTTACTGTGCCCCAACTTCCACCTGCTTGGAGGTCGGGCGGTTGTCTTATTTTTCTTCCTCCACATTCGGCCTTGAAGAGACCCTCCTGGTCTTAGGGTCAGCTTCTGAGCCTTTCTAGCGGAGGGAATTTGGTTCCGCCGGTTGCAGACCCCTGTTGGCCTGTCAATTTCCCCAGACCTCCTGGTCATTTCAAGAGGTCCAGAGTTCCTCTGGCTTTCACCTTTGGCTTTCACCTGGGGGCGGGCGGAAGGGAGGCGGGGTGGCTGGAGAAAAAGAAAAAGCAGGATAAATCGGAGCTGCGGGAAAGGAGAGAATCAGAAGAGGCCAGACTGGAAAGAGAAAGCCAATGGGTGGATTAGGATCAGAAGGAGGCAAAATATATATCAAGGGGCTGAAAACGACAAATGCATGTAGATCGTTTGGGTGAGCTGGAAGAGGCCACAATTAGGTCACTTTTTTAGAGAGTAAAGATAGGCAAGTAGATATGGAAGAATGTCAAGCGGCCATGAGATTGTTTTATAACGTATAATTTGTTTCTTACACCTTTCACCCATGAAATGCACCAATACCGACTAGCTGTTTAACCCCCCCTCCTCTTCTCCACCCCCCCCCAGCCACTACATCGCAAATGCCTTTTCTCCGCTTTTCCTATTCCATCGCATTCTTTTTAAAAAAGAATATCTGTAATTCTGGCAGAAATCTGTCTTTAATTTAGCTGTCCATATAAAAATCTACACTGTATAATAGTGAACAGATGCCACGAAATCTAAACTGAAGCAAGGTCTCCTCCTCCCCCTCCCACTCCTCTTTGCCCACCCTTCTGCTTAACCTGGCATTCACCCGGCCACTGGGCAGAGACGGAGCCATGGGGCCGTTTGGCATGGATCTTGGTATTTTTAGCCGCTCACTCGCTCGCTTGCTCTCCCTCCCCATTTCCCTGGATTTGGAAACAACAATAAGTACAATAAAAAAAGAAAAATAGACAAACACCCCTCATTTTAGCGCAGGGGAATGGGGGAAGTTGCAGTTAAGAACCAAGGGGGCAGCTCATCTCCCCACAGCCGCCAAGTTTTTTTTTAGGGGAAATTCTTTTTAAGCTCCAATGGTGTGTGCAGTAAAGGTGGGTTCCAAGGCTGTATATGTAGGGAATGGAGGGCGGCGGGAGCTCGCTTCGCGCAATGGCTTGCTTTATTACTAATAATAAAAGAAGATTTTCTGGATCATAATTTGAACTTCTTCCCAAAGAGAGGCGGGTGAGAAGCAGAGATCATTTCCAATCTCGCCTCCGCAGATCCTGAGCGAGGAGGGGCAGTGAGCGCCCGTGATGCTGGAATCTGGCGGTGGCGTCGCCTTTTCGCCGGGTGATTTAACTGTTATAGGTGTGTTCTAGCTCACCTAACCCACACAGCCCTTGTCCAGAGCGGGTTAGTTCTCCTCTCAGCCTCTTCCGCCCCTTTTTTCTTCGCAGCCCTTTTTGAAAATGCACTGTGGTTGCTGTGAGGACTTGGGAAGGGGCACTTGGGAAGGGGCGCCATATGGATGACTCCCTGGAGCACTTCAGATGGGCAGCCAAAACCTTTAGGGTTATAGTTGGAATGTGCGCTTAGTCTCTCTCTCTCTCTCTCTCTCTCTCTCTCTCTCTCTCTCTCTCTCTCTCTCTCTCTCTCTCTCTCTCTCTCTCTCTCTCTCTCTCTCTCTCTCTCTCTCTCTCTCTCTCTCTCTCTCTCTCTCTCTCTCTCTCTCCACCCACCCTGAGATAAACCACTTTATCTTTAAAGGAAACAGGGGAGCCCATAAATGATGAGGGATATTTTCAATCATAATTGGGGATTGGTTGAAGGATGTTTTTGGGGTACACTTCACCTCCCCAAAATATTCGATGAAACCATCCTCTGCCCCTTCCCCAAACCTCTCTCACATGGCAGCTTACTTAACCGCCATCTCTGCATTTTATGGATAAGGTATATTGGTGATTTCTCTCACCCCCCCCCCCTCCCTCCGGTGCCCAAATCCGGGAGGTTCTCGCCCGCCTGCCCTCCCAGACGAGGGTCCCTGAGTACTCTTGGGCAGGCTTGTGCCCGATGCCTTCGCCTTTAAAAGAGAGGCCTTCCCCTTTAAAAGCGTTCTGGAGTGAACAGATGTCCGACCCTCCGCTGTAGCAAACGAACCACTTCCCTTCAGTGGCCCTTGGCTGGCTGTTGGCACGGGCAACAGCCTGGCATCTAACTCCCTACAGAGAGCCTCTCTTTTACTACTGTGGAAATCGGGAAGCTGGCGCTGCCAACCAGAAAGATGCCAGCTAAGCTAGCTAGCTAGAGATAGGGGTCCAGCAGCAGCAGCAGCAGCACCAAAGTACCTGCCCTTGCGCAGACGGAGGAAATCCGCTCAGTGCAAAGGGGAAACCAAGAAATAAAACTCCCGCTCTAATTTGGAGGGACCGACAAGGCTGGGGAGGAAGAAAATGCTGGAATATTTCATAACACTAAAAAAAATTGCTTTCAAGACACAGCTACCTGCCCGTTTTGATGCCGAAATACTTGTGCTTTCCTTGTGGCTTTTCTCCCCCTGCCCATCAGCAAAACTTTCTAAGACATTAAGTTATTTGCTGTAAATATGTATGTGTCTATGTATTTTGGCATCCGACCCTCCAAAGTTACCAAACGTACATCGGTTAGATTTCACATTTATTGCCATGCATGTCACTCACTCACTCACCCACTCACTCACGATTTGAAATAAGACACACATCTTAGTCCCCCTCCTTGACTCTCTGATCCTAGGGGCACTTAGAGAACCTGGGCCAGAAATTCTCCGAAAAACTATTCTGTTTCCCTTATTCGCTTTCATTCTACGTTTGAGAGACTTAGACTGTACTGTAGGTCGTATTTCGGCGTGCCCAGGCTCTTATTTGGAGGCTTGAAAGAGGATGGACTCAGCTGGCCCTTTTTGGAGGAGAAAGGGGGCGAAGGGCTAATGGGATGGTGAAAGGTTTGGGGACACACAGGTGGGGACGCGGTACTGTAGGGAGGTCAATGGTTTGAAGAAAGCGCTTGGCGCGGTGGCATTCCCTTTAGGGGAAGGGTCGGGGCAGGAAAGCGGCTTTGGGGGCCGCTTCTTCCCTGTTCTGAAAAGCACTAAGGTACGGGCGATTCCTCACCAATCACTGGGATTTCATATTACCGGAGGAACAGCTTTTAGGCTCCGGAACTGAAAGTTTGATTTCTCTTATCAAAAATGCACAAGCAAAAAGTCTTCTGAAACACTCACTTCTCAAAAATAAAGAATTTTACCGCTTTTGCCTTTTTTTGCCTTTTTATTTCTGAGATTCCACAATTACCTGAGATTAAATCCCATTGAACTTCTCAGGACTTAACTTCTGACTGGGGAGGTTTCGCTAAACATGTATCCGCTTTTAAACATATGCAGAACTTTCCCACCATTTCTTGATGCAACAGACTTCTCAGTTCCTTCCTTCCTTCCTTCCTTCCTTCCTTCCTTCCTTCCTTCCTTCCTTCCTTCCTTCCTTCCTTCCTTCCGTGTGTGATATATGTTGACAATTGCATTGACCATTCCCAAATATCCATTCATTTCACTTCACAGAAAACCAACTACAGCAGCTCTTCGAAGGTCTTCACCTGATGTAGCAAACATATATGTATTTGGGCCCCACACCCCTCCCTACAGATAAAAATAGATTGCTTTGATGAAAATGATGATAATCATGATTAATAGAATCATAAACAAATTCTAATTTCTATCCTGCCCTCAAGCTTGAGGAGTCAGATTTGGGTTCAAGACAGTCTCCCATCCTAGATGAACCTCTAGTGCCAAGCCCAGTGCTCTCCAGACCTGCTGAGCTTTCTATGCCTAGGCTGGCTATAAATTCCGAGCGTTGTAGTTCCAAATTATCCAGTTGAGGAGGGCGCCCTATTGGGGGAAATGGTGCCCTGGGAATCTCAGAACAGACCTTTGAGAAATTTAGCCATTTACTCAATGCTGCTGTAATTTCTCTCTATGAATATATTTCTCAAGGGGGGGTATCTGTTGCAATGAAGAGCATGCATGAGGCAAGGGCAATGGATCAGGGCGTTTTTTTTTTGTCAATAAACATCAGCCAGCATTAAGGAAGGAGGTGCTGCTTTGAAGAAGGTTGGTAGAACAACCCTCTCAGCCAGTATATTCTTGGAGACCTTGTCGCCTAGTTCAGACATTCAGGTGAGACTCTTTCAAACCTGAATAATTTTGAGTGGTTGCCTTCTCTCTTCTGGCTGCCACAGAAAAACAGAATTGTTATGGGAGTACATCTTCACAAATAAAATCCTTCACCTAACACCTGAATTTTAATGGTAATGCATCTTATAGAGAAATCAAGTGATGGACAAGCATGTGTGAAGCAGCCGAAAGCAATGAACGGTTAGAAAGCACATGTGTGAACTAGCCTTTTGATAAAGTGTCTGCCCTATCTTCCTTGACCAGCTGTGACGGGCTGTTTCTATTCCTAAAATAGAGAGATGTTTCTCTATGCCAATGTATAGAAATACACTTCCATATGCATCATTGCTAAATTCATCACACTGGTAGATTGATGGCTTTGGATAGTTTACATTGGAGAGGCAGGAAAGCTTTTGTATAATGTCTGTAATAAAGTTTCTCTGTGGCTGCAGTATTTTAAAGGATAAAATAACTGCAAATGATAAATCCTCTGGGTTTCTCTAAACCACAATTCTGCTGTCTGTCTATATATTCATTCTCATGCATGTTAGTGTGCAAGCATTTTCTTCAAAAAAGAAAGAGCTAATAAGAATTATTTCTCAGTGTGTATATGCATGCATGCATGCATGCATGCAAGGAGACTGAAATTCCTTGGCATCCTCAATCATTTATTAATATTTTGTATTTATTTTTTCAATATGTACTTGCCTTCTTACCTAAGAGACACCTAAGATGGTTGTCGAATTGAACTGTTCGAAAATTTGGATGTTTATAGGACTGAAATTGTAGCTGAGTTTGCAACTGGAGCAGTATACTTTTCTTCCACAGGTGTTCAGGCTTCTAGAAAAATTCCAACCCCACCCCCCACATACACAAAGGAACCATGATAGGTGTGTAGAGAAAAGGAAGATCGGGAGGATTGACAATCTAGAACCACAACTTCTGGTGTCAAACTCTTGTTTTAAAGCAGGTGAAAAAAAAACACTTGCATGGTTATAGCATACAGATTATGGAAGTTGTAGCCCTATTGCTTAGATGGCAGAGAAAAACCTGTGCCCTAGTTAAGCAGAGGGAGGATGTGTGCAGCTCATTTTCAGTCATTTAAACAGAAAAACATGGATCTGAGCTGATTTGGGTTTTAATCAGCCTAAAAGCAATTTGGATAGGATAGCAGCGTACAGTGACTTTCACTGGAATGCCCAGCACTGGAATGCCCAGCCACCAATGGAAAGGAAGGAAACGCTAACCTGCGAGGGCAAAGCAATGCTTCTCCCCTGCTTCAGTGGTGCAATGTAAGACAGGGCAGGAAGGACTGCAAAAAGTGTGCAAGTGCACTTGAGTGGGGGAGGGATGCAAGTGAAAGGCAGTGGAGATGGAGGGTTTTCTAGAACTTGAACAAATGTGTTGGTATGTGCACCTGGAAAAGGATTGGGGTGGGGAAATTCAGGCATGAGCACCATGGTTTCCCAAGGAGGAGGCGGGATATTCCAGAGTGATTCCAAATTAACAGATTGTGCAATCCTGGAGTTGGATGGGGGGGGGGGGAAAGCATCCTAGAATCTCTCAGGATATATCTATTTGGTTAGAAGGTTATAGTTTTAGTCTGACCCCCACCCCCACCCCACCTTTACCCAGTTTGTTTTTATAACCAATTTTTATTAAAGAGAAAAGGAACTTGCATAAAAATAGAGATGAATAGAAAGAGGAGGAAGAGAAGAAAAAGGATGAAAATGAAGAAGGGGGAGGCTGGGAGAAGGAAGAATATTTATTTATTTATTTATTTATTTATTTATTTATTTATTTATTTATTTATTTATTTATTTATTTATTTATTTATTTATTTATTTATTTATTTATTTATTTATTTATTTATTTATTTATTTATTTATTTATTTATTTCCTTTATTACCTTTATTACCTTTATTACCTTTATTATTTTTATAACTAACTCAAGACAGTGAACATATTCAACACACCTGCCTCCTCCTATGTTCTCCACAACAACAACAGCAACCCTGTGAGATGAGGTGAGCACCTGGAGAGAACCTGGCCTCAGGTCACCCAGCTGAGTGGGCTATTCTGAGCTATTGTGGCTATCATGGCTAAGATGGGACAGCCTCCTGCTTTCTAGCCCACTCTAGGCAAAACTAGTTCTGAAAGGGGGAGAAAAGGAGAGGTATAAGGAGAGAGGTAGTTAATGAAACTTCTCAGAGAGAAGCTAAAGGTCTTAAGGTTTCTGGTGCGTATTTATTTATTTATTTATTTATTTATTTATTTATTTATTTATTTATTTATTTATTTATTTATTTATTTATTTATTTATTTATTTATTTATTTATTTATTTATTATATTCATTCTTTTATTCTCAAAAGGAGGGAAGAAAAGGAAGGAAAGTGTGTGTTTGTGTGTGTGTGTGCCGGAAAAACAGAGAATTACTTACAACTTTTCATTTCCCCAAACCTTTCCAAGGTCAGGTGAGCAAACACCCCCTATCAGTAGCAAACGGAAATATATGTCCTGTTCTTGTGGAACCCAAGGAAATATACACCATTATCCAGGTGTTTTGTGTGTGTGTGTGTGTGTGTGTGTGTGTGTGTGTGTGTGTGTGTGTGTGTGTGTGTGTGTGTGTTTTAAATAAAGCTTCCCTCCTATGGCATCTTCAACTACCTTATGAAGATAATCCTGCAAACAATGGAGATCACGGGGCAGGCAAGATAGTCTTTATTCAGGTGCCTGTACATACCAGAGCCCTATGAGATAAACTAGGCTTTGAATGGGTTAGGGCTGGGTTGTCTAAAGAAGGAGGGATATTTCGAGTGAGCAGTTGCCCCTGTGTGATTAATCCGATTTCTGTCTCCTTCCATTTCAAATAACTGTTTCATACTCCTGATAATTGTCCAGGATCCTGCAACACCCACCAGAAATAACTTTTCAAAGTTAGAAATCTCTCCCCTCTCTCTCTATGGAGCTTTTGAATATCAGGTAAGAATGCTAACCAGCTCCAAGAATTCCTGAGTGTGAGAAAACCCGTTTTAGAGATCAAGGGCATGTTTTTCCAGAGCTTCTGGTTCAGCACCATACACACTTGGGACAGCTCCCAGATGACCTTATTGAATTACAGTAGCTTCCTCAATAAATGAAAAAGAAACCTTAGAGATTGGAGAGGAACGGTCAAAGATTTATTATTTATTTATTATTTATTATTCAGTGTTTAGTTGCCAAATACGATTTGCTTGCTTTGAAAGAGAACACATCATTTGCGCTTTTCCTTACTTTGTCTTGAATTTCTCTTTGCTTAAATGACCACAAAGAAAGTAGGATAATGTGGGTGTGGGTGGCTATCTGTATGGGTGTGTGTGTGAGAAAAAGAAACAGAGAGGGAAGTGATACATGTATTTGTGTGTGTGTGTGTGTGTGTGTGTGTGTGTGTGTGTGTGTGTGTGTGTGTGTGTGTGTGTGTGTGTGTGAGTATGCGCGCAGGGAGGGAGATGCAGGGAAAATGCCATCTGTCTAGGAGGAGGAAACTGCATTAGTTTTTATAAAATGAGAAATAGGCTTCCTCCCCCACTCCACTGCACATAAAAAGTATACTTTAGGTGTTCAGAAATAGACAAAGATGGTGAAGAAATTCGAATATATTTTAAGCAGGTCTTATGAAGACTTATAATCAAACTATTTGTTAATAAGTCTTCAGAAGGGTTGCTTAAAATATATTTGAATTCTTCACCATCTTTGTCTCTTTCATAAAACACACTTTTATTTGCTATTTTAATGGGAGTATGAGCTTGTCTCAGTCCCTCTTTGGAAACATGCTTGGCCATAATCTTTTGCCCATATATACATTTAGCATTACTTCTTTGAAGTAAGCTAATGCTGAGGGAATCAAATCAACATCTATTATTTATTAATTGTCTTCTTAACAAGCTGCTTCAATTCACTGAATAATATTATAGCTGACTTGCAGCTCTCAGACCATCAAAAATGTTGGGAATCATTTCAGCAAACAGTAGCAAATTAATGTTTAAAACACACTACTGTATTTCAGAATTTTACAGACATGCAACACCCACCCACCCATGCACCCACCTCTTTTTAACCAATCACATATCTTTTTTAAAATCTGAAGTTCACAGTTAAACTTTGTCCATGTTAGGGGTGGTGAGAAGGTCTGCAATTCATAACCTGTTTGCCTTTTGATCTGTATTATTTGTGTAAAAGGATCTGTAAATTTTTCCTCTCTAAAATGCAAAATACCTTGCCATAAACCAAATTTGATGGATAGATATATGATAGATAGACAGACAGACAGACAGAAAGATAATAACTAGTCCTTCTTATTTAAAACAAGACTTTGAGATTTTTTTTGTTTAGCATATCATTTGACGTAAATATTTATTCATCTTAAGGAAACTGAACAGAAACACACAAAAAAGCACTTCTGGTGTCCCATAGACATTTCATATTGTCTACAACTTTTTTTCCCTCTCTCTCTCTCTCTCTCTCTCTCTCTGTTAGTTTTCTTTTCTTTCTTTTCAAAATGTTGTTGATTTTTGTTGTTTTATTTTAAAAACTTTGTTCAGAAATGTAAGTTCTTTGAATTTTTTTTAAAAAATGCTGGTATGTCTAAAGGTGATGGAGGTCATATTAAAAGGAGGGGAAAAATTAGAGGTGGTTTTTTTTTCAGCCTCCTTTTGCTCAAATAAAGTCATCAGATGAACAAAAAAAAATGAAATAGTACTGTATTGGGGAAAAATATACTCTTCTGAGTCCTTACAAGTTACTGGTTTTTTGTTTTTTATAGAGAGATTTATATACTGGTGTATCATTACATAAACATATGCTTCCCTCCCCAAAACCCATCACAGAAAGAAATAATGTAAGTTACTATTAAGGGGGGGGATAAGCCAACAGAAATATTAAGCATAATAGTATTCTCTTCACATCACCTTTAAAAGTTGCATATTTGCGTTTCCCCAACCTATCCATGCATAACAAAACATTTTGCCATTTCATAAAAATCTCCCCCCCCCACATTTTTTCTTTAACATTTTTAAAACAGGTAAAAAACAGCATGACACACAAATTTTGGAAAATAAGTTACGTGGGGTTACAAGGGTGGTTCAAAAAGTCAGTGATTGTTAAATATCAGGGAAACTTTCCACGGGTCCATTTCCCCCAAATCAAAAAGTGCACAATTTTAAATCTCAGCGAGTTTGTTGGTCCATATTTCTAATATTTCATATGGATTCTTTTTGTTGTTGTTTTACTTTTTTTCTTTTCTCTTTCCCTTCCTTTTATTTCTTTTTCTAGTTTCAATACCTACTTGCATAGATAGAGATAGAATATATTTTTCATCTGTTTGCCCGTTTATTGCTTTTTCAAGTTCTCACTGCATTGAAAGTTTGATTTAAAGTTTGCAAATATTTTAACAGTTTAATTTGTGCAAGCTGATACATATTTACCCTGAAGTAAGCCCCATTAAGCTTAATACGACTAACTCCCAGATAAATATGTAAAGGATTGCAGATGGCATAGATACCTTTTTCGGGGATTTTTTTGAGTCAGCTACTGGGAGGATGGAAACCTTCCTCCCATCACCTGCCTTTTATAAACTGTTTTGTTCTAAAGCCATATTGAACTTTAGGAAAATTTCTGGTTATAAGGCATAATTTAGCATAGACAATCCATTAGGATGGGGTGAAACTTTGATACTCTCCTCCTCTTTAATTTTGAAAAATGTGGTTGCCTCTCCTAATAATGTGGGTCTAAAACTTTGTTTTCGGATGGGCAAAATCTCAACTAAACAGTCTATTAGCTATAGAGTCCTTTCGTTTGTTTTTAAATATAAAATTATGCTAGCATATATATTGCACCAGATTTTTTTTCATAGTACTTAATGGGGACAGGGAAGTCGCAGATTCTGTTTATAATCTGATTCCCAATCGGGATTGGAGCCCCAAGGAAACCAAGGCGCGAAAAAACTCCACCGACTTTCCATTTAAATCGAAGCCAGCGACTGAAAACCAAAGCGACCCGACCCGTTGAATTCAACGGGATTGGGAAGGATTGAAATCCGCTGCCTCAGCTCAAGAGGCTGTTGGATCAGGTTCCCCCCCGCCCCCCCAGCTCCAAAACAAGAACGTTCGGCTCAATTAGTTCACGAATAGGAATGATTATTATTTTATCCTGCTGCCCTTCCGATTTTTTGTTAATATGTTACGAGAAAAGTGGTTCACAGTTGAATTTAAAAAAAATTGCAGCCCTCGGGAACGAAGTACAGGGGAATGTCAAAGAAGGCCGAGGATCTATTTATTTCTCTCTCTTCCCCCCTCCTCTCCCATTCTCTCTCTTTCTGTTTAGTTTATAATCACCCAAATACACCCCCCCTTTCCCAGTTCAGTACACTGGAAATCTACAAGTGGTCACGGTTACTCGTGAAACCGGTAGGAGAACGCGACTCCCAAGGCGCCTCTGGGAATAAGGGGAAAGGCGCTAGTTATGGAAAAAAGCATTGAGCTCCTCGTACATCGGACCTCGGTCATGATGGAGGTGCATCTCGTAAGGCAAAACATTCTCAGAGTGGACGCCACTGCGCATTCCCGAAGATCCGAACACTAAATTGTGCCCGGAAGGGCGAGAACTAGGGAGGGCGGAGTAGTGCATAGAATAATGGT
>JALIGW010000009.1:19237500-19270000 GCA_023053685.1 Diadophis punctatus similis | reverse complement strand
TGAACAATCCCATCATTTTGTACTTTGTGGATCAGAACTTTCAGATCTTCTACAGATCTTCTAATCTTTCCTACTCCAAAATCTGCCATCCCAGAAATGGAATGGGAAACAAATAAATATAGTTGTTAGCTGTTCCTGTTCAGGTCCCATTCACTGCCACAGAGAAGTTCTTAATGAAGTGGTGCCCCTTGGATCTGAATTGCCCACTAGAATTGTCCTATTATACTTACCTAGAGGGTGATGGATCACCATGAAAAAAACCTGTCTTTCAAAGCATTATCAACAATGGGAAAGAAGACCCACACTTTGAACTCTTCAAGATGGCTACACTCAACCATCTGAAAGGACCAACTTACCTTATCTGACAGCAAGGGCTCCTTCTAAATGGATTCTTTTTTCCTGAATTCAAGACAATATTTCTCCCAGGGTAGCCTCTATATCAGGAATATATTAGATAAAAAGGAAAATTATAAAATTGTGATGGAAGTGAAAAGAAGCAAAAAAATGCATAGTATTTTATTATTAGGTAGCAGAATTGCCAAATTTCTTGCTCAATTTTTTTCTCGTACATCTCACAAAATAATTAAATTTGGAATGCTGTATTTCAAACACTGTATTCATAGCACCTTCCCCAATCTGGTGTCTTTCAGATGTGTTAGAATCCACTCCACCAACCCTAACATTGCCACAGTCAGCAGCCACTGAAATTCAAAATAAATAGTGCAACCACATTTGGGAAATTTGATAGTTATTCCTAAAAAAAAAGTATGTTATAGGGCTGAGAACCCAAAATGGTGATAGTATTAGAGTAATTTACTAAAAAGAAAAGCTTAAAGGTTTTTTTTTAAAGGCAATTAAATATCAGAAATTGGATGAATTCCTCCATTTTTTTAAACGATTAGAAGAAGAGAGTCTCTAAAATGGGAAGGCAATATAACCCGAGGAAGATACAGTAAAACAGTTTCCCTGCCATTTATTTTCAGAATTTAGTTCTAAAGATCTGGTCATTGCTACTAACTGATATAAATCCAGGAAGATATTAGATTTATTTCTGGAGGGTAGATCTATCTTTAGCCAATGCAATGGCCATAGCCATCCATTACATATAGACTAATGTAATTTCCATACAAGGTCATTAATTTAAATATTTTCTTAGAGCTGTACATGTAAGCTCAGTTGATAATGGCTCTTTTCCACTTGCATATGGAGACAGCTTTAGAAATACATACATGTGCAGAAAGAGTATCTTCAATTTGCATGGAGTTATCTAGGGGTATTTCTCTATTCAGAGTCCACTCCTTGAAGCCACATTGCAAATTCCAAAGTATGTGAGGACCTCCTTTTATTAACTAGATTCATGGATACATGTCCACATAGTAGTAGTAGTGGTAAATAGGAAAAAATATTAGAATGAGAAGTAACTTCAGTATTTGTTTTGACTGTCATTATGGTTATTCCTCATAGTAATGTTTATATCCTCCCCCCCCTTACACAGTATATGTGCATAGTGGGATATATTTCATAACCTTGAATATAAATTAAAAATAAATCTGTACTTAACATTGGTTTTGAATCAAAATGTCTTTATGACAATGTTATGTTTGGATACACATGCAGCACATTTGAGAGCTAGGTGTAGACCAAAGTCTATCTTGAATTTCAAGTTTTCACAAGTTTTTAAAGAATCTGACTATCATTGATATTTTGATCTCATTACCAGGAACACTGTATTGAAGGACATCCCTCCATTAACCTTCCTCCTGGTGATAACTAACCCAGTAACATCTATTGACACTGATTTTATTTCCCTAGAGCTATTGAATACTTTGGGTGGGTTCTTCCCTCAACATTGCAGGCTGATCTAAAATGTTTTGATTCTGTAGATGTGGTTCAACCTGTTTTGCAATGACACCCATTACTTCACCATGTTGAGTGAACCAATCAAATTAATCCATAATATTTGGGCGGGGAAGGAAGAAAGGGCACAGCCTGTTACATGAACATAGCATTTGTGTTTTGTTAATTTGTATTTAATGTTTAAAATGCTATTTTAAGTTTTTGGTTTTTAGTGTTTTGCTCGATCAAAGTGTGTTCATTCGGATAAATTCTAAAAGGGTGATTTCCACATTATACATTGTTTCTCTTTTCCTTCCCCCACCCCCTCACACACACAGAATCATCAATAGGCCATTCCACTTTCTGAACATGTCATTTTACTTCAACGAATACAATGTGGGTATATAAAAACAACACTGATTCTCTGTAACTGTGGTTTCCAAGCGGAAAAGGATGGGTCAGATTCAGCCCTTATCTCATTGCCCCTTTTAGGCTCTCCCAGTCGGAATTTTCATCCAGCAAGGATGAGGAGGCAGCTGAAGAGTGGGAGAAAGGAGAGGGAGGGAACCGGCAGTGGCTTAGACAGTGACAATACTAAGCATGCTAGCTGAGCTTGGGAAAGCTGGAGTTCTGACGACTTCTGCAGAAGCAGCAGCAGCAGCAGCCAAAGGCATTCACAGCTAGATTTGCCCCTCTCTCTTGTTGATGTCTACACATGTATCCTGTACCTTCCCTTCCTGACCGTCACCCTTTCTGTCATGCAGGTTCAAGTGCAATTTTCAGGTTGCTCTGTGCATTCACAGTATTCTCCTCCAAGGAGTCAGCCAATCAGGGTTAATGAGGAGGACCTGTCCTGCTCCACAGAGTCTGAGGGGAGAAGTAGGATTCTAGCATGTGGCTTTTTGGGGCAAGAAAAGACTGGAGAAATATGGATATTGCAAGTGACTGGCCAGCAAAACAATTGGCAGCAGGCACCTTGTAGTCATGCTGTAAAACAGGAATTGGTTTTCCTGGGGCTTGGTCGTCTTAGGTAGAATGAAGCAGCTGCCCCAGGAGTGGATCTGGGCTATCATGAAAAGATAGAACATGGCTTGATAGAAAATAGTTATTAATTCAGTTATTACTGGATTGTAACTGGCAGAGATTGTTTTTTCTGCATTCTAATTGAGTTGACTTTGGGCACTCTGCACCTTGACACAGGTGGCTTGAAGTCATTACTGGTTGTGCCTCAGGCCATTGGCCTGCAGTGTGGTTAGCAGTCTTGGCTCCCTTGATGCAGGTGCACTATTTAGATTAGTGGTGGTGAACATATGGCACGCATTGCCCCATCTCTGATGGGCATGCGTGCACGCCTCCCACCGGCCAACTGGCCTTCGGGTCTCTGCTGTGCATGCACAGGGTGCCCATGTACATGCGCCTATGTACACAGGGTGCCCATGTACATGCGCCTATGCCTTGCAGTTTGGGTGGGGTGCAGACACATATGCGGGGTGTGCACGTATGCGCAGGGTCGCATATGCACCCGCACCTTGCAGTTTGGGTGTGCGCGCACACTTTGGGCACTTATCTTGTTGCCTAAAAGGTGGCCATCACTGATTTAGATAAGATAAGAGCCGAGGTGGTGCAGTGGTTAAAAGCAGCACTGCAACCTTCAGCTGATTGCTAGTTCAGCAGTTCAGCAGTTCAAATCTCACCAGGCTCAAGGTTGACTCAGCCTTCCATCCTTCCGAGATGGGTAAAATGAGGACCCAGATTGTTGGGGGCAATATGCTGAACTCTGTAAACTGCTTAGAGAGGGCTGTAAAGCACTATGAAGCAGTATATAAGTCTAAGTGCTATTGCTAAATCTAGCCCTTCATAATAAGGGGTCACTTGAGAACTATGTCTTTCAGTTCAAGGGATTATGAATTAAGAGGCAAACAAGTACCTAGGCCTGAAGTCCTTAGAGGAAGTGTGGGATAAAACATACTGTAGTAAATAAAAGCATTCACATAGAAAGACTGTAGCTTGCACTCAAGAATGGGGGTAGAGTGACCAAATCTGTGGTTGCTCCAGTGAAAAATACCACAGAGTTTCAACCTCTACCCTCATGTCTATGTGGAATTTTTATGCATCATGTTCAACTCTAGATGATTACATCTTCAACTCTAGATCATTACTCCACACTAGGTCAACGATGCTGTGCAAGTCTTCAGTTGGTGTCTAGAGATTAAGAGAATACTAGGGAAGACAATATGAAACCCTACATGATGGATCTGCTATTTGCCTTTAAACATTTAAGCTCACCAGATGGAGTCATGTTCCTCCTTGTGGATTCTTCTGGAATTATATCTCCTGTTTGAAAGATCCTATGCCCAGAGGAAGCCTTGGCCTGTTGCATCAGCTACAAGGCTACTTGACCCATGAAGCCTTGATGATAACTTCTGTTTTTATCACCATGTCCCAGGATTACTGCAATGTGGTAAATAAGAATTGCCCTAGAAGACATCCTTAAAATTTCAACCTACAGTACATAATACATTGCTCAAGTTGATAGCAATTGAAATATGATTTTGCAAAATACGTCTTTCTTTGGTCACTGCATTGCAGCGGTGGGTTGCTCCTGGTTCGGCCCGGTTCTAAAACCGTTAGTGCTGGCAGTGGGAGGCTCCGCCCACCCACCCGGGACACTTCTGCGCATGTGCAGAAGTGCTGTGCGCGCACACAAGGGTGTGCGGAAACCCGTAGTAAAGGGTTTTAGAACCCACCACTGCTGCACTATTGCCAGTAGGCTTCTAAGCTCAGTTCAAAAGTATTTGCATGTAAAGCTCATTATGACATAGCATTAGATTACACAAAGAATAATTTATCTCATGATTCAGCAATCCTGTGAGGTTATCTATAGGGAGTGCATGTTAATGTTCCACTTCCATGAAAGATTAAATGAATGTAGAGTAGAAGATAGGTTCTTTCTCTGGTTACCCCATATTATGGAAGATGCTGACCTCAAAAATGTGTCCTGTCTCTTCGCTCTGCAAAATTCTGGAAAACAGAATGGTTTCCAAAGATCTGGACTCAATGCTCCTGTTCTTGCACTCTGATAACCTTTTCTTTTTAGCTGAACTTTACATTGCTAAAGTTTTATTATTCATCACTGGAATTTTTTGCAAGCAAGCAAGCAAGCAAGCAAGCAAGCAAGCAAGCAAGCAAGCAAGCAAGCAAGCAAGCAAGCAAGCAAGCAAGCAAGGAAGAAAGCAAGGAAGCAAGCATGCCTGCAAGGAAGCAAGCATGCCTACAAGCAAGCAAGCAAACAAGCAAACAAGCAAATTACTTGCAGAGAAGCATAATATATAAACAAAATGTTAAAAAGTTATGATATTTATGTAGTTACTTACCAAGCACATCTAAATTATATTAAAATAACCAAAATATCTTTACAATCCTCAAGACATGTTACAACTTTTGAGTACCTCTAATGTTTGGAAACTTGACACCCCCTAAATATTATATGGGATTGTACCTAATCATCTGAAATGTTCATGTCTAATATTTCTCCAAACATAAAAGTATCAGAAAAATCCTACTGGATTTTCAGACCAAAGAGTCATCTAGTCCAGAGGTCTCCAACCTTGGCAACTTTATGAGGTGTGGACTTCAAATCCCAGAATTTCTCAGCCAGCCATTCTGGCTGAGGAATTCTGGGAATTGAAGTCAACACCTCATAAAGTTGCCAAGGTTGGAGACCTCTGATCTAGTCCACAGATCATTCCCATGCTATTTGTCAAAAGTTTGATTTTAAAAGATCAGGCAGTTGATTTAACAATTATTAGTATTACATACATCCTTCAAAAATCCTATTGTGTATCAGAAGAGAGAATACTTCTTAAAGTGATGTCAGATTGTTGCTTCATCCAAAGCAAAGTTTTAAGGTTTTATTTTTCTGTTTCAGCCAATGTTTATCCATGAACCTGTGTGGGAGCTCAGAAAGATGGCACAGAGGTAGCATCTTTTGTTAAGAGCTCCCTCTAAAGCCTCTTTTAATTTTTAACTAGCTCTTTTACTATATTTTATTTAATTTTCATCTCTTTTTCTTCTGCTAGAGACATATATTTTTACCATTTTTATAGGAGACCGGTGTTTCATCTTAGCCATGGGGAGCAGGAAAAAGAGGCAGCATTCATATTCTGCTTCTCAGACTTCACTCAAGCCTACTAAACAGCTAAAAGTTGATAGATACCTAAAAAAGTAAACAGTCACTCAATGTAAGTAACCAAACTTCTCCTACTTTTCCTAGAATCGGATCTACAAGCAGAGATAGTAGATCTCTGCTTTTAGGTCTTTCTGCCTCTCTCCTCTTTTCAGATCTCAGCTAGTTGTCCAGGTGCTGAAAGGCATATGCAATAAGAGGATTTAAACAACGAAATTATTACTGACTTCATAACCAGACATGCCTATTGATGGCACAAACAATATTACCAATTTTTGAGCTTCTGGCCAGTTAACAATAAAGTGAACAGTCTAAAAAAAAAGACTTTTATTAAACTTAAACACAGTCATTCAAGTACTGCTGCATTGTCAGTTAAAACAAGCCCATGCAGAGACAACTGTAGTTCAAAAGCAGATAATAGTTGTGGAAAGGAGTAGATCCTAATTTGGAACCTAGAAAGAGAGAGAGAATAAGCTAAAAGATCTAAGACTATATCCAGAGGAGTCTGCAAAGCAAGTTTCACCCTCTCAGGAAGCATTGGATGAAAGACAAGTAAATCATAATTGCTATTTACGGCCAGACCTGATGACTCTACAAATTCAAAATAGTAGAGTAAATAGAGAAAAAATGGGAATCCAGAAGTACAGTCATTCTCTCCCTTCGTCTGCTTCTAACTGTGAAAGGGAGTTGGTTAATTTGCAAAAAGTTGAATGGTTTCCATACAGGAGAATGTCTAAATAATCCTTCTTTCATTCAAACACCTTATTATTGCCAGGATGTTATGGTGAAACCTAGCTGGAGCAAGTTGGACATCTTCCCATTATGTGTGTTCTACATAGAAGCAGTAAGCCCATTAATTACTCATCTGGCAATAAGAGTGTTTATGTTTAAAGTTGAATTGCAGCAACAAAAAAGTTGGTAGCCCCAAATAATTCTGTCACCAATGTCCTTGAGAAGAGAGAGTTTGAATAAACAACCTGCATTTCTCAAACAAATCAGTTTTCTGAAGAACTCTTAAAAATAAATTTTAGTAACTCTTTCAGTACCCTGTCAGATACTTAACAAATGGGTATTATAAAAAAGCTTGATGATCTGAGGAAATTATTAGCAACAATATGTAAAGCTGTTAAACCTCTAAAAGAGATGGTCAAGAAAATAATGTCTATTTTGAAAAACTATTTGCTGGTTCGTCCCCTATTTGATTTCAATATGTAATATGGACATGGAAGAGAACAACAAAGAGTTTTGGGGAATAGTTTCCTCCTCACTTCCCCTACTGCCTGATTTAAAAAAATGACACCATACACAGAAATGTAAGTAACAGATATAAAATAAAGTTTGACCAGGGGAAATAAGATGCAGCTCAAATCTTGGTGACCCTTACTAGGTGAGGATGGTCTTGGGGCAGGACTGAGTTATAAGGAACTCACCCTTAGGTTAATACTTCCAAAAATATATATATACCCAAAATTACTAGCTAGGGCTACAACTTATGAAGCAGTTCAAAATGGTCTGAGGAAAGTATTTGAATTAAAAAAATCATCCTTACCTAGAAATAAGCAATATTTTTTGGACTTTGATACTATTCTGAGAACCTGCAAAAGTATACCACTCAAATTGCTGCTCACATCAAAACTTGCTGGAGCTTATATAACAGCCAAGGCAGTAGTGAAGGTAGACAAATTTTAAATCACTGTGTGTGGGGGAGGGGGACTGGTGTTTGTGTGTGTATGGAGAATTTTATTTTATTTTATTTTATTTTATTTGATTCTACTACTGTCACCGCAGCCTCAGCGAGGACTTATTTGGCCGCCCCCCTGGACAATTTCTCCCCCCCGATTGCAGCGACGTCTTTATCTGAGAACTATTGCCGTCGCTGCCACCGTTGGAGCTGCGAGGCCTTTTCTGGCCGGCGCAACCCCGGCGTCCTGTGCGCCCCTCTGGGTGAAGTTCCAACCAGACGGATGGCCTAATTTTACCACGAAGGTGACCAACGAGGCGGTGAGGGTTGAGAAGAATAGACCATCAAGGCCTGAGTTTTTGATAGACTTGGTGAACTTGGCCCCATGGTGGAAATTGTGGAGGAGATTGAAAAGAGTGTTTCCAGGTGTTACCTTGGGATTTGAGCCTCATTATTACCAGCATTGTGGGAGAGAGTAGCGGATAAATCACAGAAACATCTGGATGCTTTTAATGACTAACGCAGACCCTGGTGCAGGAGTCAAGGTCTAAGATCTTATCTTGACTGGTCTGGAGGCTGCATGTATGCACCCCCTATTGGCTCTTTTACTATTGATTACTATCTTTTAAGCTTACCCCGGGAGTGGTGTGATTGGGGTGTTGGTGTGAATGGATTTGGGTACGATTGAGGAAATAAATGTATAGATTATAGAGGTATGGGTGATAAAATGAGTGAGCCGGGGACTGGGGTCCGAACCCCCTCTGCTGAGTGTGGAAACAGAAGCGGAGGGGGGCCGGGCTCTGCTAACCGACCCAGTGAGAATGGTATGTATGGCCTGCAGGGAGGGAGGGGGACCAGCGAGGGGGGAGGGGGGATCTCTGGAGGGGATGAGAGCTGGAGTATCCCGGTCATAATAGGGAGAGGCAGGTATGGCGGGAGCAGAGGGGCGGGCCGCTCTCGGGGAATGAGACCTCGCTATGTACAAGCGATCCCTTGTTCCGGCCCCTCCGATGTGGTTCCATCTTGCTCAACCCGAGTACCTGGCAACCAGGGTTTTCAGGGCCCTGGGCTCAGGATGCTGCTGCTGAACGCCAGGTCAATTACCAACAAAGCCCCCATGATACGTGATCTAATCACTGAGGAGGGGGCGGACCTGGTGTGTATAACTGAGACCTGGCTGGGCCAAGAGGGGGGAGTAGCCCTCTCTGAGATTTGCCCAGACGGGTTCTCAGTGCAGCATCATTCACGACCCCAGGGAAGGGGGGGAGGAGTGGCTATTATAACGCGCCGAAATCTGCATCCTCGTAGGATCCCTGCCCCGGAGATTGTCGGGTGTGAGGCACTCCTTCTAAAGTTGGACTTAGGGGTTCAGGTGGGCCTTTTGCTAACGTACCTGCCTCCCAGCTACGTTGCTAAGGCCCTGCCTGAGCTGCTGGAGGCGATAGCCGGCCTGGCGGTGGAGTTCCCCAGGCTTATGGTGCTGGGGGACTTTAACCTACCCTCGGCAGGCGAAACCTCGGGTGCAGCTCAGGAGTTCATGGATTCCATGACAACCATGGACCTGACCCAAGTAATTCAGGGTCCGACTCATGAGGGAGGTCACATGCTCGACCTAGTGTTTCTTTCGGGACAGTGGAGAGATGATCTGAAGGTAGGGGATATAGTCATCACCCCGTTGTCATGGTCAGACCATTTCCTACTGAGGTTGGATTTCACAGCCCCACTCCTCCTCCGCAGGGAGGCGGGACCGACTAGGTGGTTCCGCCCCAGGCGCCTAATGGAGCCGGAAGGATTCCAGAGGGAACTTGGGGAAATACCTGAAACCCTGGTACACAATTCATCTGATGCCCTGGTGGCTGCCTGGAACACCGCGGCAGCAGGGGCATTAGATCGAATTGCGCCTTTGCGACCTCTCCGTGGCAGTGGATCCCGGAAAGCTCCCTGGTTTACCGAGGAGCTCCGGGAGATGAAACGCCATAAGAGACGTCTGGAGCGACGCTGGAGAGCCAGTAAAACCGAGTCCGATCGAACACTATTAAGAACTTTTATTAAGTCTTATTTAGTGGCGATAGGGGCGGCAAAACGATCTCATTTTTCCGCTCTTATTGCGTCCGCAGATTCTCGTCCAGCCGCCTTGTTTAGGGTGACTCGCTCCCTCCTTTCTAAAGGGGGGAGCGAGGAACACTTGCAAGGTAGAGCTGAGGAATACTCGCAGTTTCTGATGGATAAAGTCGCTCAGATTCGGTCGAACCTGGACTCTAGCTGGGCAGAGTCCATTGAGTTGACAGGGGCAAGTCTTGGTTTAACATTATGGGAGGAGTTTGAGCCTGTTTCTCCTGATGACGTGGACAAGGCTGTGGGGGCTATGAGTTCTGCCACCTGTTTATTGGACCCGTGCCCCTCCTGGCTGGTCTCGGCCAGCAGAGAGGTGGCACGCGGCTGGATCCAGGCGGTTGTCAACGCTTCTCTGAGGGAGGGCTCCGTACCGCAACCGTTAAAAGTTGCGGTGGTGAGGCCCCTCCTCAAGAAGCCTTCGCTGGATCCAGCGGATTTGAAGAACTTTCGTCCGGTCTCCAACTTGCCTTTTATAGGTAAAGTTGTGGAGAAGGTGGTGGCCTCTCAGCTCCTTCGGTTATTGGAGGAAACTGATCATCTAGATTCCTATCAGTCGGGTTTCAGGCGCGGTTACAGCACAGAAACCGCCTTGGTCGCCCTGATGGATGATCTCTGGCGAGCCCGGGATGGGGGTAACTCCTCCATCCTGGTGCTACTTGACCTCTCAGCGGCTTTCGATACCATCGACCATGGTATCCTTCTGCATCGTCTCGGCGAGTTGGGAGTGGGAGGCACCGTTTTGCGGTGGTTCTCCTCTTATCTCGCTGATAGGATGCAGTCGGTGTTAGCAGGTGGGCAGAGGTCGTCTCCTAGGCCCCTGACCTATGGGGTGCCTCAGGGTTCGGTCCTCTCACCCATCCTGTTCAACATTTACATGAAACCGCTGGGGGAGATCATCCGTAGACATGGGGTGAGTTTCCAACAGTACGCTGACGACACCCAGCTGTACATTACCACCCCGTCTAAATTCAGGGAGGCGGTTGATGTGATGTGCCAGTGCCTGGACGACGTTAGGATCTGGATGGGGAGGAACAGACTTAGACTCAACCCCGACAAGACTGAGTGGCTCTGGATATTGCCTCCTAAGGACCATGACAACTGTCCCTCCTTGGTTCTTGAGAGAGAAAAATTAACTCCCTCAGAACGGGTTCGCAATTTGGGAGTCCTCCTAGATCCACAGCTAAAATTAGATCAACACCTTACAGCTGTGGCTAGGGGGGCTTTTGCACAGGTTCGCCTGGTGCACCAATTGCGACCATACTTGGAGAAGGAGGCTCTACTCACGGTCACTCACGCCCTTGTCACCTCTAGATTGGACTACTGCAATGCGCTCTACATGGGGCTGCCCCTGAAGAGTATTCGGAGACTTCAACTGGTGCAAAATGCAGCTGCGCGTGCTGTGGTGGGTGTTTCAAGGTACACCCACGTAACACCCATACTCCACCAGCTGCATTGGCTGCCCATTGGTCTCCGGATACAATTCAAGGTGCTGATCATCATCTTTAAAGCCCTACATGGCTTAGGACCAGGTTATCTCCTGGACCGCATTCTGCCGCATTCCTCCCTTCGACCGGTTAGGTCCCACAGAGTGGGTCTCCTCCAGGTCCCGTCAGCCAAACAGTGCCGACTGGCGGGGCCTAGGGGGAGGGCCTTCTCTGTGGGGGCCCCTGCTCTCTGGAACCAACTTCCCCCAGAGATCCGAACCATCCCCACCTTGCTGGCCTTCCGAAAAGCCATTAAGACATGGCTCTTCCTGCAGGCAGGGGTGAGTTGAGACGATTTATTCCTGATGTCTCCCCCATGTATGTATGATGTGTGTATATTTATATTTTTAATTGTTTTTAAGTGCTTTTAATAATTTTGTTTGGAGTTTTTGTATAAAATGTTGTACGCCGCCCTGAGTCCTGCGGGAGTAGGGCGGCATAGAAAAGCTACCAAATAAATAAATAAATAAATAAATAACTCTGCTTCCATTGAATTACTAAAAAAGTTCATGGGTTTTTAACCCAAATTTCCAATACCTTCTCAATCATCCCCACTAATATTAAGTTCAAGAGGTCTATCCAGTTACTGACTTAGAATATCAGTGGCTGAAAAAACAGAGTAATAGATAAGGACCTGGTGCAGTTCCTCTCTAAATCTGACTTTGTAGCATTCCAAGGGACCTGGTTGTCTACAGACGAAGTAAAGATTCATTTGCTGAAATAGTTCTACTGAACATATATCTATCACCACACACATCTGTGCTCCACAATAGATAATTGTTTTATTTTATACAATCTGATAACAAAACAACTAATGTCAAGAAGCTGTTTACTGCCTTCATAGATCTCTGTGTGGCTTTTGATTCTATAAACAGAAACATCTTGTGGAAGAAATTAGCCAACTTAAATATGGAACCCAAAACCTTACTCTTTGTTAAGATCCTCTACTCAAACACTCATTTGAAAGTCCATATTCCAAGTGTTCCCTCCCATAAAAGCATTAGATAGGGTTGTATCCTAGTCCCAATGCTTTTTAACTTCTGTGTCAATGATATTCCAGGTTTTCTATATGCTTCAGACACTCATATGACAAAGATCCATGATATTTTAATTAATATCCTTCTATATGTTGCTGACATGTTTCTAGTGGTACATTCTCAAAATGACCCAAGAAGGCTGTTGCAAAAGCTAATTACCTACTGTGCTCTTAATTTATTAAACATCAATAAAATAAAATCCAAAGTGATGGTATTTAGCAGAAAAGCATGAAATATAATTGGCAGGTAAATGAGGAGTCTATTGAACAAGTGAATTCTTTGTGGTTTTAGCAATGCAGGGTCATGGGTAAATCATTTAAAAAGAAGCTCAGAAAGGATCAAAGCAAGTGCTAAAAAAAACTACAAATAATCTTTATCAATTATCTATATCAATTATCTAATTATAGCTACCCAGGTACCTTGTCCAGATAATAAAATTATTCAGGGCAAAAATAACCCAATGCTGTGGTTACGGTGTGGAATTGTGTAGTCTTACAAAAGACTACACTTTAACATAGACCCACTTTTTAAGAAGCATACTGAGAATGTATAAGAACACGTCAGCCCCTGCAGTCAGAGCAGAAATAAGTAACCATTCCATATATACCCAATTAATAATTGAAGTATTCACATGCTGCCAGAGGATCCATTCAATAGACCCTGATAGGCTACCCAAAATATATTTAGTGGAATGAATACATATCACTTACTCCAATTCCTGAGTAAGTTGACTTAAAACAAAATTATTTTGTAGCATGTGTTTTCTATCCAGTATTTACTGTCAACTGCATCCTAGGCAAGGGAAATTTTAAGTCTTAGATATCAATGCTCATACTGACATGGGGTTATTGGTAACAAATATATCTTTTAAGTTGGTTGGCCAAGAACAAAACTATTTCTCAATTTGAAAAATGATTATTTTATTTTATTTATTTGTTTGTCAAACATGTACAAGATAGCAGGTATAGGTATAAACATAAACATAAGCAAAGTAAGTACAGATAAATGAGGACAATAGGACAGAAAGACAGGGATGGTAGGCACAATGGTGCACTTATGCACGCCCCTTATAGACCTCTTAGAAATGGGGTGAAGTTGACTGTAGACAGACTAAGGTTAAAGTTTGGGGGGTTTGGGGAAGAAACCACAGTCAGGTAGTGCATTCCAGGCATTGATTACTCTATTGCTGAAGTCGTATTTTCTGCAATTGAGTTTGGAGCGGTTTACATTAAGTTTGTATCTATTGTGTGCTCGTGTATTGTTGCGGTTGAGGCTGAAGTAGTCATTTACAGGTAGGACATTGTGGCAGATGATTTTATGAACTACATTTAGATCAGATCGAAGGCGATGTAGTTGTAAATTGTCTAAGCCCAAAATTTCAAGTCTGGTGGAATAAGGTATTTTGTTACGAGCAGAGGAGTGGAGGACTCTTCTTGTGAAATATTTCTGGACTGTCTCGATTGTATTAATGTCCGATATGCAGTGCGGGTCCCAGACAGGTGAGCTGTATTTGAGAATTGGTCTAGCAAATGTTTTGTATGCTCTGGTTAGCAGTGTAATAATGCCAGAGAAGAAGCTATGCAAGATTAGATTAACAACTCTTAGTGCCTTTTTGGCAATGTTGTTAAAGTGGGCTCTGGCACTTAGGTCATTGGATATGAGTACTCCAAGGTCTTTGACAGAATGAGGGTCGTCTACAAGGTAGTGTCCTCCAAGCTTGTATTTTGTGTATGTCAATGAGTTTGATTGAATTCTTAAGAAGGGTCTATACTATTCCATGCCCCAACATGGGCACTTCCACCACCTGCCATAATATGAGAGGACATATATATGTGGTGTCCCAGCCATTGAAGATATTTTCATGTTTGTTTGATTGCCAACTCTATGCCGCTCTTAGGCTTAAATACTTAACACCCCTACTTGAAAGAAGAGCCCTTTGGGATCTGAATCACAGATTGTACTATTTCTCCTCGGTTCTAATCTATACATCATGAGCCAAACTTCTAAGTTTATAGCCATTGACTGAAATATCAGTTATTTCAAGCAGATTGAGGTAGCAATAGCAATAGCAATAGCACTTAGACTTATATACCGCTCCATAGTGCTTTTACAGCCCTCTCTAAGCGGTTTACAGAATCAGCATATTGCCCCCAACAATCTGGGTCCTCATTTTATCCACCTCGGAAGGATGGAAGGCTGAGTAAACCTTCAGCCGGTGAGATTTGAACTGCCGAACTGCAGCTAGCAATCAGCTGAAGTAGCCTGCAGTGCTGCACTCTAACCACTGCACCACCTCAGCTCTGTACCCTGTAAAGATGATGTACTGGGGCCTAGAGGTGGAGCTCTTGCCTCACAATCAGGAGGTTGTGAGTTCGATCCTAGGTAGAGGCAGATGTAGGGTCTCCTGCTTGGGCAGGGGGTTGAACTAGATGACCTGCAAGGTCCCTTCCAACTCTGTTAATCTGTTAAATAATCCTGGACTTATATCCAATATTTTATTTTTATTTTATATTTTAATATGGCCATAAGACTAATCAATAAACTAACATAAACTTCTTCTAAAGTAATCAGTCAATTCTTTGACATACATGAGAATTGTTTAAGATTAATTCTACTGATTAAGGGTGTTAGAAACAACAGATTTTCAACTGTGTGATGAAATTAGTAAAACTTTGGCATGCCGGTCCCCACAAAGAATATTTGGTCAGTTGATTATAAATATAGTCATTATTACTAACAATAATTAAATAAAGAAATCATTTATGCCATCTTAATTCCCAGAGAAGATAGTGGAATACCTAACAAGCATATATATCCAAATACTTTCTTTAATGCTGGTTAGAAATTATGCTAGAAAACTCTGGAGAAAAAACAAATATACACAAACAGACAAATAAATGAATGCACACATATACAAGAATATACTACCTTTATTTCTGGACTCAGAATCAAATTCTGAGGAACAGAATTTCTTATGATAATGCACAGAGGAACACATTCGTGCACACAGAAATGAAAGTATAAAGTGCAAACAATGGCATTCTTCAATCAGATGCCCATCAGAATCGTTAATAGGATGGGAGATGTAGTCATAAAAAAAAACCCCTTGTTAAGACTAGCATGGCTGAAAACAGATATATAAATGGGAAAAAAAGCTCCACTGAGATCACAAATAAGTAATGTTTTTTATTTGTAATTCATACTGATCTTTAATGGAAGAGCTTCTGCTTTAGCTTTTAATGGTGTTATATAAACTGCTAACTTGAAGTAGGAAAGCCATCAAATAAAGAGGCAGTTGATCTCTGCTTGATTATTTATTTCATTCTCTGATTCCTGATATGCCCATCACAAATAATATGAAAACTGAAATATGAAAACACTTGCATTTGCTAGAGAAAGGGGGGAATTCGTGAATTCCCCTGGTGCTTCAGAATATTATGTAATAAATTCAGTGGCTACACACCTTCTTGGTTTCCTTCCACTGCTTTGGATTAAACTGAATGTATGGCTTTGTGCAGGAACAGCAGTGCCAGTGGGGGAAAAAAAGAAATGGGGAGAAGTTAGGGTTAAGAAAAGGAGAACACCCAAAAAGATCCATAAATGGAAAGCTTCTGGAAGAGATAAAATAGATAATGATTGAGAACATTTTAAAAAAAAACATCCATTAAAGTTCAGTAATTCAATTTTTTCCCAAGGTACTGCCCTCCATTCTTCATCAAATCCACTGAGATTATGATCTATTGTAATAAAAACGTACCTGCAATGCATCTGGTTACATTTCATCAGTTACAAATACCTTCACATGGAACTAAGGAGGAAAAAGGGTGAGCATATCCTCCCATCAATTTCATCATTTGTTTTGGATAATGATATAATAGGAAATGTACCCTGCAGAACACCATTTTCTTTCTATTGTTGTGGCTTTCAATAGGTTCCTTCCCACCTTTCACTCTTATGGAACTGAATTACAGGATTCAGAAGGTTTACTTATAGTTTCTCTAGTGCAATATTCATTATATACTGTTTGCAGATCTCTATAAAATTAATACATATTTCCGTTTTTACTTGCTTATTTTGGTGTAGAAATTTGTCTTTTTTACATAAAATTATTTTACTTTGCTAAACAAATCAATAAAGGAAAAATACTAATAGAACAACTGCTTTAAAACAGGGGTCACCAACTTTTCAGACCTCAGGGACCACTAAATTCACAATTTAAAATCCTGCGGACCACTAATATGATCTGCCTAATGACCGGCTGGGTGGGCGTGGCTAGGTGATCATGTGGGTGGGCATGGTCAACTCAATGTCACTCACATCGAGGGGCACTTCACTGGCCTCTACTCTTCCCCCCCCCTCCCAGCCACTCCTCACCTGCCCGCCAGGGCTCCTTAAGGCCCCAACAGGAAGCAGTTATTGGAGCTAAGCAGCTACCATGAGAAATAGTTGGCAAAACAGCTGGTTCAGTTCAAATTGGATCTGGCTGAGAAGGAGGCTCAGCAGAAGCACCTCACTGAGCACTACGAGCATAGGCTTTCCAAGCAGAGGGAAGACCTGCGGGAGTGCAAGGCCAGGTACCGGCACCTGGAGGCTCAGCGGGCTGAGGTGGTCAGCCAGTTCCAGGCCATGAAGCTGTCCCACTGGAACAAGGCCCTCCGGCTCTTCGCCACCAGCAGTGCTTCCCTCCAGCCTTCACCCAAAGCCCCGCACCAGGAGGCCGAAGCAGACCCCAAGTTGAAATTTCTGCCCTCCTCCGACCCGCACAAAAAGACCCTGAAGGGGGAGACTCTCTGCAGCAACACAAATGTTCATTGCACATATCTGTCCCAGGGGCAGTAGTTTGAGGACCCCTGATTTAGTGCAATATAAAAAATGCAAATAATTTTTCTGCGGACCACCAAAATTTTCTCAAGGACCACTAGTGGTCCACGGACCACCAGTTGGTGACCACTGCTTTAAATGATCAACACAACACAGAGCAAATAGGCAAAGTGAATAACCGAAAAGGAAAATGGCCCCTAGAAATTATATTAAAAACTTTAGAGCTACTCCAAAAACTTTAACCACGTTCCTTCCCCCAGCAAATAGACAAACACTCGCACAACCCAATCTTTTTTAAGTTAAAACAAGGACTTCTGTTAAAAATCTATTGTTATTAACTTGATAATCCTGTATAAATCTAGCCTGAACTTAGTATACTTTAGTTGGAAGAATATTCTGCAATCTTACTTATCAGCATCTATATTTATCAGAAAATGTTTATATCTAGTGGATGTATTAGAAGCTCGGCTTATTTAGGATGTTTGCCTCCTTACAACTAAGAGGCAGGGTTGTATTTCAAAAGTTTAGCTAAAAGCCTCTGATGAAAATAGATTGCAAAACCTAGTATACTTTTTTATACAAAACAACTAGAAACTATGAAAGAAGCAAATTAGAAACCTGATGTTATGATAAATGGATAACTTGGCCTGGTGTTTAAAAAATCCATCTCATTTTCTGCAGAAGAATTGGTACTATATTGCTTAGAGTAAAATTCAAAAGCTGTTGATTAATGAGTCTGGAAACTGTATAGACATTATGATCTGTATTCTGAATAGTTAACATAATAGCACCTTGCTTATTTTGTATAACTAGAGGCCAGTAGCCAATATCTAGATTTTTCTCAGTACTCTTCTTGTTCAGTGTGATAAATATCCAGTTTCATAAGCATAAAGCTTCTTAAGTTTTTATTTAACAGAGAGAAAACATTTATATCTGTCCAAGAATGGATGTGCTATATTAAGCCATAATAATTTTTTAAATTTGTTATCCAGTCTTTTAGAGGAAAACTAAACAATTTGTTGGCTGAAGCTTATTATTGCCACAATTGAAAAAATATTATTCAAGTGACTAACTTCTACATTCTCTCTCTCACCTACACTTGTGCCAGAATCACTTTAGAATTAATATAATTATTTTAATAACATTATTTTAAGATATGTTTTGGCAGAGATATGATTTAGCAATCATACGCAGTTATAATGGTGATGCAAAAGTAACTTTGTGACCAGTCTTCGCATTTAAAACCTTCACAGGTTTGTAAAGCAAAGGGAAGCCAAAAAAAGGCCATAAGCACAGTCACCATTTCAGTTAGTGATGCCTTCACTTATCAACCAAGTTGCTAGTCCCAGTTGGGATTGCCAGACAAGGATTATCTGAATGCCTTTTGTGGCCTAGAGTTCATTTGATCAGACCCAGAAAATAAATGTTAGTTTTTCAGATAATACCAGTCTCTTTCTTGCTTCAGGTGGGGACACAAGTTTAAATTATCCACTCTATAATTATAGAAAAATGAAGAGATGTTCAAGTTACATATATGGTCATAGAGATCAATTTATAAGAATATACAAGAGAGAAAAAAATGCCTTGCATTTACTGATTCCTGAAAGACCTTCCTAACATTCTAAATACTTTTTCAAATTTTTAGAAACTATCGTGGATGCTTATTTATTTCACATATAGCAGAAGGCAAAATTGCATGGTTTTTTTTTAACTTCCTTTCGTTTTCTATTTTTCTTTCTATCTTTTTTATTTGCTTTGCATATTGTTACTATAGTGAAAATTTATTATATGTGTGTGTATATACACATATGCATGCATGCATGCATGTATGCACAGCAGCCCCATGAAGAGTGCACTGTAGTAGTCCAACTGGACCAAGGTGTGAGTGACCATGAACAAGGCTTCCGAGTCCAGGAGTGGGCACAACTGATAGTGTATACAAGGAGTATTTGTGCAAGACTCCCCTATTCACATCAGCCACCTGCTCCTCCAGCAAGAGCCACAAGTCCAGAAGAACCCCAAATTGCACACTAGCTCTGTCTGGGGAAGTGCTACCCCACAGAGATCCAGAGATAACACATCACCAGTCTCCCGGGTGTGGAGGGTTAAAAACCCAGAGCTTCTCTGCCTTATGAGAGTTGAGTCAGAGCCTGTTTTTCCTTCAACCAAATCTTTACAGAATGCTGTTGTTATGGTATGACTAGCAATCTCACTGGGAAAAATATTCAAAGCGAAATAATTGGGTAACTTGAATCCATTTAATATTCAGATCAAGAAAAGATGTACTGGTACTTCCTGGAACACAGTAATTTTCTGTGATACTCATGGAGACAAGTGTGGCTGATCTGAATAAACTTAGAATGCAGACCAAAATTTTTTCACATTTCTATGAAATAATGAGTATCTTATTTTCAACCTTTCCCTCTTCTCCAGAAAAACATCCTTTTTGCAGAATAGTCTGAATATTATCTTCCCTTATTGACTGATTAGGATGGGCATCACTTTCCTTTCAAAGTCTCTTGAATAATACCAGGTCTGTGGATACAATACATTGGCCAAGCTGCTGATATAAAAATGCTGTTAGTACCATTTGCTATAACAGCAGCAACAATAACTAATTTAGGACAAAAGGAGAAGAAAATGTTCTCTCATGATTGCTAATGGCAAGCCTCACTCTGAGAATTTGGTGGAGCAAATAATTCCCTCCCCCGTTTCTCTACTGGCAAATAAAGTAGGCAGTATTGAGAGGCCATGTCTGCACCGTTCAGCTTGCAACCACTGTGTTAATAAAACAAAAGAAATCACAATGCAAGACAATAAAGGTTATATACCTCCCAAGAAGGTATGGTGTCAATGTATGCGCTGTGCAAATCTTTTTGTTAAAATCACATTGTACAAACTCACTTAAGGAGAGCTCATCCTGCTCCTCAGCCATGCTTCATACCTTTTTTTTAAAGAATAGAATAAAATAGAATTCTTTATTGACCAAGTGTGATTGGACACACAAGGAATTTGTCTTTGGTGCATATACTATCAGTGTACATAAAAGAAAAGATACATTTGTCAAGAATCATGAGGTACAACAGTTAATGATTGTCATGGGGTACAAATAAGCAATCAGGAAACAATCAATATTAATATAAATCATAAGGATACAAGCAACAAGTTACAGTCATATAGTCATAAATGGGAGGAGATGGGTGATGGGAACAATGAGAAGACTAATAGTAATAGTAATGCAGCCTTAGTGAATAGTTTGACAGTGGTGAGGGAATTATTTGTTTAGCAGAGTGATGGTGTTCGGGGAAAAACTGTTCTTGTGTCTAGTTGTCTTGGTGTGCAGTGCTTTATAGCATCGTTTTGAGGGTAGGAGTTGAAACAATTTATGTCCAGGATGCGAGGGGTCAGTAAATATTTTCATGGCCCTCTTTTTGACTCGTGCAGTATACAGATCCTCAATGGAAGGCAGGTTGGCAGTAATTGTTTTTTCTGCAGTTCTGATTATCCTTTGAAGTCTGTGTCTGTCTTGTTGGGTTGCAGAACCGAACCGGACAGTTATAGAATGCAGATGACAGATTCAATAATTCCTCTGTAGAACTGTATCAGCAGCTCCTTGGGCAGTTTGAGCTTTCTGAGTTGGCGCAGAAAGAACATTCTTTGTTGTGCTTTTTTGATGACGTTTTTGATGTTAGGTGACCATTTTAGTTCTTGAGATATGATAGAAACTAGAAATTTGAAGGTCTCTACTGTTGATACTGTGTTGTCTAGTATTGTAAGAAGTGGTAGTAGTTCTACAAAGTCTATCATCATTTCTACGGTTTTGAGTGTGTTCAGTTCCAGATTGTTCTGGTCACACCACGAGGCTAGTTGTTCAACCTCCCGTCTGTATGCGGTTTCATTGTTGTCTTGAATGAGACCAATCACTGTGGAATCATCTACAAACTTCAGTAGTTTAACAGATGGATCATTTAAGATGTAGTCATTGGTATATAGAGAGAAGAGAAGTGGTGAGAGCACACAGCCTTGGGGGGGACCTGTGCTATTTGTACATGTATCTGATGTGATTTTGCCTAGCTTCACCTGCTGCTTCCTGTCTGTTAGGAAGCTTGTGATCCACTTAAAAGTGTGTTCAGGTACTGCTAGCTGATTTTGTTTAGTTAGAAGAATGTCCGGTATGATGGTATTGAATGCTGAACTAAAGTCTGCAAAGAGGACCCTTGCGTAGGTCTTTGGAGATTCAAGATGTTGTAGGATGTAGTGCAGAGTCATATTAACAGCATCATCTGTCAATCTATTTGCTCGGTAGGCAAATTGCAGGGGTCTAACAGTGGATCTGTGGTGGTTTTCAGGTGGGCCAGCACTAGCCTTTCAAAGGTCTTCATAACTACAGATGTTAGAGCAACTGCTCTGAAGTCATTCAGTTCCTTGATGGAGGATTTCTTCGGCACTGGGATGATAGTAGAGCATTTGAAGCAAAAAGAAACATAGCACATCTCTAGTGATTTATTAAAGATGCAGGTGAAGATGGGGCCAGTTGGTCAGCACAAACTTTTAAGCAAGAAGGAGTTATCTTGTCTGGGCCTGATGCTTTTCCTGGCTTTTGTCCGTGAAATAGATCTTGTAACTCATTCTCTGTAATCACCAGAGGTGGCGGGCCCAATGGGATGGGGTAGGTCAGAGGTCTTCAAACTTGGCAACTTTAAGACTTGTGGACTTCAACTGCCAGAATCTCCAGCCAGCTATGCTGGCTGGAGAATTCTGGAAATTGAAGTCCACAAGTCTTAAAGTTGCCAAGTTTGGGGACCCCTGGGGTAGGTTGTAGGAGGCTTAGCTGTTGTTGGTATGTCTGAGATGGGGATTGTGGAGATGGGTGGCAGTAGTTTTCTCTCAAACCTACAATAAAACACATTCAGGTCATCTGTCAGTTGTTGATTTCCTTCAGCATGGGAAGGAGGTTTGCTGTAACCGGTGTTATTTTTAAGAGTTTTCCGCATGTTTTCTGGTTCATTTGTTGAGAACTGATTCCTTAGCTTTTCAGAGTAGCTTCTTTTTGCTGCTCTGATCTCTATTGTTAATACATTTTTGGTCTGATTGTACAGCATTCTATCGCCTTTTCTGTAGGCTTCCTTTTTGGTACGACATAGCTGCTTAAGTTTAGCTGTGAACCAAGGTTTATTGTTACTGTATATTCACAGGTTTCTGGTGGACACAATAGGTTTTCACAAAAACTGACATATGATGTTACAGTATCTGTAAGTTCATCCAAGTCTGCAGAGGTATCTTCAAAAACATTCCAATCAGTGCAGTCAAGGCGAGCCTGTAGCTTTAGCTTTGCCTCCTCAGTCCAAGTCCTCACTTTATTTAATTGTTGGTTTCATGGTTTTACATCTTTGTCTGTAAGCAGGTACAAGGTAATCATGCAATGATCAAAGTGTCCCACAGCATCTTTTAATGCAACAAAGATGATAAGGGGTCAGGAAGTTAAACCAAATGATGGATGATTGAGGAAACTAAGTATGTCTATTTTACAAAGAGAAGGACTAGGGGTGATATAATATCAGTCTTCAATATCTAAGAGGCTGTCATAAAGAAGAGGGAGTCTACCTATTCTCCAAAGCACCTGAGGGCAGGGCAAGAAGTAACAAGTGGAAGATCATTAAAGAGATATCCAACTTAAAACTAAGGAGAAATTTCCTGAAAGTGAGCACAATTAATCTGTGGAACATCTTACCTCCAGAAGTTGTGGATGCTCCATCACTGGAGGTTTTCAGGAAGAGACGGGATAGTTATTTGTTTTGAATGGTATAGGACAGGGGTCGGCAACCTTAAACACTCAAAGAGCCATTTGGACCCATTTCCCACAGAAAAGAAAACACCGGGAACCACAAAATCTTTTTGACATCTAAAATGAAGATAGCACTGCATATATTATTTTTTTACTTTTATGCTATGTATTAAAAAGATATAGTGTGTTGCATTTATGAAATCAATGACCTGTTACAGAGAAAACACATTTTTATTTCTGCATGCAACAAAAACATTTTGAACTCCGAAAAAAAGATGGGTTGAAAAGCTCAATAAATCACGTGCCGGCGGGTGTCACACATTGGCGGTTGTGACGCATATTTTAAGCGACGGAACCGCAGCAGAGGGATGAAAGAGCCACATGCGGCTCCAGAGCCGCGGGTTGCAGACCCCTGGTATAGGGTCTCTTGTTTGAGCAGGGGGTTGGACTAGAACATCCCCAAGATCTCTTAACTCTGGTATTTTATGTTCTATACACATATGTACTCTTCTTGGCAACATTGTAGAAGTCCCATATCACAAACTCCTTCTAATCTATAGATTAGAATATTCTTGCAAAATCTAGTCTTTCATCTTCATAGTAAGCAGGTCTGCCTCTTGTAAGCCTTTTTAGAAATTGGGCTCTAAATCTTAGTTATGAAACTAGTCAGTCCCAATGTCTATATACAGTAACTAAAAAGGTGAAAGAAGAAGATAGAAATCCTGGGAAGTGTAACTAAATATATAGGAATCTTACTGGTGAATTATCTAAATATAGCTCAGTTTTAAGCGGAAACTAGAAAGGGAAATCTTAATAACTGATATTTAAGACTACATAATTGCTAACCAAACAAGCCACACAGCTTTCCTAGAAATCCTTTAGGATGTGTATTGCAAACTAGGATCCAATAGATACAAAAATATGCTTAATTAATTAAATGGGCACAGAGTGATTGATAGTAATAGGAAGAGAAAACCTATTTTATATTGATAAGCATAATTACAAATATGTGTTATGTGTTATGCACATATATTTATAATTAAAAAAGCTTTTTGCTACTTTGTACATGTATGGTTCTGAAACTATATTATGATTATCAATCCAAATCAATCAAGGTTTCTTCATTCAAAATTATAACTTTCCCAAGGCTGTGAGAGAGTGACTGATCAGAGAAACCCAGCTGACTTCCACTCCTAGTCAAGGACCTTAACAATCAGATCACACTGGCTCTCTCCATTTCTATTCTCTCCCTCTCCCTCTCTCCCTCTCCCTCTCTCTGAGATAAATTAGTGGTCCAAATATTTTCCAATGAACAAAAGCCCTGCCACCAACAGAACCTGCTCCAAAGCAAAACCCATTTATTTCTTTCAACTATTTTTGTGCCTTCATACTTGAATGCGTCTACCAGCTTGCAATAACATTACATCTTTTAAAAAGCTGTGCTAAAGCTCATTCCACTCAAAGGCCAATAAGATAAATGCATCTACGTCTCTCTCTTTGTATAAATGTTGTAATGACCTTTAACTGGGTGAAATAGTGCATCATAGGGAAACAGATTTTGGACAAGCTACCTCAAATGGACCAATTTACAGAATTTGGGACCCATGACTCCCAAGGGAATGAAAGTTGGGGAAGTTGTAGATACTTTAATGCTACTGGCTGCTACTGTACTGTTAGGTTGCTGCTGTATTCACATGATCTTTAAAGCCCTACATGGCTCAGGGCCAGGTTACCTTCGGGACCGCATCCTGCCGCATATCTCCCTACGACCGGTTAGGTCCCACAGAGTTGGTCTCCTCCAGGTCCCATTGACCAAGCAATGCCGGTTGGCGGGGCCGAGGGGGAGAGCCTTCTCTGTGGGAGCCCCCTCCCTTTGGAACCAACTCCCTCCAGAGATCAGGACTATCCCCACCCTGCTGGCCTTCCGTAAAGCAATAAAAACCTGGCTCTTCCGGCAGGCGGGGTGAAAGTGAGACCAATCAGACTATATATGGGTCTCCCCCCTGGTTATGAATGCTAGATGTTTTTTTTTAACTTTTGTAGTTCTTAATTGTTATGATTTTATATTGATAAATGGATTTGACATGCTGTGAGCCGCCCAGAGTCCCCCGGGAGTTGGGTGGCATACAAATCTATTTAAATAAATAAACAAACAAATAAACAAACAAACAAACAAACAAATAAATAAATAAATAAATAAATAAATAAATAAATAAATAAATATTCATTTTTAGCATTCCATGACAGTTTCCCAGCCTGTCTTGCAATCCTTTGCTCGCTTTACAACCCAGTAGCAGCTGCTTATCTGACTGCTGGCAAGGCAAGGCAAGGCAAGGCAAGGCAAGGCAAGGCAAGGCAAGGCAGGAAGATTTTCAGTTTGCCTCAAGAAAACTCAATAGAGAAACTGGCAGGAAATTGGAAGCCATTCCTACTCCCACTATTTCCCCCCCCTTTTTTTGCCCATCCTTGGTCATTCTGTTTCTCTGTTTAGATAAGGAAATATCTCTGAAATAATGACCTAATGGACATGGATTGTTTTGTGTCTATGTGTGTAAGAAATAGATGTACCATAAAAAAGAAAATATTCCCAAAAATTGAACTCAATTACATACATACGTACAGTATGTTTGACCATAGTGTATAAGTGGGTTACCTTTGCCTTGTTATGGAATGTTCCAAACTTCCCAGGAACCAGGCTTAACCATGCTTAGCTTCTGAGCCCAGAAAGGATGGCCCAGATGCTAAAGTCCATGTTTCATAATTCTTATAAAATACAATGCAGCTTGTGATTGGCTGCTCTCCCTTAGGTTTGGCTTAAATTAGCAGTTTTGGCATGATAAGTTTTAGGCAAGCTTTCAAGAAGATTAGATCTCAGCCTGAATAAGTAAAACACTAATTCTAAAGTCAATATTAATATATAAGTAATAGTATGAATATGAGAATTATTTTTGGATTAGTGATTAAGACATAGGCTAGAAACCAGCAGACCATGAATTTTAGTCCCACGTTAGGCATAAAGTCAACTGGGTGACCTTGGGCCAGTCATTTTCTCTCAGAGGCAAACCACTTCTGAAATCTTGCCATGAAAACTTGCCATAAACAAACAAACAAACAAACGAATGAATGAATGAATGAACGAACAAACAAACGAACAAACAAACAAACAAAAAACAAATTAAAAACATATATAGGATGCAAAAATCCAGGTGATCACTTTATGTCATCAAAGTTTTTGTTGGATCCAGGCTTCATGGGTTTTTGTAGCCCAGACATAGGATGCCTCAAAGTAGAAAAAAAGGAGGACATTTGATCAATTATTTGAATAAGGTTGATCCTTTCATATTGCTATAAGCATTTGTTGTAAGTTCATGTTGCCAACTGATTTAACTTCCTAATTCTGTTCCCACAGAATACAGCACAGGTCCAATTGACATATGCCTACTTGGCTTGCCTTCTCCTTCTCCTTCTCCTTCTCCTTCTCCTTCTCCTTCTCCTTCTCCTTCTCCTTCTCCTTCTCCTTCTCCTTTTCCTTTTCCTTCTCCTTCTCCTTCTCCTTCTCCTTCTCCTTCTCCTTCTCCTTCTCCTCCTCCTCCTCCTCCTCCTCCTCCTCCTCCTCCTCCTCCTCCTCCCTCTCCCTCTCCCTCTCCCTCTCCTTCTCCTGCCAAGGCCTGAGAAAAGTTTCAACACTCACATCTCCCTTCATGCTGAAGATACAACAGTGATTGTCTTAGCAGGTTAGGATCCTCAGCTCACCTCTCCATGGATCTCTAGAGGGTAGAAAGCAGGCATAGAAAGCAGAAAAAGAAAGAGAGAGTGGTGCCATTTTTCAAAAGTGAAAAATTTTCTCTCTCAAGGGTAAAAGTTTTCAAGCAATTACTCCTGATCTGAATAGTTTAATATCCATTATTCTCAGCATGCCCAGTAATGAATCCCATTGGAGGTTTAGGTTACAAAGAAAAAAAAATAGAATGCATTTAGAAAAGGTCCATCTACTTCAATAATGTAGTTCAGACACACCATCTTGACCTTTTCAGTAACTCCTTCACATCTGCAGATGTCCCTGATCAGAGGAGGGTTTTAGGAAATGGTACCTCCTTGTTTTAGTTTAGTTCTAGATTTCAGACAAGGCAGAAGAAAGCAGAGCCTGTTTTATTTATGGAAGAAAAGGGGGCAGACTTGCTCATTTAGCAATAGCAATAGCACTTAGACTTATATACCGCTTCATAGTGCTTTACAGCCCTCTCTAAGCAGTTTACAGAGTTCAGCATATTGCCCCCAACAATCTGGGTCCTCATTTTACCTACCTCGGAAGGATGGAAGGCTGAGTCAGCCTTGAGCCGGTGAGATTTGAACAGCTGAACTGCTGAACTAGCAGTCAGCTGGAGTAGCCTGCAGTAGCTGCATTTAACCACTGCGCCACCTTGGCTCAGTCTTTTTTGTGCAGACCTCTGCCCTCCTGCTTGGGGATGTAATACAATAGTTAGTATGCTTATACTGTTCCATTGTAATCATATTCTAAAATGTAGCCCCACCTTGATCTGCGGCAACCTTATTTTTTCTTACTGCAATTTCCAGAAAATATTGAGGGATGCTGAACAGTTTCCCTGTTTTTATTCCTTTTAATCACCTCTCTCTCCCTGTGAAGTAGAAAAGATGATTGCTCAGCACAACTTTGTTAATTTCCATTATCCCATTCTACAGAACCTAGTTAGTTGACAATCATGGATTACTGCCAGCCTCCTCACTAGCGCGATTTCTGCTCTATTTCCTCATATACTTTCTTTTTTTTTCTTACAGCATTATTATAATTTGGGACATGCCCAAATAGGATGTAGGAGGAGGAGCTGTACAATCAGCTTAAGGAAGCTCAAGCAGAGTCATGAAATTGGACCCAACACATTGGTGCGTTTTATAAGAATTACGAAACATGGACTTTAGCATCTGGCCCATCTTGTCTGGACTCGGAAGCTAAGCATGGTTAAGCATAGTTCCTGGGAAGTGACCCATTGCTTTTTCTCTTTCTCATTGGTTGGTTATCTCTTGAAAGGCGAGAGCTGCGAAGTCAAAGGAGAGATCCAATCACCTTGCCTTTAGTGAAGGGCAGACTCACAAATCAGGACACTATAACTTGGCAGCTATTTGGAACACAAGCAACAGAGGCAGGATAAGGATTAGCAATGGTTTTTATGCTTGCATTGCTTTATGCAGACCCAAAGATGGATAGATAGCACTTTAACTCATTTGTGAGGAAAAAAGCCTGAAGTGATTGCAAAACAAACTAGTCGTGTGCCTGGTTCATAGTTCTGCCTCATGACCTCTACGCTATCAAAATATCATAAAAGACAAACATTTCTTGTCCACCCTCCCTATGCTATCGCTTAATTGCTATAGTTTACTACTTCTGAAAGCGGTTTGCTTTTTCACCAGAAATACAACCAGTCATAACATTATGAACTGCAAAGGCATCCTTGATTTTACCTCTGCCATTATCAAATAGAGCAGGGGTGTCAAACTCAAGGCCCAGGGGCCGGATTTGGCCCACAGGGTACTTAAATCTGGCCACCCTGGAAACAGCAAAGGACTGGCCCGCGGTGCTTCTGCCAGCAAAAACAAGCTCCCGAGCTCCATTTTTGGCTGCCATTTTCACCTTCTGCCAGTGAAAACAGAGCTCGGGAGGGTTGCAGGAGGCCGTAACAGCCAAAATGGAGCTCGGGAGCCTGTTTTCGCTGGCAGAGTGCTCAGGCCGCCCCAGGTGCCCCCAACAGGAGTGACGTCAAGCTGGCCACACCCACCCGGGCCCCTCCACCCCGCCCCCCCCAAGGTCAGACACCCCTGATGCGGCCCTCAATGAAATCGAGTTTGACACTCCTGAAATAGAGTAACCTTTATATGTTATTTTCTCACCCTGTGAAGCTCTTTCCTTCATTCATACATGTTTTCAGTGATGGCAGCCACTCTGACATGTTATCCCTCTAGCTAGCAGGGATACGTTTGTGAATAATGCAACAATATGAGCCATTCCAATAGTAAAGAATACATGAGCTACGTGAGCAACATTAATAGTGTGAACCCCTTTCGGTCAGTAACAACTTCTTGCCTGACAGCAGATCACAATTGCTCCTGGCCATATGGTTGAGTTCTCCCAAGTGTTGAATGACACCAGAGTGGAATAAGCATGTGAATTCTTCTCTATTGCATAGGTGTAATAATACCCATCTTCTTCATAGGGCTATTGTAACAATAACTGAGATTGTGTATATAGAAATGTTCTGAATATTTTGAAAAAAATTATTATGGGTGTCCATTAGTGAATATTACCAAAAAGTGACATAAGGTATCTTGACAAGCCTGTCTTTATAACCATTGCAGAGCCATATACTGGTCCAACTATGGTGTCAGTAGGACAGCTTTAAGTATCCAGCAACATTCATTCTCTCTCTCTCTCTCTCTCTCTCTCTCTCTCTCTCTCTCTCTCTCTCTCTCTCTCTCTCTCTCTCTCTCTCTCTCTCTCTCTCTCTCTCTCTCTCTCGTAGTCTCAGAAAAGGAATTGTATGAATTCTTGACCATTGCAACCTGGCACTTGGAACTATAAATCTATGCAGTAAAAATTTCGAGAATTACACCCCCTATGTATCTGAAGCAGAAAAGCTAAGAGAGGCAGTCACAGCACCTTTGGGATATCTTTTGTATGACAAACTATGACTTCTGGGCACTGATAGAACACTTTAACATTTAAGAGCCATATACTGTGTAGTTGGTGGGATCTGAGATTTGAAGATAGGGGTGTCAGCTGAGACATACCTAAGTTTCACGGACATAAATGAACTCCTCCCTCCCTTCTGCTAGCTCAATGTCCTCAGTGAAATTCCTTGCTTTGTGGCAGAGCAAGGGATGCTAGGGGAAGTCTCCAGCTCGTGAAAGTGTGAGAGGGGGAAATATGACGGTGGGGCCAGATGGAACAAGCTGCTGTATTTCTCAGAAGTGCATATGTGAGAGAGATCACAGTGACAAAGTGTATAATGGGCTCATTACAAGGATGTAGAATAAGAAGAGATGTACGGTGAAGAGCACCCCAATTTTGTGCAACATCCCCATCACCCCCATGTACGCATTTGCACTCATGTATAGATTCATCCAATGAACACAAGGGTTTCATATTTAGGCATCCCTGCAGGGTAGCAATTCATTTATACCTCTACTGTCCCCCATCCACATTCCCCCACTGATGCAGATGTTTCTAATGGGACACAGGCGTATTAATAAGCCACCATTCCCACTCTATCACCCCAGAGCATCTCAGCGATAGACAGCAGGGCTACGGATAGAAATCTGGATACCAGCCAAACTGGCAAGCTTCTAGGTGGGGGGGAGGGATTTATGGTTGTGTCAAAGCACTGATGGTCTGTCAATGGGGGTTGGGGGAGATTCGACAGGGAACTGCAGCAGCTGGGTTCTGTTTCCAGCAGTATGGCTAGTGTCTGGTCAGCCATTTCTTTTACTTATGTTGGGTGTACAATCTGTCAAGTTTTCTTTTTCTTCCAAATAAACCATAGTAGAACCTCTACTGCAGACTGTGCATCTGACCTTGAGTACATTATGATCTTTTTGTGATACCAGCTTATCATCCTCTTTTCCCATTCCTTATTATTTGGAGATTTTGATGTACAAGTAACCCTCTCTCTAATGCACCCTCATAGATACAAAGGATCCCTTGGTAAGTTGATCCATTGTAGCTTTCTGCCAAATCTTAGGAAATTTTTTGCCCTGCTGAGAAATTCAGATTTTTCACCGGAGAGCTCAATTTGAATTCTGTGGTCCTCCACCTCTTAGAATAGAATAACAGAGTTGGAAGGGATCTTGGAGGTCTTCTAGTCCAACCCCCTGCTTAGGCAGGAAACCCTACACCACTTCAGACAAATGGTTATCCAACATCTTTTTAAAAACTTCCAGTGTTGGAGCATTCACAACTTCTAGAGGCAAGCTGTTCCACGGATTAATTGTTCTAACTGTCAGGAAATTTCTCCTTAGTTCTAAGTTACTTCTCTCCTTGTTTAGTTTCCACCCATTGCTTCTTGTTCTACCCCCAGGTGCTTTGGAGAATAGCTTGACTCCCTCTTCTTTGTGGCAACCCCTGAGATATTGGAACACTGCTATCATGTCTCCCCTAGTCCTTCTTTTCATTAAACTAGACATACCTAGTTCCTGCAACCGTTCTTCATATGTTTTAGCCTCCAGTCCCCTAATCATCTTTGTTGCTCTTCTCTGTATTCTTTCTAGAGTCTCAACATCCTTTTTGCATCGTGGCGACCAAAACTGAATGCAGTATTCCAAGTGTGGCCTTACCAAGGCATTATAAAGTGGTATTAACACTTCACGTGATCTTGATTCTATCCCTCAGTTAATGCAGCCTAGGACTGTGTTGGCTTTTTTGGCAGCTGCTGCACACTGCTGGCTCATATTTAAATGGTTGTCCACTAGGACTCCAAGATCCCTCTCACAGTTACTACTATTGAGCAAGGTGCCACATATACTATACCTGTGCATTTTGTTTTTCTTGCCTAAATGTAGAACCTTACTTTTTTCACCACTGAATTTCATTTTGTTAGATAGCGCACAATGTTCAAGGCTGTCAAGATCCTTCTGTATCTTGAGCCTATCTTCTGGAGTGTTGGCTATTCCTGCCAGTTTTGTGTCATCTGCAAATTTGATGAGTTCCCCATCTATCCCCTCGTCCAAGTCATTGATGAAGATGTTGAAGAGTACTGGGCCTAAAACAGAGCCTTGGGGTACTCCACTGCATACTTCCCTCCATGTAGATGCAGTTCCATTGAGGACTACACGTTGAGTGCGGTTGGTCAGACAGTTTTGAATCCATCTGGTGGTGTTGCTGTCTAACCCACATTTTTCTACTTTATCTAGTAGTAGGTTATGGTCTACTTTATCAAATGCCTTACTGAAGTCCAAGTAAATTATATCGACAACATTCCTCTGGTCCACTAATTTTGTCACTTTGTCAAAGAATGCAACAAGATTAGTCCAGCATGATCTGTATTTGACAAATCCATGTTGGCTTTTGGTTATTACTTTGTTTGCTTCTAGGTGTTCGCTGATTCGATGCTTGATTATCTTTTCCAGAATCTTCCCTGGTATTGAGGTCAGGCTGATAGGTCTGTAGTTTCCTGGATCTATTTTTTTCCTTTTTTGAAGATGGGAACTACATCAGCTCTTTTCCAGTAGTTTTCTTGCTGCAGTATGACTGATATTACTAAACTAAGTTGCCTTCTATGTCTTTTATTGCAACCACTCCCATCAATTACAAAATGCATACATGTACATGTAAAAATATAACTCCTAGCAGCCCCAGCTAATATGGGAAATGATGGCAGATAGTGGGGTATGAAATGAAGCAACATCTGGGAAGCTACAAATTTCTCACCCAAGTTCTATGGACCTTTATAGACTCTTTGATCCTTTGCACAGGGTGATTGGGAAGGGAGGGAGCAAAGAAAGCTTATGTCGCCACTGATTGCTGAGCTCTCTGATGGGCAGTGGGTT